>WBMV01003387.1:827151-1056398 GCA_013396655.1 Campylorhamphus procurvoides | reverse complement strand
GGGCCTCGGGGGTGGGCCGGGCCGGGCCGGGGTCGCCGGGCTGGCGGGGGGAGGAGGTTGGTGAGCGGGGCCTGGGGAGGGTGGTCCTGCCTGCCGGGGAGGGGCTGCGTGCCGGGAGCGGGGTCCCCACATGCGGGGAAAAGGAGCACTGGGAGGAGGGGGACGGGGCTCCAGGTGCCACCTGGGAGCGACAAAAGTGAGGCTGGAGTGAGACAGGGCCTGGGAGAGGGGCCCAGAGGCACCGGGAGGGTTTGCGCATGTTTGGTTCCTTCTCTTTATTTATACACCTCAGACTGTCCTCCTGTACTGCACACCATCCCTCTGTAATTTTCTTTTTCCTGCCTTTCCACCTCGAGAGCTGTAAATACTGACACTCAAGCGTTTCACCTGCTGCCGCAGCAGCGTATCAGTTCTAGTCCCTGCGAAGAGCACGTACATTGTTTGGGTCTGTGAGTTGGCCTTTGGCATAGAAAACAGCCTTGGGGGCGTTTGTGTCCAAAAACCTCTTCAAATGCGGCTAATTTATGTAGATTTGAGGCACTGTGCACTTAAACTGTAGTTTTATTCTCTTTCTTCATTTGATATTTCTAAGTGTTTTGGCCAGAAATGTAAGATTTTAGAAATGAAAGCAAACTTGCCAACTAAACTGAATGTAAATTTCAGGTGCCCCAAACTGTTCTTTCCCTAAAGATCTAATTTAAAGGACTGGCAACACTTGCTAAAACTTCATTTTGTGTTACTGCTTCCAGTGGCACGGAATTAAATTTAAGCTCATCTGGAAGAGAAATTCTATTAAACCTTCAGAACATATGCCCAAAATGAAATTGAGGAAACATTAGTTGCAAAGTTTAATTTTTAATTGAGCTTTGAAACACTTGTTTGGCTTTTGTTTTTTAATCTGGAAGAACTTGTTTCTCCTGAGACTTTTTGACCCTTTTGCTAGTAGTCTCCAAGTTCATCAGGTTTACAGAGTCTCAGCTCAATGAACTGGGAAAATGCTATGGACAACTAAATAGGCAAGGTAGCAATTAGTAATAATGCATGGCCCTCTTTGGTGTGTGGTTGGCCAAAGGAGTGTCCCAGATCCTGCTGCGCTTGTGTTTGGCCAATCTTGGTAATTACAGCCTGCCTCTAGATAGTTTCACATCCCAGAAACTTTCTAAAACATTGTTGTCTGCTGCCAGGCAACATTGTGAACATGCTACACTGACTTCTCATAGGCTGGTTTTTTGCCTCCTGTGCTAGGGTTCTCTTTCAAGGGCTTAGTCTGGGCGTTTTGAGATCTGGCCTGGAGATTGGGGGAATCCCTGTCCATCTTGCAGCTGGCTGTGTCCCACTCAAACAGTAGAGCTCCCTGACACTGGGAAAAGGCCTGAGCATAAGAGAGAGTTGCTCTTATGGGAGATGCATCTGTTAAGAGCACCAGATGAAGGGGGGAATTACCAAGATCAGGCTGCACTGGAAGTTAGAAGCTAACCCGAGTTCTTCCATGTTTTGTTAAAATGCCTCTTGTATGCAAAATACTTGTAAAATGTACAGTGAAAGGTGGGTCTTCCCTCTGTCCACTCTGACCTTTTTGGGGTATTTTTGCTTACAGGTTGAGAGGAGAATGAGAAAAGCTTTTGTTTAACACATCTCAGGCTTTTGCTTTAGAGTGTCTTTATCTAAGGACATGGCTCTTTAATTATGGCTGATGTAGTAAAGTTTTTGTCAGACTTGGTGGGGTCTTCTGATGTTCATGGAGGGGTGGCACAAGTTGTTGTTTGGATACTTGAGATATCAGTTGCAAGTATCATCTTGGCCCTCGTAGGAAAAGTCTTCTTGTTTCTGCATTTTAGCACTCAGGAAGTGCTTAGGCACTGCAGTAATGGCACTGGTACAGTTATCTGCACAGAGGTAGCTCGTGCATCCTCTCAGCTAATGCTGAATCATTCACAGTGTTATTACCTCGTCCGTCCGACTGTGTAACATGCATCATGTACATCTTCCTTGTTAGGTGGCTCACAGTTTGGGTTGAGGTGGGCTTTACTATTAATTTTGATTTTCTCTGAGAGCTTCCCAGGCAGATGGTAGGTAAATACTCAAATATGTTTTGGAGGCATGAGGCCTATTATCAAAAGCTGGAGAGATAGTTTTGTTTTGATACGTGATTGGGGTAGATTTCATTTCATATTGAAAAGCAACTCTGTAGGTGGTAGTTTTTTTGTGCTTCTCTAGAGGGTAATACTTTTTTCCACTTAAAAATGTCAATACTTAATTTTTGACATTGACTTTGTCTGCTCTCTTTGAGTCACAGGATATCAGGCAAGATGAACCTGGTGATTTGCTTTTCATTTTAATGTCCAACTCTAATAGAAAAATGTCACGTGGAAACTTCATCCAGTGCTAATATTATGAACGGAACTGTTTTGCTTTAAGGCATCTTTATTTGATGCTTTGGAAGGCAGACTGTACTCTGTTGTTCTTCTGTACATTCATGTCTGTGGAACTTTTTGATGGGAGTAGAAGGCAGCTGCCTTCTCAGTGGCTGATATTGGCTTGATTACTTGCCAATGAAGCAGTATTGTATTTAACTAATAGCTGCCACCAGTTTCCTAGTTATCCATGGTCAAGTGCAATATGCATAATCTAATACTTTAAGGTTTAAGTAATTTATTTAACTTCATTTGCTTACTCTACATTTTAATAAGGCCTAATTTATTTCTGATATTAAATTGCTGTGTATTAACACTATGCCATACTAAGCAACTGCTCACCAGGGAAGACTTTTTGCTGATGGATGACTGTTTTCTATCATGTGTTCTACATGTCATCAGTGTTGGGGTTTTTTTGGAATGAAAGATGGTTCATAGATTTAAAATATGATCTTTTAAATTATATAGTCCAGTGTTCTGCAGCTACAGCAAGGATTTTACCAGAGCCTTTTACCTGTCTAAGTTCACTTCAGCCCTTTTTCATCTTTGAACAATACTACAGATAGAACTACAGTCTTTATAAATTACAGTGTGTAAGAGACTGATGCACAAGCTGAATATGCCCATTAGCTTAAAAAAATGCACACAAAAGCCCCACCCAAAACGCCTTGCCTTACAGAGCTCCATTTTTATGCCTTCAGGAAATGGGATTTCAATTGTCATAACCGTTTACAAAAGAACAAGGAATTGAGGTGCTCGATAAGTAACTTTCATGTTTGAATAAGTGTTTGAAACTGTAGATACAGTATTTAAAGTATGACTGCGATAGGCTCAACTGAGACTTTGATTAAATGTCATATAAACTACATAAGCCTGCATAGAATAGTAGATATTTTTTCAAAGTAGCTTCAAATGGTTCTGTTAAGTATACGAATGTTCTGATGATTATCTTTTTAATTAAAATGAGAAATCTTTGTTTAAAGTGGCATTCTCTTTTACGGCCTGTTACAGTCTCTGTAACAATCATTTCTTAAGTCTGAACGTTTTTAATTCCAGGAATCCATTTATATAAAACTATGTTTAGACTTAATTAAGGAACGATTCTTACAAAGCTTGTAAATAGCCAGGAAAAAAGGGACAGAAAATAAAACTGACATTCACACTTAACAGAATGATTGTTACAAGGTATGTAATATGCTATAAAAATACAATAAAGCCCTTTTTATAAGAGTTCATATTTTTTGTTCCTCATTTTGAAAGGTATTTAAGAAAAATATCAAAGCTCTATGAAGCGACATCTGTTTTCTTCAATGGCCTAGTGACAACTTCAGTTGTGTTTAATTAGCAGCGCTTGGAAGAGTACCTGACCAGTTTGGGATCCCTTACAGGATAGTTTGACAGGCAAAAGCCTAACGTTTAATAAAGTTTCCCTTTCTCAGTTTTTATGAATTAATGAATTTGCAATAATTCGTTTAATTTTTTGACCTGTGAATAGAAAGATGTCAATCCTAGCATTCCAGATGAGTGTCTTTTTTCTAGTTTACTCCCAAATTACCATTTTCCTTTTCTTTTTGGATATGATTCTAGGAGGTGTTGATGGGCCTTCCAGTTTCACAGGAGAACCAGAACTTTTTGGGGTTTTTTGGTGGTCGTTGTGGGAAGGTTTTTTAGATTTTGTGTGGATTTGGTAGTGATATTTCTTTTTTTTTAATGAGGGAAAAGTCTGAAGTTCATTAATTTTTATATTTTCATGTTTGTAGGAGCTTCCACACAACTGGCAGCTAATACAGTAAAGACTAGTCAGTGTTATTGGAGACTGAAGAGTAATAAAGTTGGAATTCTTTTCTGTGTGTACATATATGGAACAGATGGACAAAGGCTTATACTTTAAAAGATGTCCTGCTTGTACTCAATGATTTATGGTATCAGTAGGACTGGGATTTTTAAGACTCATGATTTGTTAACTCTGTTTCAAAAAAGTCTTCTTTGAGAACTTTGCAGTCTTCCTAATAATGTATTTGTGCCACGGATGTTGTGGCAGAGAATCCTGGGTATCCAAAGCAAGGGTATCATGAAAGCAGTGAGAACAGTTTTGTAAGCTGTGATAGCAAGAGCATTGCCTTCTACATGTGGGGTTGCAAATCCTGCTTGAATATTAAACATATTCTTAGCAATTTTTTCCAATAGTACTGAAACAACATCCTCTAAGTTTGGGTATTTGTTGAGACTAGTGTCTCGTAAGGAAAGTGTTGGTTTATTTTCTTCTGTCCCAAACTTTGTGCTGTAGATTTTTCTGCACTTGGTGCAGGCCTTTGGTACTTCAGTAACTTCACCCTCACTTCTCTGGTAATGTTTTATTTTGCCACTTTGCTCCATTAAATGTATGCAATTAGAAAAGCAAATGGCAAATTTGCTATCGCATCACTGAAGTATTTAGTTTCCTAGACTTCAAAAGCCAAATTTGTTGCACCATGCTCTCCACACTGTAATATATACTATAAACATCAGAGAGAATAGGCTGACCTTAATATTTGCTTCTCAGACTAAATCGCCGCCTTGCAGCAGTTATTTCCCACTGAATAAAAAGTTTAATTTCACGCCCTGATTAGTGCTAGTATGTGCAGGTGGATATTTATTTTATGCAGCTAAACTAATCTGCCTTGGCAAATTATTTGCCAGTCAGCAGAGCTATAATTCCTCATGAGTATTTGGTACTAAATTATCATTCTCATTAGTAAGATAAAGCAGACTGTTCTAACCACAAAGTTTGGTTAGGCAAAGGTTTTCCTAAATAATCTTTGGAACATGCAAGATGTGCAGTGTCCTCAACATTCTCAAAAAAAGGTAATGAGGATTTTAGAGGAAGAAAGTAAAATTGTTCCGTATCTGTGTATCAGCTCTAGAGGTAATGTAGGAATGTACAGGGTTCACAGGTTGTGCCTTTAAGAGATGTCTAATGAAGAAAAAAAATAAATGGTCATCTTTGAGGTATTTCTGGTGGCCAACCAAACTATGATCTCTGGGCCATAAATGGAATGAAAATATAAACTTATGTTGTTTTCTTGTTTATTTTCAGTGCTAGCAGCACTGAGGTAGCAGAAAGAATGACTTGAGACAAAAAGTTAACTGGCAGAGGAAACTTCATGGTCTGGTCTCTTTTAAAATTTACTTCATACTCTAAAAATATTTGAAGTGGGGATCAGAAAGTATTTCCTGACATACAAATGTTGAGTGGATATGCTTGGCAAGTGAATGTGCTCGTCCATTATTTTGTTTTCTATGGATTTTATTGTGTTGGTAGTTTGTATCATAAGGTATGTTAATGGGAAGTATCTACTTTCTGTTACAAGGAGAGTCATTTATACCTGGGAATTAGGAATTTTCACTAAGAATTGAGTGAAGGGATTCCATTGACTTTTTTCATCTGGATAGATTGTCAAATATTCTTGTCATATTCATTTTCTCAGTGACTGCTGCAACAGTATTTAGGGTATAAATGATGAGATCACATGTAAGACCAGTAAAACCAGCAAGCTGAGTAACTTGATTTTGTTGTATAAAAATGTTCATGCTACATTCATCAGTGTGGATGGAATAAGCAGTTTTTGCACTTCTTTGTCTGCTTACATTGTGTCATTTCAGACTCCATTCATGCTGGTGAGATTTGTGTTATATTTAACTATTCTCAGTGGCAAGCTTATCTAGTGTTTCCAATACTGAATATTTACTTCAGTCTTCCTTATTTCCTCCGTACCATTCAGGAGACGCTTAACAAGGTATATTCTTTATATATTTTAAGCGATTTTGCACAGAAAGGCTGAATCCACTATGTGTTCAGCTGTGGAAACTGAAAATGAGTTGCATCATAGCAGTCCAGTGGCTGCAGCTGAACAGTAATTGCTCAAAATATAGTGAATAAGAAGTCAAACATGAAGCTGCTTTCTTGACAGGATGCTGATCAGTGCTGAGAAAAGCTTCTTGATACCACAGAAATGGTTGAAAATGAACATCCTGGTAATTGCATTAAATATTTCCTGCTTATTAAACAGCAATGCTTTCTAATGTCTCTTTTTCTGAAGTCCTGGGGAACTCTGGTATTGGACAAATAAAGCCCCTGCATGCAGAAAGAGAAAGCTGAAGTTCAGAAATTTGCCAGGGGTCATGGACTGGAGAAATTTGTGTAGGGTCATATGGTGTACCCATAAAAGAAAGCAGAATACAAAGAAACAAGTTCTTCTAATAGCTAGGCTTGTGCTTCTGACCATGTTTTGGTTAATTTTACAATTGGCTAGCCACCTGTTAAGATAGCACATTTTATCATTAAACAAAATTAATTTTAAAAATGGCTTGAAACTGTCTGATTTTAATGGGATCTGAATATTCTCAGTTTTAATCTGCCTCATGAGGCTTGTCTTTCTTCTGAGAAGTACATTGTTACATCATTAAAATATCATCCCCTACTGAGAGAGAAATCGGTCCCATTCACTAAATGGCAATGCTGAAACAATGACAAGTATTTCTAAAAACTGCATTAAAATTCATTTTTTTCTCTTTCATGTGCAAGTTCCATGGTTCCATTAACCAAGAGGTGCTCAGCCTACTTGCAGCCGTGCGTACACAGCCAGATTTGTTATCTGGAGTGGCAGAAGGGCTCAGAAGCCACGATGGTGACTTTTAATTTTAAATTATTTCACTTTTCCACAATGATTTTTCTTGGAAACAAATGATTGATCATAATTTTGCACTCTCTAGCTCCTTCCAGTTCTCCTTTGTATTAAAAATTGAAAACCATTCGATTTAATTTCCCCTCCCCCACTGCTGAAACAGGGTCTTGTGCATTAATCTTGATGAGAGCAACAGAAAGGGAGAGAATCAGGAAAAATAGGAAAGCTCAGCAAGGGTCTTTCCACTCTTCTTGATGGAAGGACAGAAGTATTTACAGTCTGTGATCAGGAACCATGCAACCTCTTGGCAGAATCCACTGGAGTAACCAGTTTGGACTAGAAGGAGCAAAAAGTGTTAGTGCTTGTTTAATTTCCTTCATCCCATGGTAAGAAGGAAGAGGTTACAGGGACATGCTATGAAGGGATGAAGTTCTTAAGTGCAGTTGTATGTTAGCAGGACAATAATAAGTATACTTCTAACTGTAGATGGGCCCGTCTTCTTCAGAAGCACCTGAAGCAAAACAGACCTGAAGAAGATGGTAGAGAAGGAATTTGGATGATACCAGCCAGTACAGAACTTTGGTGTGGTTTTTGTTGGCTGGCTCTGTGCCTATATGGGATTTTCCTGTTTGGAGGAATACTCTCTCATGATCTTTTCAGTTTAGGTCATAGTTATTCTTACAGATTTAAAAGGGGCTTCTTTTTCCCCCAGGTATAAGAGGATGGATTAAACACTGTAGCAGTCTTTGCTTGGATACTAATCAAGGCTGGACTGTAATCTGACTAGAAAAGAGTCAGAATGTTTCCATGCTTGCTCGTACAGCAACCAGTACAGTCTCTAGTTGTTTCAGAGAAAAATGGTCTAGCATGAAAGTCTGTCATACAATGTAGTCACTCTCCCTTTCTACACACATTGTTTATAATTTATTGTGAGAGTGATGCAGAATGGAGCAGTGTTTATGTGGGAGTTGTTTTTAGTTTATGGATAGTTGGCCTAGAATTCTGTCTGTTAAGATGATATTGGCAGTTCTCCAGGGGGTTGTTCATTGGGTCTGCTCAATGCCCTTCCTTCTTATATGCCAAAACTCTCAGCGTGATTGAGAAATGCAGCCAGCTATCATTCACCTCCTGCAAATTAGAACAATGAGAAGTGGGTGTAGTCTCAAGAAACAATGAATCGATCTTGTTTCAGAAGATGCGTCTTGGAAGCATCTCAACAGTTTTCTGAAGAAATACAGTGTTAACACTCTTCAAATACAACAAAAGGTGTTTTCTGTTGCTAATGTGTTCAAAAGGACAAAAATCTGCATTCCCTGTTATTTTTGTAACTTTTTTCTTGTTTTTTAGGGTTTTTTTCTCCTCTTGACTGGGATGACTAGTGAAGTGTGTTGCTCTAGTGCTTTGTTACAGCTATTGTTTATAAGCAAGCATAAATGTGCTGCAAGGTTTTTGCTGACAAGAAGGCATTCCTATGTATCTATAATCTCACTGACTTTAAGACTTTCTGCAGACACTATAAGGAGCACATCAGTGAGAAGACACATCTCTGTGTGGGATTGGAACAGGTCTTGTAGAGCACAGGTTCAGGTCTGATATTGGCAAGCAGTGTACTCTCTAGAGCTTTTGCAAGCTACTCAAAGCAGTTCCTAAGTGGAATTCTCTTTGCTATGCCATTGTGGAGCTATTCCAAACTTGACTACTTTGAAAGTTAGAATCCTTGTTCCTATTTTCCAGCTTAACTCCATTCATGCCTAATTCATTCCCATTCGTTCTTGTGCCAGTGTTGCCCTTGAGCTTAAACACCTTTCCTTGTTCCCCTGTGTGAGTTTGCAGATATTTGTGGAGAGCAGTCACATTCTTCTCTGAGCTGGATCTGGTCAGGATAAACCAGCATTTTTTAATTTGTTTTTCTTTCTGTCATAAGATGTTTCCTGTAACATTTGATCATCTTAGCAGACATTTTTAAACAGCTGCAGTCTCCCTGAAACATGAATGACCAGAACTGTTTAGAACATTCCAGGAAGTCTTTTATCGATTCCTTGTACAAAAGCAGTAATCCTAATATCTCTTCTGGGAGTGTTTCACTTTATACATTATCCTACAGTAGTATTTGCCATCTTTGTGGCCACATCTTACTGGTGAACCATCATTATCTAATAAGTAACATATCCCAGGACCGCCTTTCCTCTTTTCATTTATGGAGTTCCTAACTTGTAATTGAAATAATATAACATTTTGATTTATGTGCATCTTGTTTTGTTCTCTTACCCAACTCTTCAAGATTCTGTTTACTATATATTTATGACATCTCTAATTTCATTAGCACATTAGTAATTCTTTGCTTTTTTAGCCATTAGTGAGAATATTTAACATTAATTTCAAGATTAATATTAAATTTCAACAAGGATCAATCTCTGTACAGCTTGATGGTTCTTTTTTCAAAATAACCTGTGATCCTCTACCCTTTTTAGTTTCTTATCCTCCTTACAATTGTGATATTAATCGTAATCCTCTCCATTTTAACTAGTAACTTCCTACGTGCCATCTATCAAGTGCTTAGCCACTTCTAATTTGTCTGGACTTTAGTGATCTTCTTAAAGAAGAAGATTGGGTTGGTCTAACACTAATTCTTATTTGTTCTAAATTGGGAGTAGATTTACTTAGCCTCCCATGGTGACTGCTTCATTTTGGCAATAGTTATCAATACTCAGTCTCAGTAGATTTCCTTTCTTGGGAGACAGGACATACTGTTTGTCTGTTTGTGTTTTGGGGTTGTCTTTCTTTTCTTTTTGCAACATTTTAGACTCATTCTGGTTAGTCTTACAGATACGTGTTCTGCTTGAGAAGGCTACCATTAAGTGTCTTCAGCTGCTTCTGTTGCCTCCACTTCATTCTGGCATCATAGTCCTACAAGACAGCAGGCACTTCTTTGGTACTTCCTGGTTGAAGGAGGAGTTTCCTCTAGTTAAGCCAAGCAAAGGAGCATTTACATTCTGTGCTGGTCTCGAGGAGTTGAGAACCATCATAGATCTGAACTTGGTACAGGGCATTTAGATAAGGAAAGGAAATTTAATGTATTTTGGTATGTTCTTGAGGCAATTAGTTATGGATTCGAAGTTACTTATGATGGGTGAAAAGGTCCTGCATTGTAATTGTAGCAGTGTTTTATGAGAGATGTGTTAGGACAGAACAGCCATTCCTGCAAAAAAGGAAGTGTTTTGGTTACTTTATTGAACATGAAAGTGTTTGGCTTGAGTGCTGGAGTCTGCTCAGAAGACAAGAGCTCAGTATCTAAGCAGAAAATGCAGTTGAGTGCTGGAGTCTGCTCTTGAAAATGTTTTCTTCTCTTCTTCCTCTTACAAAGTCATCTGTTTAATGTATGAACTGCAGATTTCCTTCCAGGTTAGTTGGCACAGACCTGTAACCCATCTCTTCTGCATGATTTTTTGTCTGCTACCTAAACTTCAGCAGATCAGGAAGGTGAAAGTTAACACTGTTGGTCCTTTTGCTGATTATGGAGGTTGTAATTTTCCAGACTTAATTTTGTTTACTTTGGCTGCACTTTTTTTTTTAAGTACAGAATTTTATATTCCTGACTCTCAGTCTCAGTGAAAAATTAGAATCCAGGTGAGCTTTCTGACTTTTCTATGGACTTAAAAAAAGAAACAAGATACTTGAAAGGCAGCAGCTTCATTTTATTGATCTCTAGACAAGCTTCCAGCTGCTGTTTTATACATAATGCTTGCACTGTGAATGCCACTGTTCTTGTTGGATACTTACCTGGCACAAGTTCAGACAGTAGCATGAGAAATGGAGCTTCTCTTTTCTTCACCACAGATCTTGCAGTCTTGGTGGAGTCTGGATATAGGACTTAAATGTCGTACTTAAAATGTCAAATGGTTGCGAAATCAAGTATGTTTTTACTTAGGGACACGAAGGGGATCTCTTCACACTGCTAGAGTAAGCATGTCTGCAGAGCTTGCTGTTACTTTGTCCGAAGATTAATGGAGTGCTGTCATGGGTCTCCATTTGGTTTTCAGTACTGGAGCTGAGTATTCTTATGAGCCCTGAAGAAGGTATCCAGGTGTTTCATGTTACAAAAGTAGTTTTCCTGGTTGCTGCTGCTCTTGCAGAATATAAAAAAACCCCACTTTTGCCTGTTTATCTGTCAAGGAATATAAATAGACATTCTCCAGAGGGAGTTGGTTTTGAGCAGATCTCAGCCATCGTACTCAGAGATTCATTAAGGAGCTGGAGTAGCCATGTTCACCACGTGCAGCAAAGTCATTAAGTTTGCAGGCAGTCAGAGCCTACTGTTCGAGTGCACTGCGTCCTTCTGAAGGAGTTTTTATCAAACTGTGAGACCTGACAGTCAGCTGACTTAGTGTTTGGTCATTCCTTCTACAGAATCTCACAAAAGACACACTTAAATATTGGCAACCCATAGTTATAGGATCAGAGAGCTCATGTTTTTTTTTCTCCTAATAACAAAGGTTTTGAAATCTTGTATTTGGTTTTGTTGAATTAGAGTCCAAAGACCTAACTGTGCCTATTTTGGCTCTTGCTTTGGGCAGTGGATCTGTTTGGGCCATGAAGTTGTATATTCTGTAATAGAAATTCAGTTTATTGCTGTAATGGATGCAAACTCATTACAAGTTCTAGGCCGCAGGGGATCCTCTCCTTTGCTGTGGAAGTCACCTCAACTGGACAATCTTCAGTGCAACTGGCCATGTCCTTCCATGTCAGTGACTGACAGATCTAATTCTGCCTTTGTAGCCGAGAGCCTGTTAGTTAATGGAGTTGTGAATATTGTTACTCAGAGGCAACCTTCAGAGTATTAAAAAGCATTATTCCTGTTCTTCTCTTGATATTTATCAAAGAAGGCATTACATCTAATGAATGCAATGTTATTGTCAAATAAATACTGTGTGTGCATCATGATTTAAAAGGAATGGTAGTATAAGTAGCTTCACTGTTGCGTTGCAGTGACAAGAGAGATGGGTTTAGCTTGCCTGTTTAAATCCTATGTGATGGAAACCCAGAGTGTATGCCCTCTCTGAGGGAAAAGAAAGCATTATGGGTTATATGATCAGATTAATAAGAGCCTTGGTACATATATATATTTCATACAGGTCTCAACTTTTTTTCCCTCCTCATTTCTTCTTACATGGAAGCAGATGAAATGGAGAAGCAGCAGTACTGCCTTGGAAGTACCATAGTAGGTTTCCTTTTATAATTATCATTCTTGACATACTTATCCTTTCTTATGGAAGTGAAGATGCAGATATTTAAGAACCTTTCTTGCACAAAAAAGCCCAATTTCCGCTCAGTACTTAATTAGCACTTGTTTATGACACAGCATCTGATTTGATTTTCGAAACAAATTGCACAGTAAAGAGGCTGATATTTAAACTGTATAGTAACCACAGCTCCAGCTGTGACTCAAATCTTGTACGCCTTCAGGGGTTGTGTTTAGGCTTAGAAAATAGGAACTCAGGCCTGTAATTAAATGTCCTCTGAAAATCAGCCTTTGTAGAGAAGTGAAGAGGGTACTACTGAATTTTAAATTACTGACTTGTTCTCAAAAATCATTCTGTTGTTCTGGGCCTTGCTAGGGACTGCAGAAATCAAATGGAATGAAAAGGGAAGAGTAGATTACTAAAGGAAAAAAAGTCAGGGGATGCAGACAAAAAGATAAGCAAAATAAGCTATTCTTGGCTCATCAGTTTATAGACAACTGCAATATATGTAATATTTTTAATATATGGCTAATGTAGAAATGACAAGTTCTCTGGCCACCAGAAAGACTAAAGAGAGAGTAGACACTTCATACAGAGTAAAATTGTATTTCAGAACTGTGAATAAGTTGCTGATGATTGTGGAATAAGCCATCTGTGGTGATGGAAGACTCATTTTTAAAGGAAGTCCTCAATAATAAACATGAATGTTTTGGAAAAGGAAGGTGACAGGGTTATATTACAAGTTAGTCACTCACCTAGATCAAAATGTGAAATATTCACAAAATAGAAATTATCAGAGTGCTTTCAGAGTTACTTTTTGAGGAAAGCAAATACTGTCATGACTATTGAAAAAGAGAGGAAAATTACCCTAGCAGCCTGACTTCTAATCATGGAAAATGCTGGAGCAGATGCTAAGAGAAAATACTGTGTTTATGAATTATACTGAACCATGAGCATAAACGGTGTGTGCTCATGAAAATACAAAAATTAGTAGGTCTTGCTGGGCAATTTATTGTATTGCTGATAGAGTTGGCCTCGAGTAGATCATAATTGTGGAAGATTTTAGTGTTGATTTGATAAAATAATACAACTTTCAAACAAGGCAGTTTTCTGTGTCCCACATCTTTTTAGTGCTGAGGGAAGAGGAGCAATTTTATTTTTCTTTTTAAATTGTCAGGCATATAAGGGTTCCTCTTGTGGTGTGTCTGCTGTCATTCAGATACTGCAATTCAGAACATTTTAACCAGATGTACCACTTTAATTGCCTCTCTGTTGAAGAATGCATTCCTAGGGGTTGTTCACAGTGTGTCTTGGAGAACACAGAAATTCACAAATTAAAAAATTGGTTGTAAAAATTTAGCTAGTGGTCAGTCTGAGGTTTTAATTAAATTACGCTTTTCTATCCATGCTTTTTTGATGTGAATGGGGGTTCACTTGTGCAAATACCCCACTTTAATGGTGTAAGCAGCAGTATGTGCATAGTGACATACCTCATACTGGTAAAATTTTCCTTCCTCTCTATAGTCTAAATTCTTCTTAGATGAGGGTAGGTTTATGAAATATAGACGAGACATACCTCATTGAGAGGATTTTGCAAATATGGTGTTGATGAATCTTAATTTCTCCTATTTTTATATTTAACTTGTCAGCATTGAAAAATAAAGTGAGTTCACAGTAGCTGCTAATCTGCTAAAAGTCCTGATTGGTCATATTACTAATATTCAAGCAACTTTACTTTCAAGTCACAAAAAACTTGTGTTGGCAAGAGTTGTCTAAATGGAAATACAGTGTTACCTTTGATATTAGAGAAACTTCTCCTGTTGATGGCAAAAGATCTCATAATACACTTAAGTATTTGCAGGACCAGGGTCTTCGAATTAATGGTTTAAATCAGTGTCTTCAGACTACTCTGGACTGATGGATTAACAAATGTTAAGCAACCTGCTTGTCTGAAGAGAAAGCTTGACTGTTACCCTTTAATTTGTAGGCTAGGTGACAGCAACAGGAAGAAATTAAGTCATTTTTCACAATTTGTTGTTTTAACTTGGGTACATCCGAGACTGATATTCAGATCTCTACTCCTGACACTATGATTTCAAAAGGTTGTTATTTCTGCTTGTTTATGAAGGTTTTTTTTCTTTTTGCTCAATAGACATATACTGTGCTGTGCTACTTTGAAAAAGCAACTGAAGCACTTGACCCAGAAGTAAAATGCTGGTTTCTGTAGATTCTTACTCAATATGTAGCACTTTGTATAGTTTCTTTCATTTTCAAAGTGCTTAGAAATGTCAACACTTCCTCTCAGCAAACCTGTGAGGTGGGTTAAATGAGTGTTGTCCTCATTTGACAGTAGTAGAGACTAACCACCCATGAAGTTAGTGCTGAAATAAGGATTAGGTCTCGGAGGATGATGCTTCTAGCTGTGTGAGAAGTCCCCTAAAACATAGTTTGTTAATGTGTTAAGCATTGCAAGTCCAAACTCAGTAGGTGAATACAGTAACCTGATATACTTGACTTTAATTTATCAGCACAATGGTGGTTATTAAAATTCATGTTTAACTGAGATCACTGGCTAGGACACCAGGGCATAATCTTAATGCTACTTTGAAAGATTTAAGAGGATTTAAATTCAAACTGGAACTAATGTTCAAAGTATATTGTAAAATCCTATATGTGTACTTCTCTTTAGAAGCAAGATTTTAGTCTGTTCTTGTTCTTATTTTAATTTCAAATTCCAAGGCCAAACTATATCGCCCCCCATAGGTGTGGAGGTTAGTCATTCAGTGGTGACACGGTTTTTTTTCTCTCCAACCAATTGTATTTTTTAAAGTAACAAGGTAACGCAATACTGTGTTAACTCAAGAATGAGTGAGGGTAAACTCACCTTGAATAGAGCCATTCTGAAAATGAGAAAGCTTTTTCCAACCTTCCAGTAGGAGTCGGAGGGACACACATCTGTTGGTTTGGAGGGGAAATATTGTGAATTAAGAAAGGGATTGTGATGTAGTTTCCAGGAGTAAGAAAGGTCTCTGGACTTGGTGTCTGTGGATGTCCTGTCTGGTCCTGTTGCTTAGATGTGATTTGGATTTTAATAACTAAGCATCTCCTTTTTTGTGGGGAGGAGGAACAGTTTAATCCACTTGAATGTGAGAATATCTTCAAAATACAAATGAATGTCATACCAGGCAGTGTTTAATTTTTTGTTGCATACCTTTTCTTAGCTGTAAGCTATATGTTTTGTGCTTCCAGAGCAATTGGATGTCTTGCCTCTTCTTCAACCCAGTAAATAGGCAGGAGATTATATTTGTCTGTCGGTTTGAGGCATAATTTATGGCTGTTTCCCACAGTTTCCTGTTACCCCGGTATTAAGGCTCCATCTCTTCAGGAATTTTCTGTAATCATTTCATGTTGTCCAATGTTTGGTCTGACTGTGTTGAGGATGGTGACTGTGAAAACACTCATAGTTTGATTACTGCTGTTTTGACATCACTTACTTTATTTAGTGTCAAAAACATTAATGACCATTATTCTTTTCTACTGCACCCACCACAAAGGCTGTGCTTATCCAAGTGCATTTATGTGGAAATTTTAAAGAAATACCTGTATATACTGAATTGGAATATAAAATCATAAAAATTATTGTGACTTTATTAAAAGTGTTCTTAAAACAGCTGATATCAGAAAAGTAAACTTTCATATGTGGCTTAAAAAACTGCATTGTTTAAAATGCTCCAGAATTTAGACTTAGGTTAGCTAGGTCCCAGTGTAAAAGGAGGTCTCTCTTTATGTCTATTCTCTCCTAGCCCCGAATACACATGCCTAAAGATGGATTCCAACTTATATCTTCTGGATACCAAGCATGGCTAAAGCAGGTTGGACTGTATTATTGTTATTCATCTCATGTGAGGGACCGTGTTGGACACCTGTGCTTGTCTCATTAGTGAAGTACATAAATGAGGGTGTAATGAAGTTACAGTGCCATGTTAGCTGATACCCCTCATAGTCATCACTGTTTTGTGTCTATGCATGCTGTGTTTGTATAACATTTTCTCACCAGTCTGATGAATGTGCACTTTCTGTAAATAAAAGTTCAAAATGCAGTCACCTGAAAGTGAAGAGGGTCAGTGTCTGAAAACAAATCTGCAACAACAGCTTGAATTACAGAATTAAAATGGGCCTTCAAACACAGAGCTGCATGGTGGTAGTGCTGGTAATAATGGGGAGGCCACTGGGTTAAAACTCAAGAGAATTGCATCTAACATCTAATTCAGATCTGCCTGGGTGAATCAAGTATGGACACTTACTCACATCACATAACAATTGTGCAGTTTGACACAGTCTGACACTGTGGGGAGTCCCCACTCGGAAGTGGCCTAGTGCTATATTACTCTGGCTATTATTAAAGGCCAGGCTTTAGATGTCTCAGCAGTCTGCCTCTAGCAATTGCTGTCAGCCTTTCACTTTTGTGAGTGAAAAATTCCCCTTCAGAAAAAATAGCTTAATTTGCAAATGGCCTGTGCAGATCTCTTCTCTCATGAAGATACACACATGATGAATCCTGCATCCTTGAGAATACATGGCTTAAAGTTGCTGTTTTCATAGACAGCCAGAATGATTGTGTTGTTATGGCAACAAAAATGGGAAATATGAAAACAGCACAGATAAGCTGCATCCTGTTGTCATGGCAACTGCTGTTGTAAAATGACGAAACATGGGTGAAGGGATCTATGGTACCATGAGCCCAACAGAAACAAAGAGCCAAGTCACTTGAGCAGAATGCGAGAGAATGAAAAACTGCAGCAGCAAAACCCCTTAAACTATGAGAATTTCATTGCAGGTGCTCACAGGATGCTTTTGATTCTTTCCAGTCTTGTGTCAGTACCTTACAAGCAGTAAGGAGTAACTTGCTTGTGCAAGTTGCTTACTGCTGCAAACTTATATTAACTTCTGTGAAACTGGGCAGAGCTTTAAGACCTATAAGAAAATGGGCATTGAGTCCTATATTATATTTGCAAACCATTTCTTTGAATGAGTGATGTGCTGCAAAGGTGAAGTGTGCCATGGAGCTTCTTTCTGAGACACCATTTCTCTCTCTTTCCTAGTCCACACTAGTGAAGGTCAGCTGGGACACTGAAGCTTATGTTTTCTTGATTTAAACTTTGCTGAGCTGGAGGCAAGGTGTCTCAGAGGAATCTCAACTCTGCAATTATTGTCTCACAGAGCTCAAGTTTGTTGACCTATGGGGCATGGCATCAGTTTCTGTTTCTTATGTGGTAGTTTGGGAGAACAATAGGAAGAGGATTGTGTGGCTGTTCTGTTTTTCTTCTGAGGCAAACAGACCAGCGTTATATTACCAGTGCTCTGACGCAGGTGGAAAACATGCTTTTTTATCTCTGAAAAATATTAAGGGGGGAAAATCCCCAAACGCTCAGTAAAGTTTCACAGGAGGCTTTCACTTCAGGCAACCTCAAATAATAAAGCAACTTGCACTTTAAAAAAAATATTTTTTGTAAGCATGCTTTCCTTTTGATTTTTAGTTTATTGTTATGGGTTCTAAAGTCTATCTTAAACCTCCTTGCTCCTCGATCCAAGGAAAAGTTATAAACCTGAGCTTGTGTCAGTCAGCAGATACTGTCATGGAAATAGCTTTGCCATTCCAATTTCAGTGCTGTGATTTCACCACAGGAAGTATAAGGGTAAGGGGGATGATACAAAGGGTGGAAACTTGATCAAAAGAAAGAGCTTTCATGAGAAGCAGAGAGGTTCAATTTTTTGGAAGTGAGACGGATATCTATCAAAGGTACTACCTGTAGGATTCTTTAAAACTATGTATTGAAAAGAAACCCATTCTTGATTATGTAAAAGCAATAATCTACATATGCATCCAGATTGAATGGGGTCTATGCATCAGGTTTATTCTCCTGGTGCTTGTGTTTTTAACAGGATCCTGACTTAATGATTTTTCCCCCCCGCCCTCAGCATGGCTGAGTATTGATCTGCTGCCTGACTTACACAGAATGTGAGAAGTATCCCAGTAACATGTTGTATTAATGTGGACTAAAAGCAGTTTATATTACAGATGAGGTGGAGGAAGATGGAGTTCTGCAAGACTGGACACATCCTATAAATATCCATAAAACTGACAATTTTATCTAAAACCAGTGCTGGCTGGATTTGCGTATTTTCAGCCTACTTAAACTCGAGATAATAGTTGAACACTACCTGAGCATGGGTTGCCCACACTGATGCCATTACCCTCTGCCCTTTAATGGCAGGTTTTATATCTAATGCTGTGCTGCAGTGGAGAGCTGTGTTGTGTTCTTATGTGGGCTTGAGGAAATACAATACCAGTGGTGAGAAATACATGTTGCTTTAAGGCTAGTGTTTTAAGTAACCTGCAATGTTCTGTTTACCCTAGATGTTTTTTTGAGTTCACCTTTTACAGAAAGGCAAACACCTAGGGTTGGTTTATTCAGCCTGGATCTTCACTTAAGCCTTTGTGCTGCTGGCAGTCTGTAACATCCCATCACCCAGATGTTGACCCTTTGGAGATATGCTGCAATTGACTTCCGAGGGGAGGAAGGGGGGAAATGTTTGTGTATAAATAGGATCAATAGACATGGCATTCCAATTCCTATATTATATGGACACCTCCTGCAAATTAAGCTAACCTCTGAAATTGGGCAAGTTAAGCTAATTAACTGAAACAAAAACATTTTTTTGATTACGTAAATGGGGAAGTAAAGGTACCATTTTAGGTGGCTTGTGAAACATGCTAAAGCTAATCCCTCCCCTTTTCATAGCATTATGAGCAAGTATGCATCACATAGGATATGTAATATAATGCACTCATCTGAGCCTTTCTGCCTCCCACTGTCTTTTGTAGTAGAATTTTTAAAGCCAAGTTATAAACCTGTAAATGTGTTTTATGCTGGAAATTCTTGGTGATACCTTAACTAGATTGGTAGCAGCAAAGGCCAGTATAATCAAAACAAGGCACTTCAGATATTAATGGTCTGCACTTCTGTCAAGTCAGCTGGAAAAGAGTGTAAAAACGAGGACTGTGGTGGAAACAGGATTCTTCTGCTAGAATTGTATTTTCCTGAGAGAAAAATGCAATGATTCTGGAAATATTTTTTTTGTAATTTTGTCATTTAGCATCTCCTCCTTAACTTTTAAAACATATATTCTATTTTCAGTGGATCTGTATGCTTTTTAAAATTCAGATACTAGCTCCTTGGGTGGAAAGTAGAAATAAGATTTCTTTCTGCAGTTCATTTATTAATACTTGGCACTCATATAGTACTTTATGTCCTCAAAGTGCTCTGCGGACATATCAGTTATCCTTGAGACACTTTTGTGTGGTAGGTGCATAACAATAATTCTGAGAAATTTTATGGAATTAAATAAAACTAGAGATGAGGGAAAAATCTAATGAAACCTCCATTTCATCTCTCCACCAGTGTAGGTTTGTTCTCTGCAGTTTGTGTCATGAAAATCAAGACTGGAGTCTTAGAAATGTCTCCTGCTGAAGGGACTTCAACACATTTCTTAGAATTCCATGTTACTCATCCCAAACTCATGTGGAATGCCTATGTCAAAGAATTAGATTTATCTCTTTTGCAATATAAGATTTGAAATCAGTTGGAATTGATCAGACTTTGGACATAGAATCATAAAATTTGGAAAAGACCTTAGGATCGTTGAGTCCAATCATGTCATGACATGATGAAGCTTAATGGCAACTGTGGTTTTTTTGATTATCAAAGAGTCTAGTGTGTTTGGTCTTGTAAGATCTCCACTTTAAGCCTTCAGATAGTTTCATGCTTTAGACCTTGGTGATATTGCTCTTAGTAAGTTTGTGTAGGGCTTGCTTTTAAGGGCTTGCCTAACAGCAACTCTGGTGTTGCTTGAAGAAGCACACACAAGTCTCTACATGTTGTACTCTTTAAAGAAGGGTGCAGCACCTGAATCTTAAAGCTCTGCAGCTGCACTGGTTTAGATTTACCAGCTCTATGCATTGAAGAGCTATAATTATGAAAATATTAGTATTGTCTAGTTCAGATATGATCTACACAAGTTCCCTCAAGCACTTGGCAATTGAGGATCTTGTACATCTGATAGATGTTGGAAGTTGGCCCCTTTCTGGGGCATGTAATTTGTGCTGACTTGGAATCACAGAGGTTGAACTCCAGTTATCACTCTTTGGGGAAAATATTTCTTCACAAACATTTACCTAAAAGCTGTGATTTGATCCTCCCGGATGCCACTGAGGTAAGTAATTATTTGGATAATCTGAATATGTAAACCTTTGTCCATGTGTAGTAGCTTTGATATTTAAGAGTAGTTAGTGAACAGGGATCTCTTGTAAAAAGTTACTGTTGGCTAGGGAGTTACCAGAGGATAAGAGAAGAGTTTGCGTAATACGTATGTTAAGGAAAATTTACTGAGCAATTACATGCAGAGTGGGAGGCTGAAGGAAAAGGGACCCTTTACAGCAGTTGGAGCTCTGTGTGTGCAGCAAAGCTGGCAGAATGTAGTAACATCCTGAGGGTGAAGGGAAAAACCACTGTACTGAAGTCAGTGATCTGTACCAGAGTAAGAAGTTCAGTATTTCCTATATTTGGAATCTGGGAAGTGTTATAACTGGACTCTAGTAGCATGTTCCAGCCTCTGATTTGTGAGACCTAATTGTTTTGAAGTCAGATCCTACAGTTGTCCCAGAAACATATGCTTAACTTTCCCAAAGTGAGGTGTTGGGTTGCTTGATCTGTCGTTCATGAAAAATGCTCCAAGGGTCTTTAATAAGATAGCTCAATTACTTTTATTAAGGCAAACAGGAGCACAGACAACTTTCAGTCATCCCCATACATGCCTGTGGAAATATGACCAAGATGTCTGAACATAATAGAAGCTGAGAAGTTGTGCAAAGCACTGGTTATGACAGCAACCACATCATGCCCTTCCTGATTCTGGTGAAATGTGTGCAGCTAGAAGAACTGACAGTTTGTGGGCTAGTTGAACCCTGGGAGATCCTTCTCATGGTCACACTTAAAGGATTACTGCAGTTACCTCTTTATTTTTATAAATTCATTTTCTTACTTTCAGGAACAACTGCTAGTGACAAAGTCAGAATTATCTGGTTTTAAGTGCAGGAAACTGGTCTGGGTTGCAAGGAGGTGTAAATTTTAACTGTATGGGTTATGACTATTGTTTTTTGGTTTAATTAAGACTTACAGCTTTTAATGTTTTTCTTATTTTCAAATGAAAGCAGACAAAAAACTTTCTCCAAAAGTTATAAAAGTATTAATTTGCTCTGAGCCATGCTAGTCTCTTTGGTAAGTTCATAATTGGGCAGGATTTTTTTTAATGGGTATTCTTGTCTCTCAGGTATATAACTGCTCCATAACTGGTAAATCTATATTCATATGTTAGGTTTTTTAAAGGCATATTATTTACACAATTCACTTGAATGGCTCCTTTGAAAGCTGTGTGGCTCTCTCATGTAATTACGTATTTAGTAAGCCTTGTATCCAATGTTGGGATAGGGGGAAAAGGAAAAAAATGAAGTCCCCCAAAAACTACTAAAATAAATAATAAAAGAGTATTCTCATTCCATTTTTGCAGGGTTTTTTAAAGTTGTACTATATGCTTTTTTTCTCAGATAAGAAGCCTGTTTGATCAAGAGCTACTAAAGCTAAAAAATGAAATATGTAAGGCAGGTTTTTTAATTGTGAAAGTATACAAGGTGCACTGGGAATTGATTTCCTTTTTTTATACTTGTATCATATATATTTAATCAGACAATGCCTCTTAGAACAGTAGAGGGAAAAATAAGAGATACCTTTTCATTTTTATGTATATGTGAGAGGTCAAAAGGGTGAAAAGTGGACCAAAATAAGGAATCAAAATCCCTTTTTAGCGAGAAGTAGTTTTCTGGAATTAAGTTTCATGAGACCAACATTTGTAATGTAAATACCAGCTGCTTTATCTGATATGTTTTATGCAATGTATTGCCTTCTGTGGTGACAGGAATAGTGTACACTGAACACAATGTGAATGGTGTATTTTTGGCTTAGTTAAGTATGTGGCAAAAAAAGTATAAGAAGAACTGAATGAGACTGAAAGATACTGGGTTTTGTTCTCCCATTTTTTATGATACGTGATAGAATAGTTTTGATTGTTAGGAATCCCACTAAGATCTAAGTGTGTTTGGTAAAGGATCAAAATTCCTAAGTCACGTTTCCTGAGAATTGGATTTTATAGAGCATGAAGAAAACAATAGTGTGAAAGAGGCTTTCAGGGAGAATTGTATTTGCCAACCATCCCATATTCACTTTCTAAAGTGATGAAAAAAAGAGGTGGGGAAGGATCTTTCTCCTAATATCAAGCTCAGATCTAATTTATATAGTTTTAATACTCTTCAGAGCATCCCTTATGTTTTATCTGCTCCAGTTTGGGTTGTAGAATTTCTAGCACCTGTTTTTGCTTCTTGTCCTGGTTTTTGTAATATTTAGAACTTGTGTTGCTGTTTTTCTTTGTACAGCTTTGTCCAGTTCCCTGGCTTATGATCAGCTAGACCGAGCTAAAGAAAGCCCCATTTCTCTGTTTTTAAACTCTTCAGCTCTTGTCAACCTGTCATGTTCTCTTTCTGCTCCTTCATGAAAATATTGGGTGAACAGGATCTAAATTCCCATCTCCCAGAAGAAGTAGAAATTGTTATTGGTTTATCTTTAGAGTTCATCTGCATAAGGCACTGGACACTGTACTAGAAAGGAAATAAGTCTGAATTAGGAAATGATTGAAATAAATGTGCTTAGCAGCTGAAATTAGTACTATGTACAGTAGATCAAATACCAGCCCTTGAGAAAAAATTTGGTTTCCATTTTGGCTTTGTCACTAGCTTGTGAAGATGTACAAAAATGTATTAGGTTGCCTGTAAATCAAAGATGTTTTAGGTGCACGGGTTGTCATAAAATTGAGTGCAGAGTGCAGACAGGGACAGTAGGTTATTATACTTTATTATGTTAAAATGCGCTACTAAGACAGTTGTTCTTGTACTATTGTCTAATTAAATTCTCTGAAGTGATTATAATGAAAACATCCTTAAAGTATTCGATTTTCTTTTGGTCATTCTTGTTTTACAGTGAGCTGAGTGCAGTGAGTTTGTTTTCACACCTGTGCACTATAATCGTGAATTGTAGTAGTCCAAGAACTTTTGGGTTTTCCCCATGTAGAGCCACTTAGTTTTACAGGACAAGGTGATATATTTCTGACCTGTAACACAATTTACTAAAACTTTGTTAGTTACCCCTAGTATATTGTATTTGCTGAAGGACTAGAAGAGAACAAATTTGATAAAAAAACTCCAGTCTGAAATGGTAATATATAATCTTGTAATAGCAGATAAAGTAAATAACCAAATTTTAGTACTGGCAAAAATTTAGCCATTGAGTGTGTATTAAGATTTGTCTTTAGAACATCAGATAATTGGAAGAGAGGGTAGGCTATTAGAGGCAGAACATCTGATGCAGTCAAAAAATGTTCTTGCAATATAGTTACAAGAATAATTGAGTACGTTAAAATAAGTCTTCCCTTCAGCTCATGGTTACTGCCCACTCAGCTCAGCCGGTGGCTATGAATGCTTCTAGCCTATTTTAATTCAAAATAAGGAAAGCCCATTTTAATCACCAGTGGAGCAGCTGGTACCAGCCTCTCTCAGAAGGAGGATGCTGGCTTGCTTGAAAGTGTAGTCCCTGTATTTATTTAGTGGGAAAATACATTTTAGAGTTCAGGGAATGGGACTTTAAAATCAATTGAAAAAAGAAATAGTTTTTTTATCAAATAATTCCCTATTTTATGCCACTCAATGTGTATTAAAGATGCTTAGCTTTTCTAAATAAAAAGCTTCGCATCTCTGAGTCTGAAAGGTGTGCAGACATCCTAAGTATTATTGCAGCCGGGAGTTAGGAAAGTAGAGAGGCTGCTACATCCTGGCCCAATACTTAGCAAGCAATATCAGCATTCCCATTTGGCTATAGTCCAAGCACTGTGCCTCTATTTGTTTTGAAGAGTCGATGTAGATTGACTTGAGTTCAGGAGAGGATTTTGTCAGTCAGCTTTCAAGTCATGAACATTTGAGGCCAGTCCCTTGTTTGTGGAGCTGACAGTATAAAAGTGAGTGTTTGACACGTGGCTTGCTCAGTGGATGGGGATAGAGGCAGTTGAGATTTTTCAGAGATCAGCTCTAAATGAAGTTGTTCTGTTGGGTCACTCATCTGATTTACACACAAGCTGTTTCTATTGAAGCACCTGGGGCCTTTTGTTCAGGCTTGTGAATAAGCCTTTTTCAGTCACCAACAGTAATTTAGTGTCTCTGCTTCCTTCAATAGGTAAAAGGCAAGTACAGGAATGACATTTTCTTCCACACTGTGTGCAACTTCACACTTATTTTTTTAAGACAGGTAACAGGACTGCGTCGCTAATTTAAATTTTGTTAAATACTGAAGGAGATTTAGAAGTCATTAAGGTGTTGGTAATTTTTTACTTCATACTTCCTAATTCTAGAATAATACTAAGCAGCAGGAGTGCATGGCTCTGTAATGATATCCTCTGTAGGTACAGAATAGCCCTTCAGTGTTTTCCTTTGTTATTGTGGCAATTTTAGAGGAAGACATTTCATTGCTTTGTAAGTGCCCTGACACAATTGAGTGCCCTACCTGCAGTTTGTAGTGACTGACTTGAGCCATAATCTCACATAAACTTTGAGTCAACATAAGCTTGCCTTTCTACTGGCAGTGTGCTCCTCATTTTTCCTGCCTCTGTATCTTTCCATGCTTCAGTCAGTACAAATATTTAAAGTCACTGTTTTTTTCTTGTCAATCAGTTTTAATGGCAATCAGTTCTTTGAGTTCATTATCACAGCATGAAAACTTGAGCCAGCCCAAGGGGTAGAAAAGCTTGAGATTATGGAATAAATGATTGCTACAAGTCTTGGATAAGTTTGTATGAAAAAAAAAATGAAATCACCCTGTATTTATTTTGTATTATGTTATGAATACTAGGATGGGTAATGGTAAGCAGCTGATGCTTACCTAGTGATTTTGCTCTGCATGATCAGAGGCTCCACATAATGAATTTCCCTTTTTACTTGTGTTCTTGGAGAGTAATAAACAAGTTTCATTTGAGTAAATGTATTATTAAAATGGTGAAATGCTTAACCATAGATGTCCGTTTCATATGTAAATATTTTTTTAAGAAAGATTGTCACAACAGCTTTTAAGCTGCAGTGATACGTATTACATTGCAAAGAAAAGATTGCTGGCATTTGGAAGGTTTTTGTATGTGGGAGTGTTTGGGAGGTTAAGATGGCAGACACGGAAGTATGGCTCACTTTTGTAACTTGTTACAATACTATGGCTGTAGTTTTTTTGGCTTCAGGAGGGTCAATATGTACAAATTCATTGGATACATAATACTGTAAAGTACTCGAATTTTTGAGTTTCCGGTATCCTTGTAAAGTGAAGAGTTGTTCTTGGGTTCTCCTTTTTTTTTTTTTTTAAATGAAACTGAAGTGAGGAATTTATTTTAAGGTGTCATAAACTTCTAATAAGCACATTTCTGTAGGTTATGTTCCCCAACAGTCTTTTAATGCTATTTCTGGAGCAGCAGTGTAAATTGCAACAAAGTACAGCAAAGAACGTGGTGACAGACAGGGTTAATCTCGCTGTGTCTGTCTGCACAGGACCAGATTATGGATGCTGATGATCACCTTTCTGCTCATTCAAAGATGGGTTATGTTGCTCTTACATACTTGTTTAGTGCAAGATTGTGCAAGGTTGTCTAGCCTTCTTAAGAGCAGCAAGAAACGGTGGCTCAGAAGGCAGCTGTCATTTCATACCCATTCCAGCTGCCCTTTCTGCTCAGATTTCCTCCCATCCCCCCTGGGTGAAAAAGAAAAAAAAAGGGGGGGGGCAGGGAAGAGGATTGCAAAAAAGAAGAGTATGAGGATTTAAAATCTCTAGCACCTAATCTATCATATCCTTCAGTTTTCATGGCCATCTGCCAATTTAAAGTATACTTGTTTTTTCCTGCCTTGCCAGTAATTAGACAAATGCAGTAGTGCTTATGGCATCAAAAACTCTGTGGCTGGTAAAAGCAATTGCTATCATAATGCATCCCTAAATTTAATAGTAGTGGTGTAAAATGAATAAGCAGCTCTCTATTTCAAGGGGTAATGGCTTTAACTATCAACATGGCTAGTATTTTTCTTGATTGGCTGTTTTGGCTCCTTGTTTGTGTTGTAGGAACATAATCAATTTATTATAACAGTTGTATTTTATTTAACAAATAACAAGGCAAGCAGAAACATGAAACTCCTATCGAGTGTCACCAACTTCCTGTTCACTTTGGATCGCAGATTTTTCCTTTTATCCTCTTTAGAGACAAAACCCAAACCTTTTCTTTCCTGCAAGTATTACACTCAAAGTTGTCATTTCCTTTTCTGCTTTCCTTGCAAAATTGCTTGCCTTGTGTTGTGCCTGGAGCGTTTCTGTGCATGGAGAAAAGGTCTGATTAATTGGAAAGAAACTTTTTGTTACTGGAAAAAGTCGACATGTTGGTGTAGAAAATTGATCAAAAATTTACTCTCTTGATCCATAGTGCCTTTTCTTGCTACTATGACATCTGTAAAGCTTCTCTCAAGGAAAGGATGCATCAGCAGTTTGTGTTCTCTTAAAGAGGTCTCAGTCTTTAAGGCCAGGTGCAGTTGTGTTGATGCCATTTGGCTAAGCCTTAAAAGTTCCTGTAATCTGTGCCATCCTGTCTCATACAGTCCCATCTCATAGTTGTCCTTTCTCTGCAGTGCTCTATGCCCAGATCTCTGTGGCTGGGCTGCTCCAGCCTGGCGGACAGCATGCCCTCGCTGCGATGCCTGTATAACCCAGGGACTGGCGCACTCCCAGCTTTCCAGGTACTTTCTGTCTCTTCCCGCTCCTTTTCTCTCCATCTGTGTATGTGTGCATCTCCTTCTTTACTTGCTTGCTTTACCTCCATTTATTCTGGTTCATACTCTATGCCTCTCCTATGTAATTCAGATCTCTGGTATTTAAACCCATCTTGTGTAGATTCAGGGCAGCTCAGTGCTGGGGCATTTCCATTTATCTCAATATAATTTAATTATTTTATCTAAATTGGCTTGATACCATCATCTTTTTCATTGGCTTTCAATTGTGTCAAAAAGGTACCACTTAATTATATCTGGCAAACAGTATCCATCACACAGTCTCCAATCTGGCTATTCATGCAGTGATTCCCCTCCTATCTAAATTTTTTTGTGTACCACTTAGAGGACTGAGGGGGTGGGTTCATTGCTATAGTGATAATTGATGCCAGCAATTGTTTTCTTTGGCTTTGTTAGCTGTAGTCTGGACGTTTTGACTACAGAAAATTATTGTACAAATAAGCTGTCAATCAAAAAGCAAATAAAGGAAACCATTGGGGTTTTTTCCTTTGGTTTCTGAATTTGTTAAATTCAGGCTTTTCTTTGTGATGAGACAGCTTTCTGCCAAACCAGTTTGTTCAGACTCTTTGGTTGAACAATGAATCTTAAAAACGCAGACACTTTCCTGTGGGTAGAGTGAGGCAGGTATTGGATAAGCATCTAGAAACCTAGACAAGGCTCTCAAGATCGTTGCAAGCATTTTCATGAAGTGACTAGAACAGCAGAGACTGGGCAGTATTGGTGTTACATTCTGGATACCCTGTCTCTGAGATACTTTGTGAACTCCAGTGATTAAGGAATTTAGGAGTATCTCTGTAGAGAGCAAGTTTATTGGAGCTCACGGTAGCATGAATGTTTACTTAAAGGTTTATGCGGCTGGATTACAGTACTGCTGACCTAGTCTGTGGCAGAGAGTTTTATGCACCAGCATTTTGGAAAACCACATGTAACAAATAAGCTGGAATCTTTCTGATATTTTCAGTCATTTTGGGAAAAGTTAATTATGTGCCTCTAAAGGAGAGCATGCAAAGATTTGAATTTGACTTCTTGCTCCCAGGGCTAGGATAGTACTGTGGAAATAATCCTCTCAGTCTCAGGGGAGGCTTAAGTGTCTTGTATCATTTTGCTGCAACTCTTTTTGCTGACCCAGCAGAAGCACCAATGGACTCTGAAAGGTGTCCTGCCAGGCCTCCTTTGCTGAAGCAAGCTTTTAGCTGAGCTTTCCGGGGGTGAGGGGGAAGATGACTTTTTATTAGTCAAAGAGGACTCTGGAGACAACGGGAAGAATTTAGACTCCTACTTCTAATCCTGATTTGCATAATTTGACTAAATTGGATGGGCCTAATTTTTGGGTTTTTGGCTGTTGAATAAATCTCAGATCTCTTTAAGCTCAGGTTTTAGAGAACCTTAGCAGTATATGGAATGGAATTTATAACTCAAATTGGGACTTCTTTCTTTCTACTTTAGTTATTTTTGGTTACTCAGAATAAGCATATATCACAAAGGGGAAGGGAAATTAACTTCTTCTAGCTGAGGATGTTCTTGCTAATGATAGATATGAACAATAGCTTTTCTGCTAATGCAGCACATTGATATTTGGGGTCAAGTGAGTCAGCTGCACAACCATTCATTGTGTTCTGCCTTCTTGGGATAGTAGTATGACTTTGACATTTACATTTCTGCAGATATGGAGACACATTTCCATATGTATTTAGTGACTGTGGGAATTGGGAACTATGTTGCATTTGCCATCTGAAATGGTACACTGGTACCCTTTGCTGAACTCTGCTGTGTTGAGGAACACATTTCTTGCCATTTGAGAGAGAAACCAAATTGCCAGCAACACCTTCTGCTGCAATGAGTCATCCACATTTCAGTCCATCTTTTTCAATGGGCTCTGATTGATCCACATTAGCTTGCATGATTTGATGAAAATTCCCTTCCAAGGCATGGCTTCTGCATTTTCCAGTGCAGAAGGGAGTCGTTTGGAGCCTGCTTGAAGCTGTGATGTTGCATAATTTCATCATTCTTTAATGCTTCTTTTTGGTATCGAATCTTCAGGAAAGCAGTAAAGACTGTCTTGTAGCCCAGAAAATTTTCTCATATTAAGTTACTTTCCCTTTTCCATAGCAAGCTTGAAGTAACTGGAGAAGCATATCAATGTTCTTTGCTTGTGGCAAAAGAGAAGATGCCATCTGGAAGGCTACTTAGTCACTGCTGAATTTGTCTAGTTATTTACATGCCTACCTTCAGATGCTCAGACAGAAATGTGGAAAGAGGTTCTTTTTGAATAGCTCAGTTAAAATCTTGCTGACTCCTCATGGGAAGCATTGACAGATAGTCGATTTAGAGATGATTCTGTTAATATGTCAGGTTACTTAATTTCTCTTCTTTGTGTGTTTTTATTATTGGAGACATGCGAAAACAGGATCTTCTGGCTCCTCAGCTCTGTTTGGCAATCATCCTGCAGTGGGAAAGGTTTTAAGGCTAAAACCATGAATAGGGGGATAAGGAGCTAGAAACAGGTCTTTTTTGTATCTTTTATCTGAAAGGGTGTTGCAACTGATAGTCTGTTGTGTAACAGCAACCAAGGTGGAAGATGGCAGTAAACTGGAACATGAACTCCTATAAGGCACTATGGGAAGGGGTCAAAGAGGATATTTTAACAAGAGAAAAAGACCAGCCATTTAATTTTCAGTAGCTTGGATGCCAAATTTTACTGTACTGTTATTCTGCAAAGCAACTGAATACCAGGTTGCGTGTATATTCTCTTAAGAAAGAAATTTATGCAGAATATACTCTTTTTTCCTAGACATTTGTGCTTTGGAAATTTCCAGACGTGCCAACAGGTGTTTGTTTTCATGACATTTTTCATTTGAAGATAATTAGTTTCCATGTTAAAATATTTTTCCATGCATGCTCACAAGGCTCTGTTTATGTAGCTTTTCATAGTCACAACTCTTTGAAAATTCAAATTTGCAATTACACTCATCAAGTATGCCAAGCAAATGATTGTATTAATCCTTCCAGGTTTGCAGAAGACCATAGTATTTCCTTGAATCTATTTCTGTAGGCTTTTATATAAATGAGGAGACTTGAAGAGGAACTTAAAAGTCTTACCAAAGATTATATGTAAGAATAATTGCAGAGAACAGTCCCGCTCTTCCTTTCTACCTAATTCACAGCCAACACAAATACCAACTCCCCTTTAGATTGTAAACTCTTCTGGGACAAGAGTCCTGCTTTTAAAACTACCTTTGTATGGAGCCTAGGCACCAGTGGAAAAGAGCTGTCTTATCAGCCTTATTTTGCCAGATCTCAAGCTCTTGTTTCTGTAACAGATTCTTGTAGTCAAAGAGGAAGACTAAGGTAGCAGCATCTTTTTGAATATGGAGACATCTCTGGAATGCCAGAAATTGATGTTTTGTTTTACCTGGAGACCTTCATCATAAAAAAACTTCACATCAGGATTTGTCAGATGAAGGGGACAACCTTCCGCTTGGTTTTGCAGAAGTGTGTGTGTGTGTGACTTCCTCGGTCTCGGCTTAAAGCTCTGTTCTGCTTGAGGAAAGCATGGGGTGTGCTGTGCTTGGCAAATTGAAATAAACGGGAGCACACTTGAGGCTGTGCAGCATGGACATGATCTCTTTGGACTGAGATCACTTTTGGAGAAAGGTGAGAATACAAATGATATAAAAAGTATGTAGTGATGAAAGTGAGGAAAACATGAACTTATTTTTAAAATGATTTTTACATTACTTTTTCCTAATATTTGCATTTTTTGTGTTAGGAAGTGAAATATTTGTTAAGCATCATCAGTGATTTTTATAAACAATTGTATCTGTAAATTTCCTTCAGCCTGTTCATCCCTTTTTGCTTTAGAAGTTGACATTTTATTGCTGGGAAATACAGTGTAAATGTGAGTAGCAGGACATTATTTCTGGTTATACAGGAGGTTAAAGCTAAAGTCTTGGGGTGGGCAAACTGCATGCTCAGAAATGTGTTTGTGAGAAATACATTTGGAGGAAATTGTTTGGCTTTGGAGCCAATGTTTGCTGGTGTGTGTAGTTTTGTCTCTAATTGGGAGAGGTATGGGGTGTCCAGTCAATAACCTCCGTCAGCGTGGAGATGTGATCGCCCTTGGCCAAGCCTGCTTTATATTCCCACCTCGCGCTCTCCCAGTGGCTGTGTGAAACCTGCCCATGGCTGTTTATGGTGCACCTCTAAAACGGAATTATAATTTTGGTGACTAATATCCAGAGTGTGTGGCTCCAGCACCCCCCCGGCTGGCGGCAGGCTCTCCCCTGGTTGTGAATGTAGTTAGGTGGCCCCCAACTGTTTACAAGACAGCAGAGGTGAGATCTTTGATTGACAAGTCAGAAATGCATTAGATCATTCCCTCTGCCAGTCTATGGTTCATGCTGTTAAAAATGTCAGCCTCTCCAAGTTTGAATGGCAGCCCGAGGGCCTCAGAAGCTTTTTGTTTTCTGAGATGGAAACACAAATTGGATGTGTGCCTGAGCGCTTCATCCTGGGCTGTAATTTCATCTTTTAGCTAAGAACCACAAGGTACATGAGCAAAGCACCCTGTAAACAATAATACTGGGGAAAAAAATAAACAAGGTCGTGTTTCTGGTACGTTGATCCACTGGTGTCCTGACCTCTATCACGTTGAACATCTCCACTCTGATTGCTGTTCCCTTTGGCATTACAATGAGAGGAAAGAGACTGACACAGGAGGCAAAGATTTAAAGTTGCAGTGCTGTTGCACATTCCTTGTATTGGCTATGAAATATTGAACTGCCACAATGTGACACCTGTTTTTTTAAGCAAAGTTTCTTGTTGGAGGTGTTCAGCAGCAGTTTCTCCTGTTTTTCCTCATTTTACCACCTGGCAGGAGCAATTATAAAGGCATGAGAGGCAATACAAGAAGGAGCAGAAATGAAGCCAAATTGTGTAATTTTTGCATTTGACTCCAGCCTCCATCTGTAGCTCAGACTTTTGGGAGCATCACTGTAGGAAGACCAAGAGGGTTAGCCTGGTTGGGGATTGTTAAATAAAGGAAATGCCCAGTGACTACAGAACAGCTTTCTTAAACATATTTAGGATTTAGCCCTCTTTAAATCTGGTCGCTGGTGATGCTGAGGAGTCCACCAAACTCAGAGAGGTGCTGGGGTGTGCTTCCAGGTCTCAGCTCTTGAGTAGTAGCAAGGAGAAGAGATGTTTTCCTCCTTTCTGGTGGCAAGGAAATGAAGAGGACTAGAAAGAAATTCGTTGTGGATCAGTGGGGTTGGTTTTGGTTTGGTTTTTTTTGGCAGTACATCACTAATTTCTAATTACATTTACTAATTACTTTTAGTAATTAGAAATCTGCTTTTATTCTGCACCCATATTGATTGTCAAAATTTACGTGTGCTCCCAGTTCTTCAGTGTGAGTGTAAAGAAGTGCGGCAGTATCTGTCACTGAGAAATACCACCCCAGTGTGCCCAGCACGGGGATTAATTTAAACTGCATCGTGGCTAAAAGGCCTCCCCTCCCTCAGCCTCGGGATGCGCTCTTCCCGATGAGGTGAGGGCAAGGTCTCCAGCACACCGGCATCACTTCGGCTGATTAGGTTAAAAAATGAAACTCCTCGGAGTTTTCCTTCCTCCCTCGTTAGGAGCCAGGAAGGTGTGCGAAGCCGCAGTGACAAACGGCACATGCAGCGCCGCGTCGGAGGCGTACAGGTATCTTTAAAGCTAGCCCCGGTTCCTCAGGATTGTGAACATCTGCTTGGAGGTATTGTGGAGCTCCACAATGCACTAATTGAATTACTCTTTTTCTGGAGTTGCAGGCTGCGCTAATTGAATTAGAATGGGGCTGCGCGTGTGCGCGCTCCCGCGCGTGCGCGTGCGCGGGGCGGGGGCCCGGCCATGGCGCGGACTGTGCTGCCCCCGCCCGGCCGCGGCGGGAACTGCAGCCCCGGCGTGGCGCCGTAGGTATGGATCATTATCTTCATCGATCTATCTATCTGCTGCACATATTGGTGGCGATCTGCATTCAGTCCGCGCGCGCTCTGGAGGAAGGACACCAGTCGCACATGGTCCGGTGTGTTTAGGTCCGGCCCAGTCCTTGTAAATAGCCCGGTTCTTTTGTCGCTTTGGGTCTGACGTCTCCACGGGCACCGGGTGCTTCAGAGGGAGCCAGGGGCACAAGGTCAAGTCGTAGCGATTCCTGCACTACTGGCAAAGAGCTAATAGCACATTAGCGATAATTTTAATTTTAAAATGCAGATACGGAATTTCACTGCAAAAAGTCATTGGGTACTTTCTCACCCATCATTGAGATTTAAGCCAGTGTTAGTCAGAATTCAGTCACTATTTGGAAATATGCAGAGGTAGTTACGGATAATTTGAAAGGCATATGTGTATAGGGAGAACAAAATGAAACATTTCTTCTTTGAAACCAGGTGACCACATGCAAATTTCAAGGGGACCAACCTGAACACTCCCTGTAGAAATGCACTTGCTAAATCATAAAATTCATAGCTTGAAGAGATACTTTGCTACACTCTGTTGGGTGGGTTTCTTTTTATTTCTTCTGCTTTCTGTTGGCTGCTACTTACATGGTACATAAAAATAGTCAGATATTCTCTTTCCTGTATTCCTTCTTCTATAGATAACCAGATGACTCTGTTTGCCGTAAAATTTCAGCCATTTGCAATCAGTTTTGTCTGTTTGGTAGATCATTCTCATAAACACAAACCATATCAGAGACAAGATGTTTTGCTTTAATGATTGTTCCTTATATTTTGTTACTTTTGAAATAGATGAAAATAATTTGCTAAAATGCTCTGCAAACTAAGTAAAATTAAACTGTCCTTGTCAAAATACATAACCAATACTCTGTGATGTGCATAATTCTTTTTTATTATGGTTGTATACTTGCCCTGTGTCTGGTGATGTTAAACAGGGCTTCTAATTACCACAGAGAATTAGTAAAATTGCTGCTATACACGGAACTTGGGAATTTTCAGTTACATTGAAATTTGTTTCACAGCCAGCTGCCCCCCCCAAAAGTAGATTTTTGTTAAATATATGAAACAGTTTTTTGTTGCTTTTGGAGGAGAATGCCCAGAGAAATTTATGCATTAGATTAGTTTTGATTTTATTTACATTTATAGTTGTTTGGTTTTTTTTAATGTAAGTATCTCTATGTATGTGTATATAAGTATAAAAAAAATGAGGTTGTAAACCTTCTTGGATACTTTTCTAAGTAGTCATTGTGAATGAAATACCCAAGTAATTCATTGATCATGCCCAACTATTTATTTAGGGCTCACATTTAGTTTTTAAATGATTGCCAATATAATCTGATACCATTGTGAAATTTACTAAATTGTGTCTGTATATAAGATCAACCATCGCCTCTTGCCTACCTTCTACAAAAAAATGCTTGTAATTTATTCTCACAAAACAAAGGAAGCAACTCTTCATTCAGCCAATAAAGCTGCATACATTTTTACTCTTTCAGGAATATACTTTGCTCCTCTATCACATCTTCAGAGTAATAAAATGTGCAGCAACCCTTTGATGTAGATAATAACATTTGACCTTGCAACGGAGTGCATTCACTTGTGCAAATGAAGACAAACTAACACGCTGATGTTGTGGTGGTGGTTTTTTATTTAAAAAAACCCACCCCCACAAAAAAAAATTGGTGTGTAGTATAAAACACCTACATAGTGTCTTCTTTTCCTAGAAGTCAGAAGTGAGGATGGTTGTGTTGGGGAGATTGGGTTTGTCACCTTTAAAATAATGTGGGTGCGAATTTGGTGCTGCCTTAAGAAGCTGTAAGTGGGAAAGAATCCATTCCATCCAGTGTATAAAGTGCTTTTAAAATCAATCTATTTCTAGAACCTAAATTGTCCTGGGACCAGCTCTTGATATAAAAATTCATAGAAACCTGTTTTTCCGAGTGTGGTAACTTCTTGCCATAGTGCTGTAGTGTTAGAATTCACATTGGCCAGGTTGTTCTGTAAATTAAACAGTGACAGCTTCCCTCGGGGGAACAGCCAATGTATTTATGATGATGTGCTGATTACACAAAATACACTGCAAGCAGAAAACAGCTGCAGAGAACAAACCTCTTAAAAGAATACAATTACAAATAGCACCCTCAGTATTTCTAGTGGTGAGAGCAAAATACAGCATGCTAATGCAGGCTTCTAGTTTGCGTCCAAAAAAGAAAAGAGATCTACAAAGAAGAGGGTGAAGTATGGTTGGATGCACATGTAGTGCCAATGTGGAGCAGCATATGATCCCCTTCTGAAGGTGAAGGACATGAGCACACTCAGGCCTGCATTTTAGCTGTCCTTATTTCTTAAAATTCCTGTGACTGCAACTCCAACAGCACTGGCTGGTGAGGCATTGGGACTCTGTGGCTTGTCGGCATTTTGACCGCTGTGGTTCATGCTCTCTGTCCTGGTTAAAAGCTGAGATGTGGTGAGATGACTATAGTTTATGTTACCATTATGCCCATTATGAAAAAGGTTGTAGAAGATACTATAGAAAAAAAAAGTTCCTGTTTTAAAACTGGCCTTCCTTCTAGTGCTTATTAGTGCTTTGAGGGAACTGCTGGAAATAAATTTTAATTGCTTTGCACTAGAATGCAATAGTTTGTCTTCAAAAAGTCCCTGTTTTGTATGTATAGGGCAAGGTCTTGTTACAGTCCAGTTCAGGATCCAGTTTAGTATGTGATAAAACTTAAAATATTACTGGAATATAGTGGAGGTGGTCATAAACTCAGGACACAAACAGACCTCAGAAGAGAAAGAGGTCTTTTCTTCACCTGGAAGTAAAAAGTGAGAAGTAATTGGAATTGCTTTGTGTAGTGTGGCTGTATAGGAGACAGAACTTGTGATAAAGACTGCTGTGGTGGGATTTTCTGTGAGGGCTTTTTAAAAACGAGGAGAATGTTGCAGTCGCAGTTCTCTCAGCTGCTGTGTGTCACTTTGGAGGGTTGCAAAAGAAAAAAAAATCTCCAGAAGTCCAAAACACATTCTTTTTATGTCTGAGATGATCTTCACATTTAAATCTTTACAATGCAACATTCAACTAATGGCTATGCCGTGTATGTATGTGGGTGAGTGCAAATACTGAGAATGCCCTTTCCATCCACTTTTTCAGTCATTGATAGGGAAGTATAATGCCTTTTAAAAATCTAGAATTTCTTGTGTTTCATGTCTTTGTTATGTTCCAGGACCATATCAGTAAAACATGTTTCAAATACTGGCAAAAAATCTGCTTAAAATGAAGTGTTGCCTTTTCAACATATAGATCTGATTTTAAAGCAGCTGAAGTAACAGCATTGGCACTCTAATTTGGAAGGACTTTATTCACTTGCTTAAAAAGAAGTATCAGGCTTTCCATCTCTGGATTGCTGGCATGTACTAATAGACTGTTATTCATCTGTCTGTGTTTTCTTTAAATTGTTTTTGAGCCTCCCTGTGTTGTCCTGCTCTGCTGACATGTATCCCATGTGGCAAGAGGGAGTTTTGTATAATCACCCTGCTTTAATCAATAGAATAATTGATAAACCAGATAAGATTTAAACTGATTACCTCCCCGAGTAGAACTCCCTGAGGGCCTTGGACTCTCTTAATTTTGACATGTATGTTGTGTACCCCGTGGATGAAGTGCAGTTTGAATTATCTGTTTTTATTTGCTTAATGATGGGGAGGGTGTTAAAGTCAAATGTTTAATTAACCCAGCAATGGGCTGCGCTGTCACTTACACACACATCCAGCTGATTGAGATATCTCACCGAGAATACTGAATAGGAATGATAATGTGGCACTGAGACGGAAGATTGCTTTTTCAATCCATTTGCTGGGTCACTGCTTTGAATGTCTTACTGGATGAAAGGCATTCAGCCTGGAAAAAAAAATTCAGCATTTAAGTACATTTTGTTTTCCTGGCCCCTTTCCACCAAGAAGTTAACTAAAACAGATATGCTGTAGGTTTAATAAGCCATTCATGTTGTAGCAAAAAAAGCTGCGACTACTGGATCTCAATAGGCAGTGATCTAGAGCTGTATAATTTCCTATAGGAACAAAATGTTTGATAGCCCCAAGGTATCTGAAGGCAAGAATCTATGTACATCTTTATCTTTCCTTCTTCGATTGCTTGACTACGCACCCTATTTGATGGTCTCCATAGCAGGTCCAACTCTTCTTCTGTACCCAGCACACTGAAATTTACAGTAATATTTTGTAACTCCTTGCTCTAGTTCAAGAAAATGGCGTTTCAGAGTTGGAATTATTTTATAATAGTAGAACCTAATAGTGAGCTGTTAAATTTAAATGTTGCAGGAGGGGCTGTTGTGATACTGCATTTAAATTTGGTCTAGCCAAATCAGGCGGACCCAGGGGTTTGTTTCTTGGGTGGCAGCTGTTAAAAGGCTGTGATGCTTGCTAGCCAAATGTTATAATGTGTAGTGCCTAATCTGTAACTTTCCATTCTTTTATTAGATTATAGAAGTTTTTTGCTTGATGTGATTTAGGATGGGGACATGTTTAAACTCACACTTTTTTTTTTCTTTTGTATCAACAGTGAGGTTTTTCAACAGCTCTGTGTGAAAGTAACACACCTTGTATTGAAAGTTAACTAAATTTGCCTCGTAGTCCAGTGGTGAATGATACTTCCTGTAATAAATGTAGCTTTGGAAGCTGGAAAAAGCACCAAAGCTTACCTGTATGGACTAATTACTACTGTTACGCATGTTGGGGAGATGGAGCTGTGTCACTCAAACTGCTCCGTGGTGACTCTGTAGGTACTTTGAACATGTTCTATATTGAAAATGAAGTAGCTTTGGCTGCACCTGGCTCACATTGTCTAAGATATAAAGATCTGTGTGCCTTCACTTATGGTGACATAGACAATATGATGTGAATCCACATCAGTCTAACACTGCGGTGAGATCACTGAGTAGCCATTTCTTTAAACAAGTGAGCTGCTTTCATTCACTATTCTGGGTAGGAACCACATCTAAAAGGTTAACATTGTGTGGGACACAAAATCTAGGGTTGGTTCCCCCATGCTGTCATTTTTACTTTGGACAAACAACTTCTCCTTCATACCTTTATTTCGTATCTCATTTTTCTCTTTCCTGTAATGAAAAATAGGAAGGAAAAATGGAAAAGAAAAGCATGAAACAGTGCAACAAGATGAGGATGGTGTGGTTAATTTAGGTGTTTGGGAGGGAGAACATCACAGGCTCTAAGGAAAGGATGTGATGAGAAATTAAGGTATTTTTGTCTACTTGACAGGAAAGATCAGAGTGAGAGGTTTTGAAAAAAGAAAATTGTAATAATAAGTGTAGGTGATGACCAGGAATGAGAGGGGAAGGGGTTTTGTAGTCAGACCAGTGACACTGCATTGGTTTTTTGAGGGAAGTAGTTATAAAAAGTTAGAAAATAATGCTTGAAGAAGGACATGAAATCTACAGCAAAACTAGACACTTTTACAACCCGTTTCTGGGAGCACTAGCAGCTCCTATGCAGGTGAAGCCATAATAAATATTGTACAAAGAAAGTTAAACTGTATCTAGAGAATTTTAATAAATAAAAAGTTTTTAAAAACTCTCCCTGGATCTGTTGGCTCTTGCTAACTCTTGTTAGAACTAGAACTATATTTTTTACATATATTTTGAATATTGCCTTANATTTTATTCCAGCATACAAAAGCACTGATAAAAGCCTACAATTCATGGGCAGGGCAGGGAAGAATCCTGTGAACTGAGAATGAGAGTATATAATTTCAAACTTTAGTACTTTTAACACCCTGGGATGAGTGTTGAAAATGAATTTTTGTGGAGAGAATGTAACAAAATGAAAGCAACAAAGAAGTGAGAGCCAAGCTTTGCTTCATTCAGTTTTTCTCTAAAAGGCTTCTGTTGCATGCAAAATCCTTCTTCCTGAAGTATGTGTGGCACAATTCTGCAGTCTGGCAGAGAAATTTAACCCCAGATGAAACTGTTTGAAGAAGAATTTGAGCATGAATTTAAAAGACTGGAAAAACCATTAATGTTGTCCTGAAGAACAGAAACAGAAGAATACTGTTTTGTTCAATGTGGGGAGCAGATATGCAAGGGTAAGTCACTAGGAAAAGACAAGCCAACGCACAGAGACAGTAAAATTCAGAACAAGTCCTGACCAGTCTTACATAAGTGGTCTAGTTGAATATTTGGAAGCATACCCATATTATGTGTATCATAAGGTTAATTAGATGTTTTCATCCATGCTTTTTCTGGAATGTGTGCTTTCTGTTCCTTAAAAAGATGTAGATAGCTTTGAACTACTATAAAATCTCAGAGTACAAGATGTACTCTATGAAATCGTGCACAGAAAGTGCTAGCTATAAAAGCATATGCATACCTATGAAGGTGCTGATCAATTTGTGCTATTTAGGAAAGAAAATTCTGAAACAGACCCAGCTGTGAGAAAATGCAAGTAATAAAATTCAGCTAGAGGTCCTTGAGGCTTCTTAAGCCCTAACCTTGTTATGAGGAATGGGGAAGTCGAACTGCCTAATGCAGATGTCTGTGAGTTACAAAAATAACCAGATGTCCTGATTAGCAGAAGCAAATGTTCTTCCCTTAATCCACATGAAATTATATTCAAAGGCTCTCCGTATGTAATGTGTGTGTAAATAAGGAACCAACAAACATTGGAATAGAAAGGGCCATTGGCCAACTAGCTTGCAAGGCTTGAAAGCTTGAATATTAAAAACAAATTTGCCACTGCTGACTGTCTTAAATTCACAGAACAGAAATGTTAAGCAGGGCTGCTTCCTGGGAAACATGGAAAGGCTGTTCTCATTAGCCATATTTTCTCTCTTTCTCTGTTTCTCTGTCTCTCTTGCTCTTGTTTGAGAAATGTGTATGAAGTGAAGCTAGCTTTTTAAAGTTCCCTTAAATTGCTTGTTCCCAGCATCTGTATTTCTGTCTGGTTTTTTTAACTACAACTAGGTTTGTGCTGTTTGAAATACATCTGCTCATCAGATCTGTGATATTTGTTCTGGCTTTTGGTATTTAAACTGAATTTACTATTCTAGTAATGCTAACTCCCTGTACTATTAAATTACCCTTAATACTAACCAATAATTAATAAGTTAAATAACTTGATGAAAAAGCTCTTCATGATGTTATGAAGATCCATTATCAAATCTCACTGCATTGAAAATGTGTATTTTTCCAATTATTTATTTGAATGAAAAATAAAGAAAAATATGAGGGATCCTTTCTACATACGTGAAAACCAGAATCTTCTTGTCCTGGTTTTCAACTGCAGAAAAGGTTGTTTAAACTTTTGTTACTGTTGGCAGCGTTAACATCGAGGAAGACCACACTAGGACTTGTGTGGACGTGTGTGTATGTGTCTGCTTGGAGGATGCCAGTGTTGTACTTCTCCATTTTTACTGCTGTCAGAGCTCCAGTTTTAAGAATTTAGGTTATAGTAGGTACTTGAGCTGCTTGGGCATGAATTTGAACTTTATTTATTTAGGTACCATGCAAATGTTCTGAGTGGGAATGAAGTCCCTATCGTGGGTTGTTTATAAATATATTGGAGGGGAAGAAAAGCCAGGATTCTGTGCAGCTAACAAGGTAATAGATATATAAACGTGATAGACATGTGCATGCCAGTCTGCAAAGCAGGGACTGAACTAGAAGGCTAGTTTATTCCCGTTCCTGTCTGCTACCAGTCAGTGCAAGGCAGGCTGCAGTTTCTCTGCCCTTTCCTTCCGTCATTCTAATACTCAGCCATAAACCCCTTGCAAAAGTACCATTTAACTTTAAACTTGTAAGAGCTGGGAAACTTGTCTGTGCCTTCATTCCAGGCTGAAGTCACCCCCTTGTGCCTACATATTGCAATTTATGGTGCTCTCTAAAAGGATCTAATCTCGGTGAATGTTCAGAGCAGCAAATGCCGAGGAGGAATGGGGTCTGATACTTATCTCTGCATTTTCATTGCTGTGGATCTCCCTGTGTGTTACAGCTGTCATTTTTGTTTTATCTACCGAACGGCAGAGAATTGCCTTCAAACTTGCAGCTTTCATACTTGTTCTTCTCAAAGAGCATTACCGATGTTAAGGACTCCTTTTATATATTGTAGTGACTAACCCAATAAGCATGAGTTTGAATGTTTTTGGCCTCACAATAGGAAAAAAAGGAGAAGCTATCCTTAAATGGTTTTAGTGGGTCTTAGACTCTTATTTTTTTTAACAGTAATACTGCTTCAGGCTGACACTGGCTATGCCAGGATTCATCCTAGCACTGTTTGAAATGGCTGAGATATTTATAAACTGACAGACAGCATTTATAAAATGAGGATGCTGACAGTCCCTTAACGATAACAATGGTCTTGGACTCATCTATCACTTACAAAGGTTATTGGAAAGGGAACATAAGGCTTCTGTGTGCCTCTAGTCTTAGACTGGCACTTATTTCCACACATCTCTCTCTCTATCTTTCTCTCCTCCCTCTGCCCCTCTCCACCTTTCAATCTACTCTGGCTGATGTGGGCATCAGGCAATTACAGCTAATTTCTCCATAGCTTTACCCAGTGATTCTTTGTCCTGTTTTCTGCGAGCAGTTGGTGCAAACTAGAAGACAACTAACTTTGCAGCAAATTGGGGCAACACCCCCTTTCTCCCAAATTCCGCCTCCTAAACAAGAGGAACATCGTGACTTCTGGCAGGCTGCTGGCTTGAATTGGGAGAGCAGAACAGAGTGCCCTGACTGACAGACTTAACCTCAGGGTGGGTGGGGGTTAACAGGCCTTCTGCTTCCTTTTTCTTTCATACAGCACCAGTCTGCAGACAGAATGCTGATGTACCTACTTTATTCAGTGGGCTCCCTCTTGACTGAGACAGTACCCTTCTGTCCTTGGTGAGGAGGACCAAGTGCAGCTCAGGGACACTTCCAGGAACATGAAAAAGATATCAGTTATTTTCAAGCTCTGATAAAATGCAGCATTCATTCAATGCACCTAGGAGCTTGAGGGTCAGGTTGTATCAACAGTTTGCACTGGAAAAGGGGAAACACACTATTTCACTGGTGTGTTCTAAAGCATCTATTTTAATGTGGCAGCAGAAATACTGAGACAGCTACGTCTGGCATCCAGTTTGCCCTTGAAACATTTACTCTACTGTAACTGTTTGCACACTGTGTTCCCACTGTATTATTTGCTTAGAGACCTAAAATACCCAAGTAGATTTCCTACATGAGGTTGGATGTGCTGATACCAGTAAAAGCACACCCTGCCCAGGCTTCTGTTCGAACTGATGTATACGCACGCAATGGCTGGAGTGAGACTTGATTGGCTTGAGGGGGTCTATTTATCAGGGAACTCGATTAAAATACAGACTGCACATGACATCAAATTTGTAATCATTTTTCCACAGCAAGCAAGCAAGCATTTTCTGTATTGGATGCAGGTGTTTAAAGCAATAGTGTGTTTTAAGGGCCAGTGCAGCACAAATTCTGGCCTTTGGGATAAAGACAAGTGTTTTGCCTGCATAAACAATTTTTTTTTTTCCCCTCCCCGAGGTCCACACACACCTAGTTTCCCTCAAGCTCATCATCTCTGTCAGGTTAATCAATAGGCACCGTATGGCAGAGGGTCAGTAATCAGTGTCATCGTGCCTTTAAATCGTGTTGAAAATTTGCTTAAAGCCTGGGCCAATTAACATCGAGATGATGAATGGATGGGTAGATGGGAAGAGCCTGGCGCTCAGGGGCTTTGTGAGAAGGAGATGCTCAGCTGTTGAGCAGCAGACACCAGCGAATAAAATCAGCCATTCATGTGAGCTCAGTCCACCCACTCTTAATGATAATGTCAATCTAGCAAAATATATACACATTGGAGTTGTCATGAGTTCATAAATCAAAGGAGTTTGTCAAAGGCATTCAGATTAACGAGGCAGCAGCAATAACAAGTCAAATTTGCATAGAGAATTGCCCGAATCTCAGTAAATTATGATCCTGTTTTTCATTTGATTATTTGCTAATGTCTCAAGAGGGAGAATGATTATATTAGCATGCAAAATCTACTCCAGAAGTAGAAATCTGAGGTATAGCAGACCAGCACACGATGACAATTAATCAGTTTCTGCATACTAGCATAAACGCACAAGGCCCAGAAATGAACTCCTTTTTTATTATTATTTCTCCTTGCTACTGATCCAAATGGTTCAGCTTGACAGAGACTTTATATTGCTTTAACAGTGTTCTGAATTGTGCCTGCAGGCAAGACATAGTTATGCAGCTATAACCAACCTATCCATCTGCCAACCAGATTGGAATTCTCCTATCCAAGGCTTCCATTAACCCCCACTGACAGCTCCAAACAGGATTAAGAATTTGAAAGCATAAAAAATAGTTGTGCTCTTCACATAGACACACGCTTCTCCCCCACCCCCACACACTTGGAAAAAAGGCTGTGTCTGTACTCTTTTATAATTAGTGCAGGGCAGAACAGCATCAAAGAAAGCCTCCCCCAGTTGGCAGGGCTTTGATTTCCACCAGGATGAGCAAGGCGGTACTAAAGGTAGCTCTGCCCAATTGGTAGTCCCTGGGAGTGCATTTCTCCATGTATTATATTTCGTTCCCAGCAGTGTTTTTCTGGGCTGTGTACACAAAATACTGCATGTCATCTCCCATCAAATGCTTTAGTCTGGGGATTTTGTATGCATTGTAGCATGTTGTGTTTAGTAGTGGAGGAGGCTTCATGGGGAGAGTTAAATAGTAATAATTTCGTAGTGGTCTTTAAGACAACCTGCCATGGAGTTATATTCTGTTAATTACAGGCTGAAGTTTTAAATGCAAATCGGATTTAAAAGGATCTCATTACAGGCAGTAGCCATTTTAGGAAAAATGAGCAATGGAAGGCAGAGCCCCCTTGCAGGAGTCTTCTACTAGAGAGAAATTTTGAAGGTTACAAGAACTATCTATGAGCCTGGGTTTCATGGCTTCTCTTCCCAATGCTCCCACTGTCATTGTGTGACCTTGGGCAGAAAAAAAAAATTATTTTACCTTTCTGTGGAAAGAGGGGCTGCTTTGGAGACTTCATCATTTTTGCCTGTATTTGTTCAAAAGGAGAGACCCCCGCATGCAAGCGCACTTTGGGCCAGCCTGGCTTCAGTCTATGGAGGAAGGCTTGCCTGTGGGATTGAAAAATTTTCTCTGATGGGAGGGAGTTTGGATGGCTTTTTGACTTTCCTTATGTACTGGTTTTCTTCACTTCTTTCACTCTTAACAAATTCCATCGTTCGCCTACTACGTATCAAGTACAGCCGCTGTAGATCTTTAATATTCCCAGTGAGTACACCCAACTTACCGTCTGGATACCAAATGCTTCTTTCCAGGTTTGTGCCCTGGACGTGCATTTCAGTAACCACGAGAGGGTGCTCAGAGCGGTTCCTCCCTTTGTCTGCCTCTGCTGTGGCCGAGAGCATCGCTGAAGTCCTGCTGGAGCAAACCTTATTCTGACCTCACACATGTTTATCCCTCCTCCCACCTTGTTCAGCAAGGAGAAATATATAGACATACCGTTTCAGTCGATTACGTTATGCTCTTCCCATGGCCATGGCTAAGTGTTGCCCTGTCAAGTGAAATTCACTTCCATGCAGCTACAGTTAGTCCTGAAATATGCGGGGTCCTGTACCTGCACCTGGATTGATAGGTTTCCTATTCCTGAGAAATGAGCGGGAGTTATAAACATCTGTGCTTTTTCTTAAGTGTAATGCTTTCCCAGTCATTCTGTCTTCACCAAGCGTAACTTACTTGCCGACAAAAGTGCATGAGCAGCGCTCCTCTTTAATAGTCTGCTATTGGAGCTGCTGTGTTGGTGCTGTAGAATGGTGAGACGCCAAGCTGTGAACCACCATATGCACTTGGCAGTCTTTGTCTGGTCTTTGTTCAGCCAACCTCTTAGCCTTGCCACCTATAAAGATAATGAATGCAAAATGGTCCTCTGCTTGCTCTTAAAATTAGATGCTCAGCTTAAAGAAAAAGTAGATAACTTCATGCTTTGCAGTAACTAGAAATTTCAAAATAAGGGCTCACAGTTCAACAGCAGTTCCTGCTTTTTGATGTTTTTTGAGGGAGGATCCTTAGTGGCTTTGAAAGGTGAGAAGAATGCAAGATTTCACTGTTGTAGAAAGATTATTTGGAAGGGGAAATCATTCTGACAGTTATTGTAGGGAAGGGGGTGGGTGTTGAAAATGCATCCAGAAGTAGTAAACAACCCTTTTTCCCCCTCAGCACAACAAATAAATACATTTCCTGGAAATGTATAGTAACTCACCTCATGTTCTTATGTTTTTCACTCTTGATCTTTTTTTTTCCCAAGCACAAATATTAAAATACTGACTGGAATTAACCCGTTACTAAACTGAGTTTCATGAGCAGACAAGAACAGCTTTAAGTGTCTGATGTTCCTTTTTGTATAAATGTGATTCTAGATTGTATGTTTTTACTATCACAGGCCTTTCTAAGGTGGAGTTGATGTAACAACTTGGTCCTGGACTGAGACCTCATATGAAAATTTTCAAAAGCTGATCTCTTACAGCCATTTATCAAGCCTGTTTAGGATTGATTTCCATTATAAACTCCTGGTTGCAGCATCCCAGATACCATGGTGCCTTGCAAGTTCTATATCTGGTTTGAAAAAAAAGAATTCAAATTCACTAGTTGGTCTGCAAGCTTTGATTTACTCCTGACCAGTTTATGACATCCCAAGTGGGGTTTTACTGTTGTGTTCCTCTCCCCCCATGCCTTATCTGCCATTTCTCAGCAAACAGCTTCTACCCCTGCCCTGTCTCCTGGCTGTACCTTTTCTTCCCCTTCCCCAGACCAGCGACCTGTGCTGCCCAGACGGAGCCTGATCATGCAGCACTGCAGTGGGCACAGGATGCTCTGCTCTGCTGATGGCTTCCCGCAGCCCATGTGCTCACTGCTGGCCCTGTGCTGCCATGCTGGCTGTTCACAGGGCCCAGCTCCTCCTTTGCCAACAGATGCCACTTCTTTCTCCTGAGGTGCTGGGCTGGAAGCTCTCTCCGTGAGAAGCCAGGCAGAGCTGTGCTCAGCAAAGGACAGGTTATTTGGGGTACAGGTACAGAAGGCAAACTTCTACCCTAATAGACACAGTCCTGAGTCTGTCTGCAAGTTACTGGAAAACGACCCTTTTCCTGGCAGAGCTCTCCCTAGGCAGTTTTTCTGTATCTCTTTAAAACCTGTTTAGTCGCTCACTACTGAATGCATGGGAATGTGGCCCAGGGCTATGAATACTGTGGTGATCAAACTGATTTTAGATGTGTGTATAGGATTCCCCCAAAGCTGGCTGTCATTACTCCATCAAGACAGTGGCTGAACCTGTGCAAAGGAATGTTGTCTTCCAGAGTAGCTGACTTTGGCAGTGAGGTCAGGATTCTCACCACTCCAGCAGTTTCTAACCAAACCTTTGCAATAGACTGTACACGTCCTAAGATAACTATAGCTTGTCGTTACTCTAAACTGAGTAAATTTTAATCATGACGTTAACCAGGCAGAAGTTTCCTGGCTGTATTTCTTACTCATGCTGGAAAACCGCTTGTATACTTGGTCCACTGTTTCTTGTCTTATTAATGTTCTTTTTTTGAAAGTGACAACTTACATTTTGAAACATCAGTCCTTTTAGAAACTGTAAATGTATGTAGAGTTGGGGGCAGAAGAAATACCATAGCTGTATTATCATGCATGATCTACATATTATTTGGGTTTTTTTTGGAAGGGTCTCCTGACAACTTTTTTACAAGAATTTAGCTCTGCCATAATTTCTCTATAAGTTCTGGCAGCCAAGCAGACTCAGTACAATTAATAATGACTGGGCAGATTAAAAAAATAGTGGTGTGAGAACAACAGTTGTACCCATCAACAACCTTTCGCTTTCAATAGGTACCACTACTTTAAGTCATTGTTCTGGGGTGTTGATGAGCACTGGTGTTGCCATTCTGATTCAAGCATCATTTCAGCTTTTCAACGTGGCTGTTATTGTAAGTTTAACAGTAAATCCCTAAAGCACAGGCTTCTTCAATAGATACCTGCATAGTGGTGTGTTGTTGTACTGAGGAGGAGAAATTCTTTCTCTGCCATAACAAGCTGTTTGTTATAAAAGTACAAGTTAGCCTCCGGTACGCATATGTGTAAAATACTACATCCCGTGTAGTAAAAATATTCTGTTTCTTTTCTCCTCACAGAGTAATACTAGGGATAAGAACTGAATTAAAGCTTACTTTCTTTCACAGAATTCCTCTGAGAGAGAAGACTGTAATAATGATGAGCCCCCTAGGAAGATCATTCCTGAGAAGAATTCACTTAGACAGGTATGTGATCAGTCTCTTTAAAAATGTGATAAAACTTTCTAGCTATTTGAATCCTTAAATGCTCCTGGAAGCTGAAGTCTGGCTTGTGCTTATGGAAATCCTTTTTTTCCTTTGAAGTCTGAACAAGTCCCATTGTATCCAGGAAAATTAGACACAGAGATTTAGCTTTCAGGGGAATTTGATGATTGTTTCTATAGAAATACATACATCAGTATAGTTCAGTCAGCTGTGACTCTCTAGTTTTCCCTTTCTCCATTTGGTGTTCATTGAGACCTCTTCGGCCTTTTCTTCTGTAATCACCCCTGTCTTGTTTGTAATATATTTTGCCTTGCCTCAGATCAAGAGTCTCAAAATCTTCTACAACAATTAAGCTTTTTATTACCCTTTAAGGTAAATTTTCTTTAGAGGTGATATCCAGGTTAATAACCTGAAAAATTATTTGTTCTTATTTCTTTTGCATTCATATAAATTACTAATAGATAAAAAGGAGAAAGGATGGTCTAATAAAACATTGTCTCTTTGCACTTTATATATGGTAAAGCAATTTTCTTATCGATTCCAAAGAAACCCTTTTTTAAATCCCGGTGGCCAACAAAGGGAGTCTGGCATGTGCTTTCTGGGGAATTCATGTTGGATTTAGTGATTTCTGATCCATTTTCACCTTACTCTTTCTCCCCACTACAACATTCAGGCAGCAGAAATAGAATTATATCCATGCCTTAGCTGCCTGAGGTTGGTGCCTGGTGTATCAGAGTAAAACCATTGATGAACTTGACTTAAGTGAATACCCCAGGCAACACATTCCAGCAGCTGAGGAATTGTCACATTTCCTTCTGCATCTCAGCCAGAAGAGCAGCAGACTCCAGCAGAGGAGTAGGGTGGTACTACACTGCCCCACATCTGCTATTTCTGAGAGAAGCTGTGGGTCAGAACCATAGTAAAGGAAGAAGGATCCTCTTGATATAGTGTGCTTGTGCTCAGAGTTGTTTGGTTTGGGTGGGGTTTTTTTGTTTTGTTTTGTTGTATAATAATACATTGTGTTGTACAAATGTTACATCAAACTTAAAATGTTTATGGCATTCAACAACAAAGGAGAGCTGGAGGAAAAAGGCAAAGCTGCTAGGTCCCTACTGTGTATTCTCAGGATAGTCAACAAGGTCCCCAGCACACCAGAAAATCAGGGGGTTTTTCATCTTAGGGTTATAATATTAATGTCAAGACTTCAGGTGCAGCAAGAGAAGGTATTCTTCTTCAAGGAAAGATTCATAGTAAGGGATGATAATTCATAAGGAACCTGAGTTACTTGGGTTTTGTGTCTTCTTGATGCACCGAGTCCTTCCTTATGATTATTGAGGGAACAGATATTGACAAGCTGTGTTATATAGACGAGGAAGGTAAGTTTCTTGAGTTGGATTTTCCTTCCATTATATTTCAATCTGCCAAAGTATTCTTAGTGTCCAGGGAAAGCTGTCTTTTCCCACAGGCTCACAATTCATCATAACCAAGGTGACTAGATATCAAGAATACTCCTAAAAATACACTTATGGTGTCCCAATATTTCATATTGGAAGTAATTCACATGGACATTTTTCATGTCAGAGGTGGTTATCTGTGTTTCACAATATTGTTGAGATGTTGTATCAGTCTCCATCTTTGTGTCCAGTCTTTACAGTGACAGATGCCGGACAAAATCCTTGGGTCTTCTGGTTGCTCTCTGTAGAGAGAACAGAGGCCTTTTGTGTTGAGAACAGTCTTTGTAGATAAGTTAAAGATGTAGTCTTAATCTTAAAGCAAATGCCCTCTTGTTTATATTTGAAGACATGGTCCACAATTTTGTGCCTGTTGGAGGAAGAATTTTGGTTCTTTATAAATAAAGCTCCCTAAGCATTTGGAAAGCTCAGATTGCTCCTCTTCTCTATTAGCAACGGACAGAAGCAGTGGGGAGTTTTCCAGCTCTCACTCCAGAAATCAGACATATATGCAGCCATATGCCCAAACACTCATAATCCATGAGCGATACCTACAGGAAAGATCTACATTTCCTACAGGAAGGTATGCAGAGTGACTACTCTGGTTTACATCTATCCATATTTCGTAAAACCAAAAATATCTGACCTGTAAATGCTGTCAATGCAGTAATACAGAAAACATGCTTTCCACCAAGATGCTAACTTGATAAATATTGAATGTGGTTTTATCCTTCCTGTTCCTCTCTTAAGACTCTAATATTTGATTATTGGGGAGCATGGACCTATGTGCACAGAGGAATTGAGTGTATGTGGGTAGAAGAAAAGTCTGTACTTAAATGCACTTTCCAGAGAAAGTATCCACATATTTAGTACTTTTTGATTAGTCTTAGAAAATGAACGAGATGCATCAGTTCAGGGGAAGTATAATGTCTTGACATATTCCGCTGCTAACAAGTTTAAGGAAAGGTGCGTTTTCTCTTCTTGCCCTTTTTTTTTTCAGTGCTGTTATGCAGCCTTAGCCATAAATGTTTTCTCAAGTGGGTTTGTGGAACAGACATACCAGAAGGTGAATGTAGTAAGGAGGTGTAATGATTACTTAAGCATCCAAAGTCATATGCACAGGCTGAAGACACCCATTGCTCAGTGCTATGGAAATCTTACTATGAGAAATATAATTTTGCTGTTGATCAAAATTAGAGAGATGTCTTCAGAAGTCTTAACAAGTAGAGTGTGTCCTTGGATTGCTATAAGTGGAAAGCACAGCCACTGTTGGATGCATGAGGGGGCAGCAAAGCAGACGAGACATGGATATTAGGACTGGGAAACAGAAAAAGGCAATGAACTTGACATTGTTATCTAGAACAGTGCAAATAGCTAAACAATGACAGACTTCAGAATATGGATACAAATGTTCAGTTCTTATTGAGTGTTTGATCTGACAAAATTAAATTTTAAAGGGGTAAACTGAAAATCATAGTATGAAAACAGACCAGAAAAAAAAAACAATGACAAGTGGCAAAAGTTTTTGGCAACTTTATTTAAGCTAACAAACGAATTTTCACACTGCAAAGTTATAAATTAATTTTAATAGGCTGATCCAGATGGTCCATTTGGAAAATGGATAGCTTGATCTGCTGAAAATTAAACTAAATTTATCTCTCTCATACTTCAAACTGAAGTAAGCGTGAGAAGAGTGCCCATTAAGTCCAGCTCATACAGATGGACCGGCAGGTCACACATGGGACTAATCTGATTCATTTTAAAAATAAATGCATGAGTTATTGAATCAGGTTCCTGTTTCAGGCCCTGCATGTGAGCGTGTGTGTGTGTGTGCTGCCCTTTCAAAGGGACTCGCAAATGCTTCAGTGCCTTTTTAACCTGTGTGTTTCCATTTTAATTCAACTTCCTTGCCAAAAAACATAATTAGTTTTCAGTGCCTATCATTTAGTGTTAGACCCAAACACTAGATTGATTAGGTCAGACATTTGTTATTTTAAGGGGTATGTCTCCATCCTTCATTTATGAAGAACATGAGCTCAATAGTCTTGGGGAGAGAGCTGGCCTTTAGAAACTGGGAAGGGGAAGCTCTCTGGGGGCCCCTCCAGCTTTTAGCTTCTGGGTGTTTTTAACAGAGCCATGAATGCAGATTTGTAAATTTATTGCAGTGCCATCTGGTTTTTTTTTTGCAGGAACCGTATTATTGTTGGCTCGTATCTGTCTATTGTGGTGGTCACTCCCCGGGAGCTTGCCCTCATAGTCCTAAGGAAAGTGATGAATAGTGGGGGTCAACGTGAATAGGTCACAGGGCAGCTGTCCGGGGCTGCCCTGAACTTGATTACCCCGCTGGTTTTTAAAGAAGACGGGCACAATGCAGGTTGTTTAAAACCCTCCCTCCCTTCTCTTCAGTGCAGCAATAATGAAGTGTCTTTTGGTGCCGTGGTTCATCTGTGGGCAAAGGTGCCTTGTGGGGAAAAGCTGGCAGCAGCAAGGCTGCTGCACTGTATCTCCTGCAAACCTCACATTGGACTCTGCTGTCTTTCTACAAGCTTCCAGACGGAAGTCTGGGGGAATAAAACCCTGTCTGTTACCCCATTCAGACAAGCCCCTTAGCATTTTCAAGAATTTTCCCTCTTACCATTTTGGCACAGAATATTATCTCAATTCACTCTTACAGATTTGAGATAATTTTCTATAATTACATGTAGCACCTAAAACATGCTCTAGGTGCTATTTCAAAGTTAAAATGGGTGCAGTCTGATCTTAACAGTTTAAAGCCAATACTCAAGAAAACCATGAGAAGCAGAAAGTGTTCGAAGAGCGGGGCAAAGGAAAACCGAAAAGTAGCAACTGACAACATTTTACTTTGAGCTGGTAGCCTCATCCCACTGCTTAGGGATCCTCTCCAGGCTTATCTTTCCTCTGTGAAAGTATTTCTGCCATGTGAAGTTGAAGCCTTGTTTGGACTGGGGAGGAAGGTTGTGTAGTGTGGAGGGAGAGAGGGTCCTTCAGCTCTTTCCCTCCAGGGAAGCTGCTGCAGTTCAAAATTACCTATCGCTGAAGAGGTGGCCGAGGCAGGGCAGACCTGGTCAGTAAAGTTATCCTTGTTACCTCATCTTTTATGTGATTAACACTTGCTAGTAAGGAGTTGCTGGTTGAAAAGCCCCCTGAAATTGCTAGAAATACACCCTTAGTCTTACTTGCAAGATTATTCTTTCTTTTAAATTTTTTTAACAACCAAAAAGTAATTTTCATTCCTTTGTGACACTTAACGCATGTTAAAAAGCTGGCCAAAGCAGAATGTGCTGGAGTCTAAGTTACAATGGGAATGCTGCCTTGTGGCAGAAAGGCCACTAGGCTCTTTCAGCGTTAGTGCTAATAGGAATCTGTCACCCCACCGCATTGCTGCATTCCTCTGTAATTGAGTAAATTGCAAGTGTTGTCTGCTCCCCTCTGCCCTTTGTGTCCATGTCCACTTACCATCCGAAGAACGTGGGCAGTGATAAATAAAGTGCTGAACAGGGCTCTCAGCTCTTTGAAAGCAGCATGTTGCCAGCCCCCTAGTTATATTTCTTTAAGTGTTTATGTTTTTCTGTATTCTTTCTCTTGTGTGGCTGGAACCCTGGGGATCCAAAGCCATGAGAGAGGCCAAGAAGCTAACAAAAGTAGCTGTCCCCTTGTTAGCGTGTTCCTTTCTTCTTTAAAAAACAAGATGAAAACCATCTGGCTCAGGGCATTACATTTTCCTCCCCCATGCACCTCTATAGATGAAGAGTTTCACCTGCAGTGAGGGTTTACATTGATTAGGGAGGGAGCAGTAATTCAAGCCTCCATCCACTTCAGTGGTACTTTGCAGTCTTTAAAGGTGCTGACCCATTGAGTTAAACTGTCAAGGGAGGATAAAAAAGGATCTTCATCCCGGGAGGTAACAGCTGCCAGGTTTTCAACACCTTGCACGCTGCTGGAAAAATGTCACAAATTGTCAATGGAAAGAAAAATCACTTGGCTGCCATCTTCCCTTAATGATGTGCCTTATAAAATGAAAGATTTAAGGGTTTAAAAAACAGCAAGTAGCTGTCAGGAAAAGAAAAATCCTGAGGGATTTTGAACAATGGGCTCAACAAGATGTATCCTGAAGACTGCGAATAATGCATCCAAGTTGGAATAACTGGATCTGATTGGGATGACCATGGTTATGTCTGCACAGTGGGACAAGAGCGAATTGAAAGCAGCAGCATGGAACTCTTAACATTGCCATGCCTGTATTTAAGAAAAAGGAAAAAAAAAGGTAAAAAAAGAAGTCTGATTCATAAGCCAGTGAACTGCAAGAAGACATACTGTATTTCTGCTCTTTTGAGGACAATTTGTTTTCAAGCAGCTACCAGATGGCTAAATACCACGACATTTCCTTTTTCTTTTTCCCCCCCCCTTCTTTTCTTTAACAAGAGATCTCGTTTGCCTTGCTCTTTGTTTTTGTTTGTTTTAATGCTTTTAGGTCACTGAACAACCCCGTGGTGTTGGGCATTGTGACATACTCTTTTTTGTGTTTTCCCCCCTTGTGCATTGATGGATGGGGAAAAAAAGATCTTCGGCTTTAATGTAATTTCAGATAACAAGCAGATTGGAGTAAGGCTTTTTGTTTGTATTGTCTTGAGGTTTTTCGTTTTAGGAGCCTTTTTTTCCCCCTGTTTGTTTTAGGTAAGTCATTTTAATTGTACTGGGTAATTAGAAGGTATACACAGCCAAGGGAGCTTTGTTATGGTAATTGCTCAAGAATACCCACTCCCCAACTACCACTGCCATGTGTTGAGACACGTCTTCCCTCTAGTGGCAATATTAAGGTCTCTGGCTTTCACAGTCGGCAAGGTGTAATTGCAATATGACAAACTGTGCTTTAGGGAAAATCCTGTAAATGATTAAGTTTTTTGTTTGGCTGGTCTTTATTTTGCATTACGACTTTCTGTGGAGACAATCCTTCCCAAAGCTGGGCTATGGATAACAAAAATTTCATCTTAAGAAAACAGGCGAGGCGAATCCTGAGTAATGTCTTACAGCTTGGCTTAATTCTAATCTTCTTTTTAATTACCTGTTTATAAAAACGTTTTTAAATTTGTTGAGATTACTTAATTCTTTCAGAAGAAGCACCTCATTTGAAATAAATAAATAAATTGCATTTATTTTAAATAGTCCATGTGAAAGACCTTTAAAGGGTAATTAATGCAAGTCTCCTAAGACTCTAAGTAAGATGAAAGCGATCTTTCCAAATCTGCTGGAGTGATTTGTTTATATAACTTCCCACTTCTGCTGAATTCTTCTGAGTCTAATAACTTTTTTTCTAACCGTTTGGCAATTTGTGCTTAGCTACAAAAGCCCTTGTTCAAAAAGAACAGTTTAATAATCTTTTCCCTGAAAATGACTTGAAGGGAGGGTGAGTTTTGTCTTTTTGCTGTGTTTTTATTAGTGTTATCTTTCTCTGATAAATCATGTAATTACTAACTATTGGGGGGGGAAATCTTATTGAACTCCTGGGCTGCAGCTTCTATTAAAAAGTGGAGCTTTGTTCAGGGACTGGGGATTCTCAGAATGAATGGCCAAAGAAATGGATTTCAGTTGGCAAGAAAGCTGCACACACGCGGAGTTCTGCCTGGGGTTCAAGACTTCAGGTTGGCACTCAGCGTTTGTCCAGAGCTGTGTGGATAAGAGTGGAAATGTTTATGTGTTTGTGTCAAAGAGCCGGATCATACTTTCTTTAAAAAGAAAAATGTAACCAAAGACACTCATGGAATGAGATCAGATACAGCTCTATCTTTAGTGAACCATAGTCTAGCGCCTCTGTGGCATTTCAAGCCTTTGGCTGAGAGTGAATACAGCTTTGTGGTTCCCCTGCTTCTGACATGATTTGGTGCTCCCATATATTTGTAGTTTTCTTTTTTTTTTTTTCATTAGAGCTTGTTTGGCTATAGGGCTGCTTAACACCGTTCTCAAACGGCTTTTGCAAGGTTAAAGGAATGCAGCTTGGTAACAAGTTTGTGTCATTTTAAATATATACCTCCCAGTAAATAAGGAGGAGTCTTGCAATCAATCCCTTTTAGTGTGTTATATGTTTCACCTGACAACTAAACCTTCTATTGATTAACCATTACTTTGTTAGATAATCTTGTGTCATTGAAGCCACTGTAAAAATTAAACTCTTTATAATGTTTTACCCTAGCAGCAGTGCGAAAATTGAAAACTTGTTCAGAATTACAGCCAGCTTCCACAAAGCGGGTACTTTTCAACAAACTGGTTTATGTTTGCATGCTTTATATGCAATATAAAAACATATTAAAGCACTCCAACGCAAAGCTATCTGCCTGTGGCATTGAACCAGGCTACCACTTCAGACTACTTTTCCTTGATGAAGAAACCTCTTATTTTGATGAAAGGCGGGGAGAAACTTTAACAGTTTTTGGTATAGATTAGATGAGATATGTAAAAGGGTCAAGCTTTAAAGGGGAGCTTGAGAAATTTGCTTTTCTGAGGCTTAGTTCTGGCTTTGATTTTCCTGCTTTTCTTCCAGGTTGCTCAGTGTTCCCATGGGCATTGGAACAAGTGAAAGGAGGTATTCTGATGTTGCAGTGTAGCATGAGACACCATCAAATGTTTCATCTAACATGAAGGGCTCTGCATTATTACTTGATGATATGACATTAATTCTGCTATCAGAATTCACTAGTAACTGCTAGCGTATGAACACAAGCATGACACTATCAGATGAAACCAAATCTCCATGTCCAGTGATTTTGTGTCTGGCAATATCCAGTAACTGTTGCCTACAGAGAAACATTAGAAGACTATCATATGGTACTGCCGTCACAATATATACTACCAGCTTCTTATGCCGCTTCTTTGTAACATTGCCAATACTTTTCCATTGACACCTATTACGTAGAGTGACATTACTTCTTTTTCCTCTGTACTTCAAAGGGGAGCTAGGTTTTCTTCTGCATTTTGCTTTCAACCCTTTAAAACATATTGTAGCACTTATGTGAATCTTCTTTACCCTCCATTCATCCCACAAGGCTAATAATGCATTCTTTTGTGAGAATGTGAAAGTAACAACAGAAGAACTTTGTTACTTTGCAAAGACAGTAATGTATGTTGAACTGAAGATCGCTTTATGTTTTATTCTCTAATCTGTATCTTGATGTGTTGAATCCATGATATATATTCCTTTTAATGTTCTCTTTCCCCCCCTTATTTCTGCTGAGAAATAAAGAGCTACTGAAGGACTAAATGGTCATTTGGCCCATACATAGATCCCTATATAATAAAATTACTGTGTAAAAGTTGGTTCTCACAGTAAAAGCATGTTTTTCTCTCCTCCTGTGGCTGAAAAGGTTGAGGAGGAATTCAAGTATCGTTGGCATGTTGTCAAAGGGCAGAGTGGTATTGATAGTATGGGAGTGCCCAAGTCGGTGAGACTCATCCATTGCCAACTCCAGCACTGTCAGTGCAAGGTGTTGTTGAATGAGAGCAAACATGTCTGGCCTCTTTTGGTACTCCATTGCCTTCCTGCTTCTGCAGCATCTACTGCTGTTGCACTCGGTGAATCTGGGGCGTATCTGTGCCAAGTGCTCTGTGAACCTGCTGTCCATGAGTTTGTTTAGTCCCTTTTTCCACTTTCTGATGCTGATGTTGTTTCTCTGCATGATGTCCTGGAGCAGCAAGCTCCAGAAGTTCACTGCCTCTTGTGTGAAGTGTTTCGTTTTTTCTGCTTTAAATTTATACTATGCTAGTTCTATCAAATATCCCTAGTTGTGGTATTGTGGAATTTAATGAACAAGTTGTGCTGGAAGTTTGTTTGATTCTCACTGAGGTGTAATGTGTGGATGAAAGTAATAAAAATTAAGCAATAAATTGAAATAGGTATTTGTATCTGCATTCTGACATGCGCATAACTTTTGTATAGTGCATAGTGAACTTCCTTCATTCTCAGAAATCATCTTTAGGTTTAGCATTTAGTATTTCACATTGTGTATTTGGATTGTCTACTTTTTCCCATTTGTAAATGTGAGAGAAAGCCTGTCGTAAGCCCAGCTTTTAAAAACTGGCTTGCTACCAGGGTTTGTGCATCCCTGTCTTTGGAGGAAAAAGACTGACAAGATTTGAGTTCATGATTCAGTTCACAGAGGCACAGGCTTCCTTGTTGCTTTCAGTAAATGTTTTTGTGGATGAACTTTTGAGCTGCAAAGTGGAGTTAGTAGTAAGAGTTTATTCAAGTCAGGGTTCTTCATAAAATTTACGTTATGTAAGCAGATAAGTTGTGCAGAAATACGGTGACTTGAATTTTAGGAATTAAATTGCAATGAAAGAAATCACAGATTTATGGCAAATGGGCTAGATTATACAAATATAAATACTGAACAAAGAATCTTGTCAACTCTTCATGGTTTTTCATCTTCACAATCTTGTTGAATTTAACACCATACCTGTAAAATTAAATTTGCGTGGTATTGGCTGAATGTCAGTGCAACGCTGATGGTGTCAACTTTTTGTTTATCACTTGGGCTGCTAAGCCCCAATTTATGATAGTATTATGCCATTCTGGTCTTTCTTCTGAGGAGAAAGTTCTGTGCATACCAGAGTGATGGTTTTATGATGTTGGCAAATATTTGTAAGAGGATGAGTCCATCAGACTGCTGTTTGCTTGTGGCCTAATCCAGTTTGAATCTGAACCTTCCCTGCCCAAAGACACATTCTATTCATCTGCGTGGTGCCTTGGAAGAATCTGTGTGTTTGAATTTTTCAGTTTGTCTTTCTGGATCCAGAGTCAGCAGTTGCTCACTGGCTGCTAGTCACAGCAGATATCAATGTTGAAACATGCAAGGAGATCTGCTGGAGCCAGGATATTCTGCATTCCTCTTCGTCACCAGTTGTTTTCTGGTTAGAGAGCTCACTGAGAAATAAAACATGAACTTCCAAAGGAATAGAGAAAGAAGATAGGGCTTCTGTGCTCCTTTTTGTTTCTATTTTATGGTGAACTTTAAAGGGGCTCTGTAAATAGGTAAGGTGGAAAGGACTGTGATTTCCTGAATTTCCCCAAGAGTGTCTGTACTGTGCTGGACCAGTACAGATCCACCTGAGCCAGTATACTGATTTCCCATGGTGGGCAGTAAGGAGTGTTTCATGAGGATCATAAGAACTTAGGTCAATGTTATAAACTTGATTTTGAACACTCAGTTCCCATCAGTTGGTGTTTACCATGCCCCTAAGCTGGGGACTGTTTGGAACACTGGCTTTTTGGACATATCTCCTGTTGCTCAGCATAATCCCCTTTTATCTCTTTGCATTCTTGCCTTTGAGATCCTTTGCCATGTGTTCCTCTGCTGGTTTTTCTGTTGCTGCTGACTACATCTTGCGCAGTCAGGCCTCTGGCAGAGGGACAAAAGAGGGAGATCTTGCGGTGCTTGGTGCTGAGGGAATCTGGCTCTGGTGTTATAGCTTTGGAACAGAGAGAGAGGTTTAGGAGCCCTCAGCATGGCACCACTCTCCACAGGTTTTGTTGTAAGCTATAGCAGCTTTGGGGTAGAATTAGTTTTAAATAAAAAAAATAGAAATCTGTAGCAAGCCCTGAAAGATCTTCAGAGATGGCCAGTGAGTATTACAGGGAGAGAACTGACAGGCAGTTTGCTACAAGTCTTTGTGCGTCTTCCCCTTAAGGCAATCTTAAAAATATCATGAATGTTAGTGTGTTTTACTTAGTGCTCTTGGAAATGTCTTTGTAACAAGTTTAATTTCACTTTTTTTCAGCATGTTTTTTGGGTTTTCCCCACACAACTGTTTGAGGTAGCAATATCATCTCTGTGGTCCACTTATGACTCTTAAAGCAAGTTTGTGCTTGCTTTTGAGCTGCCACTTTTGCATGGGAGCATTTTTCTGTAAATGGTGGCAGGTGCCCGAGTGTTAATCCCATACTAAAGCTCTTAGGTGCTACTATACTCCTCCTACTCGTAGAAAACGTGAACTTAATCAAGTAGTAATTAAAAAGGTGTTGGAAGTGGGGGGAAGAGAGAACCTCCATTGGAAATGCCTTCAGGCGTGTTAGTTTAAACAGCCACATCAACCAAACTATAATTTTAAATCCACTTTGTAAGTATTGTTCATACAGTTCCCTTAAAAAAAGGGAGAGGCTATGAGTAATGTGTTCTGCAAAGACTCCAAAGTCTGCAGCCCCAGCTGAGGGACAGTGTTAAAGAAAAAAAGACATTCTACTTTAAAAATAAAAAAAGCTTTCCAAAATGGCGAAGATTAAATACAAGTGAGATGTGGTCAGCGTTTGCTCCCTTCGGATTATAATCTTCATACTGTTCCCATGTATTTTACTTGATAAAGTCAGGAGATGTTTATTACCATTGACATACGCTGTGATAACTAATGTGTGGAAATCACCTTGCTTTAGTTTTTCAATTATGCAGCATCTTGTGAAGGAATGAACAACTGAGATCAGATATTTTTCCTTTTTCACAGGAACAGAGGAGAAAAATAATTTTCTTTGTATTTCAGAACTATGAAATTTGTACATAGCTTCTCAGAGGACTTGCATGCCCTGAACATAGACTTTTGCTGTAAACTAGTTTATTTTGGTTTGAAACGTTTACACCTTGGGAAAAAGGAAATATAGTAGAGTTGTTGTGGGTTCCTATGCCAAAAATGTGGTGCCTGAAAGAAAATCGTGTTCTGTTCATAACTGTTTTAATCTTTCTGCAGACCTACAACAGCTGTGCCAGACTGTGCTTAAACCAGGAAACAGTATGTCTAGGAAGCACTGCTATGAAGACTGAAAATTGTGTGGCCAAAGTAAGTAAGAGAATGGCTTTGGTTTTGAGGGGGTTTGAGCAAATTGTTTATTGTTAGTCAAAGAAAAGTTCTTGTTAAAAATTACAGTTAGAAAAAAATATTTAAACAGAAAGTAAACATCTTGGGTATCTTTTTCTGTTGTTCAGTGCAGAGTTCCGACTTACTGTTTTTCCTCTGCTGGAAATGATTACTTGAGTCCTGAGCTATCTAGGATTGAAGGGTTCATTCTGATGTACAAGTAATAGGCTTTTCCAGTGGGATGACCTATGTCTGCCATGTAATTAGCTGTGGAAACTTCAAATGATAAATGTCCAGGTATATACTAAAAATACAGCATGATAGCTCTTTGTATCATGGTTCCTTTCTTAGCTGCCAGAAGGGAGGTGCAAAAAGAAAGACCTTTCAATTAAAATACAGTGAATGCTGTATTTAAGGGAAAGGGAGAAGGGAGATACCATAGTCATAATGGTAAGAAAATGGATTTATTAGCCTGTCACAGAAAAGTAATTTCTTGTCAATTGAGGTGTAGATGTGGTTGGAAATTATGAGTTACCATTAGCCACCCTCTTTTCTTAAAATTCAGTGTAACTAGAGTAAAACATTGTGCATCTAGGGCAGTTTGTGAATGGAGAACTTTTGAACCATGGTGCAATATGTATAGAAAGGCTGTGCAAAGGGTGCATTTAGCCTTGTGCAAGCTTTGTATTTCCACTGAAAGGAAGTTTAGAATGGGCATGCAGGACAGATCAGTGCATGCAGCCATCTGTTACTGGAACCAGCTGGCATTTTGTCGCTCCTCTGTCACCACAAACCTGACCACTCAAAAGCCTTTTATCTCTTTTGGTTATTTATTCCTTGATCTTCTTGAGTTCCATTTTTTTCATACTTGGAATGGTTGTTAAAGTTGCCTTGTCCCTTCAGGGGCCACTTTTGTATTGACCTTTAAGATAGTTTCCCAGCTAAATCTTCACTGGGATTTTGCTGGTGAAATTTGGATTTCCCATTACTTTTGATTCTTGTCAGTAAATTGGCTATCATAAAAGTTTGTCATGGTGCTTGCAGGTGGCTTAGCACTCATAAACTGTGCTTGACATGCCAGTTGCCTCCCACTACAGAAGCACTTCTGAGAGAAGCTACCAATCTTGGTACAAAGAGCTGATATTTAATAGCAGCACTTCCATTCTTGAGATGACTGGTATTGCACACTCCTTCCTAAGGTGCTTTATGATACAGACCAGGTGAAACTCTTTAAGAAGATCAGCTCTTGCTGAGTTGTCTCATCATACAGCAGCATTCTGATGCCATAAAGCAGTTCACGGCAAGCTAACTGGAGTAAGCCCATTCAGCCCCATCTGCTCTATAGTGTTTTGCTTGACCTAATTGTCTCATTAAGGAGCAAGGGTGTACAAGAAGTACAGCCAGTTTAAGTGGTGCCTCTTTTAAATGAAATTACATACTTTAACAACTTAATGCCCTAAATAGTAAACTCTCCTAGTTACGTTTTCAGTGGGTGAGAGGGGTGAGTAGGGCTCAAGGCAAGAACAGCAAGACTTTTCATGCTGTTAGAATGAATTTGAAGCACCATCCTGTAGATGAAGAAGTGTATGTTTTTGAGTATTTTGTCTCTATATGCTGTAGGACAATATGTGTGTATATATGCTCTAGTGCCATCACTCATATATGAAAAAAACATATAAATATATACATACATATATACACTCAGGTGTGTGTGTGTGTATATATACACACATATATATATATATGAAAAAAACATGAACTTTTCTAGGGATACAATTTATCTAGTACTAGCTTGCCAGGCTTTTGTACTCCTTTCTTTTACCTTCCTAGCTATAGAGCAAATGAAGGAGGTTCTAAGAAAGCTTGCCTTTCGAATTCCAGAAATGTTGAAGCATTTGTAAATCCAGCTATCTCAATGCAGATGGCTCAGCGATGGCATAGGCAAATGGCACAACTGTTAAATGTTCCCTAGGTGAAGGACTTAAGTGGGATTTAAGAAGTTCAGAGGCCTTCTCCTAGGCCACATGCACATGGGGAGTTTTATCCTCCTTGAATGATATGTTTTACAGCCTCAGACTTTAAAACATTTTCTCAGGAAGGTGAATACTGGGAAGTATAACTGCGAGTTTCATTTTCTGCAGCACTTTTCCAAGCATATTGTGAGGATTTCTATTTTCTTTTTAAACTTGCAGTGAAACACAAATAGGATTACTTTGGAAATTGTTATTCGCCTTTCCTGATTCTGCAGTGTGGTATCAGCCCTGACTGGGAATCACAGTCTGCATCATCACATGCTTGTCAAACGCCTCAGTCTGAGAGAGATGATGTTTTTTCTAAAACCAAAATTTTTGATTCTGCGCCTCCTTTCAGAAAAGAAAATTGTGCTCTGTTAATACTGTAGTAATGGCAACTTCTGATCATGTGTTTGATGTTTCTAATAGTTTGTTCAAAGAACGAAATGCAGTTTCCCTTGAAGCCACACACGTCAACATTGAGGTACCTTTTCTCAGACTGAATCACTGTCTATCCATTAAACTCTTCTTGTTGAACAATGTAAATTACCAACCTAACAACTGGCATTCTTCCTAAAATGAAGGGGTTGGAAATTTGCAATAAACAGATATTCATAATCAGGTTTGGAAAGTAGCATAGGGCCACAGTCTTTTTGACAACTCAAGGAAGTTTGTGTTTGTTAGAAAACCTTGTCTGTATAGGATTTCATGCTGCCTGTGCAGCCATGTGCACAGTTGCTTTTCAAAACCTATGAATTGTCTAGTTTAATTCAGACATTTAAAAATAAAACTAGAATATCATGTTCTGATGAATCTTTGTATCTTGTTTTTAGCTGTGCTTTTCTGGTATTTGTCCTCTAAAACTCCATTGATAGGACTTGGGGATGTTTGGGTAGAAGTCAACAAGGAGCAGAAGAAATTGTTTCAAGTGTGCACATGTTTTATTTGAAGAGGTGGGATCTTAAATTAAAAATCATATATTGTGATGCACAGATGTCATCTGTGTGATCTGTAACATCGTTTCTCTCCCATATGCAATTTTTCTCTTTTGGCATCTTTCTGCCCATTGCCTTTGAGTGATCAACAATTCTGATGTATATGCAATCTAATGTCTTTAAAAAGGAAATGCAGTCTCTAATTGTGCTTTTATTTATGTATGTATACACTCAAGGATATATATAAAAACTCTTCCCATTTGTCTCTTTAGAAATCAAAAAGTGTCTGCAAGAGGATTTCTTTTTATGATACCACTTGTGTGCAACCACAAGTTTCTCAGGAGTTAGTGCGAGGTCCTTAAATAAGGTAGAAATGTAGTATGAACCTGAGCTCCAAGGACAGGGTGTTTGATTTTAATGAGGCTTATTGAAATCTGGCCAAATGAGCATCTGTTCCTATTGTTTGTTCCATATTTTCTAAGCCAGTATCTTCAGGCCAGAAAATGGTGTTGGTGTGTGCTTCATCCTCAATTAGAGAGGAACACAGTTAAAAGTCCCCTGGCATCTGGTATGTCACTAGGATTCTTGTGATGCTTCTGGGTGTACAAACAAGTTTCACTTCTGTTCTGTACCCAGGATCACTTGCTTTCTGTGATGACCTTCACACTTCCTGTTTGATGTGGGGTGAGGGATACTCTGATGTGTCTCCAGCCTTCTTGGCTGAGTCTGTGCATAGATGGGTTATATGTAGTCCCGTTTTCAAACAGAGGTCTTACCTTTTCACCCTTTCATAATGTGGGTTTTGTTAGGTTTGAGTTTTGCTCTTTGATTGGAGTCTGTTAGATTTTTCATTTCCCTTGATCACATATATATCCCTTTGATTCAAAGTGCTCTTTCTCAGCAAGAGACTGGTGTACAACTGATCTCAGAGATCTACAGTCAATACCCATTTCCTGCATTCATTAGATAGGTCTTTACTGTTTATTAACTCCTGTAGTCAGTTCCAGTTCATCTGTATGTACCTGTTACACAAAAGAGTGTTCTCAGTGTTATTTTGCACATTGAATTCTTCCTATTTGTGCCAGAGGTAGGCACCCTATGGAATACCTGCCAGAGACAGCACTGAGACACCTTTGAAAGGGCATACAGCATCCCCAGGTTTCTACTTAGTTCTGAACTCAGCAGCAGCTGGGACAGCCTTTCTGCCTTTGCCTTTATCCAAGGGAAATTGGAAGAAGAAAAATATAATCATGCACACCACCCCTTAAAAAAAAACTTTTGTTTCAGGCCACTCTTGCTGCTCATGTGTCATAACTGGTCCTACTTTTTAAAGTCCTGCTAAACCAAGGGAATTCTTAGGCTCTTTTAAGCATCTTTTGTTTTCTAGGGAATCTTTGATTGCTGTTCATCATACTTTTAAATGTGCAGTGGGTCATGTATCGAACTGGGAATCTAGACAGGGTTTATACCCTTTATTTTCAGCACTGTGATTTTATCTCTGTGGCCATGATGACTTTTCTTGCTTCTCTTCAAAAAGTGAACTGAACAATACTCTTCTTGCAGAAATTCTGTGAAATGTAGCAGTATAATACTTTTTTGCCCCTTGGATGAAAAGTCCTACTTAAGCATGTAGTGATGTTCTGCCTACTCGACATGCTGTGTGTAGTGTACAGGGGACAGAGATCTGTTCTACTCAATTCGGGAAACACACTGAACAGGCCTTGGCACTTCCAGTATGCCATGTGAAATTTCCTTTCAAAAATGCATCTTATTCTTTAGGTATTGCTACACATTTTACACTCAAGAATTATTCCGCTAAAGCAAGGAGTGGTGGAAGTAGCTGGTAATTGAAATCTTCCTTTCTTTGTCAGTCTTTCTGCATCACTATTTCCAAATCTTTAGAACAAACATAGTCTGCTCAATAATAACATTGAGCCTAGGGTTTTTATATAAATTCAAAGTAGAAACCATGAGTACTCTTTAATAAAAGAAGCATTTAGGGTTCCAGGCTGGATGCTCCAGTTGGCAGTAGGACAAATTGATCTGAAGTGTCCCTCTTGTACTCTCAAGTCCCTTTATGTCACAGATTGATGGCTCTTTTTTTTCCAGAGAGTGTCCCTGCATTTACTTTGCATGAATAGCACAACCAGCTCAGATTTCTGCTGTGATATACCACTGAGCCAGTATATCTTCAGATAATGCATAGTTTTCTAGTGATTTTGAAGCCTTTCCAGTACTTGAGACTGAAATGAGCGCAATTTAATAATGAACGAATGTTATTTCACTAGCAACATTCAGTTTCCTGATACTTGTTCCACTGTTTTAGTGAGAAATTATGTTCCTCCATAGCTTAATTGTTAGTATTAAGCTTCTGTGTTATGATGCAGAGGGGCTATCAGTAGACATGCTTTCGGTTCCAAACCCCTCAGTAATAGTGTTCCCTTTTGTATCTTGGATCTACCGTTCTCTGGAAGGGACAGCAGTTTTTGAGGCTGTTGCAAACTGGATAAACGCTGCCTTAGCTCCTGGCTAATAGAGATGTAAGCGTAACATTTTACGCTTCTGTTGTACAGAAAGAAAGGTATTCTTTCTGTAATGAGAGGGTTGTGTGGATGGCCTGCATTGCAGGGACATTGCTGGGATTACTTGATGTGCAGAAGGTGCTTTGAAACTGAATTCTCAGTGTTTATGCAGCACAAGAAGAAAATGACATGGAAGGTTTATCTAAAACCTTCTGTGTCTACTTTTATCTTAATTATGAGTTTCCCCCCTCCCCCCCCCGCCCCCTTTTTTTTTTTTTAAGGTCAAGACAATCTTTATGTTTTGTCTTCCCCTTGGTCTAATAACCTCTTTGCAAATGACTGAGAAAGAAATGTGATATTCCTTTTTTCCCCCACTCTACCCCACCATACACATTCTCCAGATTTTGATAGACTTGTTTTATTTATTTCCAAAATTATATCCGCAGGAAACAAGCTGTTTAAATTCAGATTATGCTGAAGCAAAATGGTCCTGGTATGAGAAGCAACGTGCTGTTTTATGAGCGCAGAGTCCCTTTTCTCATAACTGATTGATAGTAAATATTTTCCTGAAGAATTATTGCCAACCATGAACAGTGCAACTGTTTCACTTTTTTTTCGTGCTACTTGCTGTACCAGCCATTGTCTGTAATTAAGATCTACAATTCACAATGCAGACGTTTGCACTTCCTCTGGGTCTGAGCTATTTATAAGGCATTTCAGCTGTTCAGAGTTTCTTTTGAGTGTTAAACTACATGTAAACAGGCTTCTTTAGTTTACAGTTATGCAAACATTGTGGAGTGGTTGTCATTTCTGCTTCTCTTACCACCCAAAATGACTTTGCATGTCAATGAAACCACAAATTAAAAAAGAATTACACTTGAGTATTTTTTAAATGCAACATAGGCTTTGAAGAAATAGTAATATAAAAGCTAACTCATACATTGCTTTATAGCTGAGGGTCTCTAAGTGTATTCTGGAGATCATTTCTCAAAGCTCTGCAGTACGCATGGTCAGGCAGGTGATACACAAGATCTTGATATAAAGAATCATTTTCAAAGTTTGTTCAACTCAATGAAGATGCTTCTACTTTTTGGAGCCCTTGGTTTGGAATCTTGATAAAGCCAATTGCATTACTTGTGGAGTTCAGTACATATGGAAGGTCTCCCACACAAATGTTAGAAATGTCAGCTCAGGTTTGACAGGTTATAAGGAAGAGCATTTTTCTGATGATGACAGTCAGCTGGAGCCTCCATCCTTGGAGGTTTTCAAGAACAGAGTGGATGAAGCCCTGAGCTACCTGATCTGACCTCATAATGCACCCTGCTTTGGGCAGGAGGAGGCAGAGCTGGAGAACTCCCAAGGTCCCTTCTAAATGGAATCATCATGGAACCTCTCAGTGTCTAGAACTTGACTTGGTGTCCTTAATCAAAATTGCCTCCACAACTATTGCATGTGGTGTTGCATGCTGTAGTTCCAGCCCATGTGCTTGCTGTTTTGGTGATGGATACACTGCATAAAGAATTACAGCCTTGAGGTCTTCATTCAAGATCTATCATATTAATTTTGTAAGGAGTGTTCACCAGGATAAGTGTTATGAACCAAACTCGACTTGCATTTCCAAAGTACTTTGGGATCCTCTGTGCTGGAAATGTGAAGCTGTTTGGAATCCGAGTCATAGCCTTAGCGATGAATGGTGGCAAACAGGAAAAGAAGCGTTGTTTCTTAAGTAGTCACCTGCAGTGACAGCACCCTCAGATGGAACAGAATACATGACATTAACTAAATGTGTCTTCAATATTTTTCAACTACAAGAATTGAAAAATGTCAAATTCTTGTGCCAGAGCTTGTGGTACAAAATGCTGGAATAATAATTTCCTAGTGTAGCCCACAGCAGGGAAGCCATTGCTGTGGCCAAGTGTCGCATTTCAGAAGGCAGAGCGAGTTCAACCTAGCAAGAAAGCGCCTAAAAATGAGGCTTTTTTAGACCGATGGGGGTTACCATGGGGTGGGCTCCAGTGTCTTTGCCTTTAGGAGCGGACAGGGGAGGGGAAATCGTGTGGAGCGAGTCCATGGTGAGGCGTGTGCTGCAGCACTGCCCGCTGATGCATGCCGGATCACCCGCACGCAGAGATCACATGGCTCCTCCAAAAGTCAAACGATCAATTCGCCTCGTTTTGGCTCTGTACTTAATGCACAAACAGTGCGATCTGCAGGGCTGTAATTGCATTGTTAGGGCCAAGGAACAAGCCTGTGCCTTTTCAGCAGACAGCTGGCAGGGAAAGAGGCATGTTGTTAGGAAAGAGAGAGGCAAGGCAAATAAAATTACTGCTAACGCTCAGAGATCGGCAGGAGTCCTACTTGCCTAATCTTACCGGTGGGAGCAAGCGGCTGTTGTAATCCAATTATAGCAGCATAAGCAATTTGTTAGACACTCCGCATAATGTAACAATTTCCCAATAAACTCTGACTTGTAATAACGTCGGCAAGAGCCCACATAAATCTGCCCGAATGGTGGGGGCTGGAGTGTTCGGCTGGGGGCTTGTAATTTGTGCCATCAGCACGTTTTGTGGAGTGTGGTGTGGTGCAGTCTTTCAGTGCAGGAATTTTAAGGGGAAAAGCGTGGCACGCCCCTCCAAGAGAAAACCATTAGCAGGGGTCAAAAGAGATACCAAACAAAGCTGGGAGGTGGCTTTTCTAGGAGGGAGTAGAAATCAGCGCCCAAACGCAAGGCTCTAGCTGATGAAGATTTAAAAATATTAAAAAGCAGTAATGAAAACTGTAGCATTTTAAATTACAGCAGGAGGAGGAGGGGGAACTAGAATTACATCTGGTTTGGAGGGGGAGGGAGGAGAATATCCTTCTTGTATTTAAGCTGTTTAAATATTAAAAAAAGAAGCTCAAGTATTGAAAGGGATGCTCTGTGCTTACAAGACAGAGAAGCCACGTGTCCTGTCCCAAGCAATTCATAATCTACAAAGGAAAAAATTAGACCTTTTCTGGTATCCAGTTACTCTCCTGTTGTCTTTCTTGCAGCTCTTAGCTGTCTGCATGCATATTGGCACAGCATCTTGATGATGTGTCTGAGAGATAAAACGTAAGTCTAGAACCATTCACTTTGAGCGTACCCCAGTGAATTTAACTTTTTTGGCACAATGATGAATGTCCCCTCTGGTTCATGCAGATCTACACAAAGAACTAATCTAATTTAGATATTATTTAAAAGTAAAATCAGTCTGCTGCACTGTGCCTGTCACTCTTAGAGCACATTGCGAGTTACAGCATTGTAGACACCAGTTTAAGGTTTACGTTTAGCAAGATTTAAGGTATCATATTTCTGTTAATCCCTCTATTTAGCATTTCCCTTTGCTAAGATGCAGATGTGCAGCAAGCAAAATAAAGTAGGTCCCTTTATATACAGCATAGAGACAGTCAGAGGTCCGGGATTTTCAGTGTAGTTCTTAACACTGCTGTGGTGTAAAAATGCCTGACTTCATACCGCTAACAATACTTTATTAATTTCTTAGCTCTGGGATCCTTTGAGACTTCCATGTGGAGTGACATTTCTGCTCTCAAGTTGTGGCAGCACAATGCCTTTATGTAGGGGGAGAAATAGTTCCCAGCCATAAAAAACAGTTTCCTTAGCTCCTGCTCATAGTACCTGTGTTTTGATGGTGGGTTTAGAAGAAAAAACCCCAACACAAAACTAAATTGTTGGCCTTGTACATACAGCTCATACGATTACACCTCTGCCATGTTTGCTTTTATGGTAGTACCATATTTTGTGCGATTTTGGAGAGTATTAACATATTCACCTGTCATACTAGTCCTGAGATGATTTTTGTTTAAACTGTAAAATAGTAGCTGCAATGTGCAGGCAGGCTGCCGTGCGGATAATGCTGCATATTTTGCCCTTCTTTCTGTGGATGTCAAGCTTCCATTGTTCTTAATCTTCGTTGTCTGCCGGCATATCAAGATAACAGGCTGAGACAGTGAGCGTTTCCAAAAGTATCCTAATAAATATTTCCTTGCAACATAGATACACCTAAAGAAGTATGTTTAAAGAGGACAGGTATTATCTTAGTTTACCGAAGCTGAATCAATAAACTGCAGTGCTTCTAATAAAGCCACTCAGTGTCTGGGTTTAACTAATGGCTGATTTTCACGGGTTTGACAGTGAGCTGTGTGCGTTATTTTCTCCTGATATTGTAAAAATAATGAGAGCAAATTAGAACAATCAGTTTACCCCGATAGCTGCTGATTGGAGGTGATGGGCAATATGGCAGCCGGTAATCCATCTTCGGGCTCCTGTCACATTAACTTCAGCAGTGTGGAAAAGATCAGGCGGAGCGAGTGGGAATCCTGCCCAATCAGAAAGCCGAAATTAATGAGAAGAGCATTGTTCTGTGATCAACCTTTTAATTAGCAAGAGTGGAGATGGAGGGAGTGATGAAGCTGGCAGCACAGCTGCACAATGCTGGGCATGTTTTCGGTGAGGGGGAGGAAAAACATGGGTTTTAAATTACCCCTTCTGTGCTCCCTGTACACCGGCAGTGTGTCTTCATTCTAAACCCCTTAAAAGATCTTAATAAACAGCCACATCCAGGTTAATATTGCAAACGTGGCTGTTACTAATGAGTAGTTTCAAAGTAGGTCGTTTCGGGGGTCATTTAGGAAAATGTTGATCACTGTTTACAAAAAAGAGAGAGAGAGACAGGGTTTGGTGTTAAAGTTTCACTGCATCAAGGAAAGAAGAGGAGGGAGATGGATAAAATTAGAGTAAGGGGCTGCCTGTTTTAATATTCCTTTCCTTATTTAGTATATGTTTGAAATAAGATTCCTCAGCATATATTTGTAACGAGACTCCTCTGTTAAAAATACTATGTGTGCCATGTGGCTTTCAACAGCAAAAGAAGAGGAGAGATCAAATACTGCGTTGATTTCTTAATGCTCCTTTTTGTGTTATTTTCCTGAGAATGGGCTTTTTTGTCCCAGGTTTATTCACTTACCAACAGGAAATTACAATTTAAAAGATTTGGCTGCTATAATTGCTAAGATTGACTTGATTTCTTTTTTCCTAGTGGTTTTAGAAAATCACAGTTTTCTCAAGTACATTCTAAAAACAGACACTGGAATTAATGAGTGCCAGATCTGAATACCAGTCTTAGGAAAATCATTATTTTTGTAAAGGGGAAAAAGTAATGTGGGGGAAAAAGTGATATTAGGCAACAGTTTCTCAGAACAAAAATAAGAAGTATTACAAAATAATGTTTGCAGTGGGAGCCCAGCTACTTCTGATCACCAGGGCTCCTGTTCTTTCTTCTTTTCTCTCTACATTGTGTTTTTCAAGGAATTCTTTTTTCCTTTCCTGTAATTCCCAAAGAAGTTGTACTGGTAGAAGAATGAGGCCCTGTCATTCTGTGCACAGTGTCCATGCTGCTTTTCTTTCATTTTTCTAACCAGTACACAGGCTCTCTTCCCATATAGGTATTTTACTTTCTCATACTGAAAAGCAAGTGAAATTCTGTCAGTTTGCAAGAGAAGGCAAAAATCAGTGCTCTGCCCCCAGCAAACCATACAGACTGTTTGTGTGAGTTGTAAGCTCACACCCACCGTCAGGTTTGCATTGCCTGCTTTAGGCAGGTAGTAGTAAACAGGTGTGCTAGAAGGGAAGGCTGCTGTGGGTGACGTTGGTTCCTTTGGCATTTAGTTCTAGGTAGATCTCACCATGTTTGCTTACTGTAGTGTTTTGAACTTTCCTACTTAGTAGGAGTGATGTAACCTCTTGCCCTGCTTTAAAAATGAGGAGCTTTGTACGAGTTTGTTGATATTTAGATAGTTTCTATAGCTTGAAAGAGGTTAACTTGGTAAATCACAGACCTTTTGTACTATCTAAATCAGTTGTATTTCTAATATAATAATGAGTGGGGCTTGCAGTTCTCTCTGTAAAGGTTGTCTAATATTTTCCCTTGTAAGAAACAGTTTCAATTTTTTATAACTTTGCCACTATTTAACCCTTTGAAGTAAAAGTCTGACTGCCCTCTGCTTCCTGCAACCTGAGGCAAAAATAAAAGTTGGTGTGTGGGATGAACAGTATTCACTTAGCAAACAGCTGTTCAATATTTTATTTTATTCATATTACTTGTTCTGTGCCCCAGGCCGTATTTATTGTATGCCTTTCAAGTCCTGGTCAGAATATGGAAATACAGACTGTCTCCTGGGGGTTTCCCCTGCGGTTTTAGTGCTTCGCAAACCTTAATTAATCCTGCCAGTATTTCTTGGGGTGAGGGTTGGACTCACAGCAACCTTTTTTGCAGAGGAGTTCAAAAGTTACTTTAACAACTAAAATCTAGGGAGGAAATAGTGTATTTATAGTAAGCAATGAGGCCTCACAGGAGGAATATTAGATTAGGAATTATGACTCCAGATTCTGAGATATCTTTTGTCTTTGTCATATTCTGCTTCTTCAACTCAGTTCTTTCATCTGTAAAAGTTAATGCTGCTTAACATTTCGTCATTAGACATTTGGGCATCTGGAAACATGGTATCAGTTGAAGCATGTTTTATACTTAAGCATTATTTTTGTTTATATACACCTAATGTTGATTTGGGCTCTGTTGCTTTGAACATCTCTCTCCCTAGGTCCATCTGCATTTTCAAAAGGCTGTGTTAGACATGCATCTTGGGAAAGATGCACTTGCCAATGGTTACAGACAAATTGCAGTCAAATATGGATCCTTATGTGAGGCAAGAGGAAGAGTCTTAAGAAAAAGTGGATACTTACTAAGCCAAACATTCTTCTTGTTGTATAAAATACCAAAAGCTCTCAAAGTCTTTTGTTCTCCTTTAATAAAACTCAAGACACAGTAAATTATTCCACAGCTGTTTAAATCAGTTTGTCAGTTCCCAAAGAGATTCCCTTGTGGGCGGAATCAAGATGGTAAATTCTCGCCCAGAAGTATTCATATTGCAGGAAAATAACCAGAAAGATGCAGTGTGTTACAGAATCTGCTTTAAGTACAGAGCTACTACCGTGACTCTGTAATGGGATGTCCCAACATGGGGTATAATATAATAAATAGTGTAAATATGCCACTTGTGAATTAATAGGCAGCCTTAGGATTGTTAAGGTTTACATATATGTTAAAATGAACATAGAACTAATCTTAATTTTTAACCAGATAAAATAATTTAATTCTAGTTCCTGGTTGGATTTTACAACTGGATGTTTTTATCATGCTAGAATTTCTTGGGGTTTTTTGGGGGGGTCAGGGGTTTTTTTGGTTTTGGTTGGTTGGTTTTTGGGGTTTTTTTTTGGTTTTTTGTTTGGTTTGGGGTTTTTGGGAGAGTGTTTTTGTTTGGTTTGGTTTTTTGTTGTTTGGTTTTTTTTAATTCTATTTTCAGTTAATTTAATTTAAAGCATTTCACATATTTTTATCATTCCATTGCCTGTATTCTGTCTCCTCTGTGCAGTTTTCCTGCCTCTTTCCATCCCCATGCATGGCTCTCCCTGTTTCGGGGCCTTCGTTTGCTGCTTTGAGACTGGAGGACATTGTCTTCCCAATAAGCTAGGGGAAAAGTCATTCTCTGAAGTGTTTTTCTTCACCTTTGTTTATCTGATCTCTCTGAAGTTTTTCTCTGCTATCTTTTAGCATCAGAAGAGCTGTGTGTAGTGTTACTACTTCGTGCCTTCTCCCTGAGGCTCAGTCACCTTAGGGAACTTGGACATAATTCTGCCACACCCTGCTAAGCAGCTGCATAGTATCTCAGGAGGAGTGTCTTACCCACACTCTGACAGGAACCTGCAGCGAGTCAGCAGTAAAAGTTGTCCTGTAGCTCTGCTGACAGTGTAGTCATCTGCTTTACAGAGGTACATGCTCGCTTTCTGGACTCCTACCAATTTTAATCACAAGTTCAGTACCATCACTTCTTTGTCAAAATCCCTTTAAGATGCTCCTCATATGAATGTACCTTCCTGACATCAGGACTGACATAAAAGGGAACCCCATAGAGCAGTATATCTAGTTCTGTATTGCTAGTGATGACCTGAGGCCAATACAAAGGCTTTGATGCACAGCCAGGTTCTCAGGCAATGTTGTATGTGCTCTGAGGAGGTTACAACCATATTGGATATGATCTAAAGAGATTCTTACTGAGCCAAGACTCCTCTGTGCAGAGGGGTGGCTTTCAACTCTGAGGAAGCTACCCAGAATGCCTGTACAAACTGCTGCAGGACATGATGCCACAGGTCGCGTTGTATGGGCAAGCCAGGCTAGTTTGGACCTCATAAAGAAAATCATTAAGTAACTAGAGCCTATACAGGAAGAAATTTTCCCAGAACCCCTCCCTGTCTTTCACCCTACTCTGGAGCTTTCAAAGAGCTCCCAGTAAACAGATTTCTAGAAACAAGCTCTCAGGGAACCAAGTTTACACCAGGCCATGTTTAAGTAACAAAAATTCCCAATGGTCCCGAGCAGAATGCTAGACTTGATAGATCCTATATCTATGCCCTTCTTAGAATACATATGCATTGTCCATCACACCCAAAACCTTCCTGAATACTGCTGATGAAGCCAAAGTAAATGCTCTTTGCATTATGTGTTAGAAAGTTCTTACCTCTATGTAAACTATCATATATCTTACTTAATCCAGTTATCCATTTCTTTCTTTTCTCTGTGAGAGCTAGCAAACTGTCTACTAGCTGTTGAGAGAACACCAGCAACATTTGCTTTAAAATTTCTCTCTTTTTTTTAATTTCTAAACAAAAATGTGTTAAACTGGGTCATAATTTGCAGGTTACATTTAATTCGATTTTTGTGTCCTTGAAAAGTAATAGCAGATCTCACATATCTAAAGGTTTTGTTTTTTCTAGCTATATAATCAGTATTACTCTTCCCCAGAAATCCTTCTTGTCTTAATGCAGTAGTATTTATTATAGGTGAAACATTTTCAAGTTTGAAATATTCGAAGTTTTCATGTGAATTTAACTGCCCCCTTCTCATACACACACCGAGTCAACATGTGGTACATAATAGTTTCGTTTCTTGGATAATGAAACATGGTATCTGAGCTATAAAATGTAAGTACATTAAACTTCTTTTGTTAATAATATTAAAACACAAGGAGAACATTTATTTAAAGACAAATAATTTTTAAGTTCACCTATTAAGGTTTTAAGAGCTAAACAGTTACTTATAAACACTTACAGAATGTAGTTTTGTCTTTAAAGAGATTATAAAACCTTAGCTGTACTAATGAGATGAATACACATATTGAAGTGCTAGTTCCTGCAGTATATCTTGTAGTTCCCATGAAAGTGGGGTAAGAGAAATGTGAATTTATATATTGCCTAGGTAAGTTATCAGTTGGGAAATGGGTGCAGCATTGTTGAGTCTGCTGTCTCATATCCTACAGTAATGTTTAGTAGAATAAAACAGTTCTCATTGGAGAACTTGATGTCTTGCCCTCGGTTTACCTCCAAATATGTAATTACTTTTATTTCTGAGCATTTATCACCATAGTAACGTCTTTGGATCAAGTACTGACACATAGAATTCTTTCTAATATGAAAGACCAGACCAACAGGCTTCAAATCCTGTCCTCAGATGGAGACACACTTTCCTTCAGAGTTTTCTGATACCAAACTAAAAAACTTTTCATCTTTTGTGGGACCTCAAGTGACCGAACCTAAATTATCTGGAGATGAAACACTTGCCTCCATCTTCTTGCTCTCAAACTAAATTACTGTTGACTGGCAGGGCAGGTTTTGATCCTGATGGTTACAAGAGTTGATTTGGAGTGATATCAGGCTCCAGCTGGCACCTGAGTTTTTCCTCTTTGCAGTCCCAAGAATGGCAGATACACATTGCAATCTATACCCAGTTAACTGGTCAGTTGAAGGCACAAGACAGTGCCAATGTTGAAATGAGCCATGTAACTTTTCTTCTAATTGTGAAAACAATAGGCAGTTGTCTCTGGAGACAATGGAGTTTGTAGTTGCAACAGGTTGCTGCCCAGCAGATCACAGCCTGATCTTTCTAGTCAATGGTAAGTAACTTGAAGGTAACTCCTCTGGCAAAAGTGCTTTCATATTAGGGACTCTAAGGTCACTTGCATTACTCATATCTGCATCATATCTTCAACTAACATCGAAACATCACATGAATGAAGAGCTTAAAGGTTTGCCCCAGATACTGTGAGAGTTTACCCGGAAGCAGTGAAGGTATGAAAAGCATTCCCATGTAACATTTATTATTGGAGACCACGAGGGGTATCCTGTGAAACCAGCTACAGACATAATGAGTATGGCCTCAGGGCAGTCTGAAGTTACCTGTGAGTCTCCTGGAGGTGAGACCAATGGATAAAACCATACCAGAATAAATAGTGTTCTGGTGTGTCATGTGCAACTCACCTGTTCAGCACATAGTGGAAAGGTATAGGTTATACATTTCTATATCTCAGGTTTGCTCAAGCTCACTGGGCACATGCCAGGCTGAAAATTGGCATATCTTTCAGTCATCCATGGGAGAGGAATGAAGCTCCACATTTGTATATTTAACAGAGTGAAGTACACAGTCCCATCAGTGTTCTCTACTCATTGAAAGTCGGTTTGCTCAGTTACCAGTCGACATGTTTACATCTGTGCCCTCTCAGTTATACTCTGAGCTATAAGGTGATGAATGTCCTCTTGCAAAACAAGACGTTTTCTGGTTTGTTATACTAGAAGGGCTCGAAGGAGGATCCAGGGAACTATGTGTGACACATATGGGACAACCAAGTGATCAGGCCCAGTCAGCATGGGTTTATGCAAGGCAAGTCCTGCTTGACCAACCTGATCTTCTGTGATGAGGAAAAGGCTGTGGATGTGTCTACCTAGACTTTAGTAAGGCCGTTGACACCATTTCCCGTAGCATCCTCCTGGAGAAACTGGCTGAGCTCAAAGAGTGGCAGTGAATGGAGTTAAATTCAGCTGGTGGTGGTCAGTTACTGGTGGTGTTCCTCAGGGCTCAGTAATGGGACCAATTCTGTTTAGTGTCTTTATTGATGATCTGGATGAAGGGATTGAGTGCACTCTCAGTAAGTTCACAGACAACACTAAGTTGGGGGAAAGTGTTGATCTGCTGAAGGGTAGGAAGGCTCTGCAGAGGGATGTGGACAGTCTGGATCAATGGGCCAAGGCCAATTGTATGAGGTTAAGTGAAGTGCCAGGTCCTGCACTTGTGTCACACTACAGGCTGGGGAAAGAGTGGCTGGAAAGTGGCCCAGCAGAAAAGGACCTGGGGGTGCTGATTGACAGTGGCTGAACATGAGCCACCGTGTGCCCAGATGGGCAAGGAGGGCAATGCCATCCTGGCTTGTATCAGAAGTACTTCAGCCAACAGGGCCAGGGCAGTGATTGTCCCCCTGTACCAACACAGGCTACACATCAAATTCCATGTTCAATTTTGGACCCCTAGCTACAAAAAGGACATTTAAGTCCTGGAGCGAGTCCAGAGAAGGGCAGCAAAGCTGGTGAAGGGTCTGGAGCACAAGTCGTATGAGGAGCGACTGAGGGAGTTGGGGGTGTTTAGTCTCAAGAAAAGGAAGCTCAAAGGGGGAGTTCGTTGCACTCTACAACAACCTGAAAGGAGTTTGTAGCCAGGTGGGCATCAGCCTCTTCTGGCAAGTAACAAGTGATAGGACAAGAGGAAATAGCCTCAAATTGTGCCAGGGAAAGTTTAGATTGGCTATTAGGAGAACTTCTTTCACCAAAAGGGTTATGGAACAGTGGAATAGGCTGCCCAGGAAAGTTGAGTCACAGACCTGGAGGTATTTGAAAAGTGTGTACATGTGACACTTAGGGACATGCCTTAGTGGTGGATTTGGCAGTGTTAGGTTAACAGTTGGACTTGATGACCTTGGAGGTCTTTTCCAAGCTTAATGATTCTATGATTCTGCTTTCTGGGACCTCACAGGTTCCTCAGAGGCTGTAGCCTCTTGTCTTGCAGGTGCTACTTTTTCCCTTTAGTGAACTTAGAGACTTACATCTTACAACCAGCTGGGGGCTGGTCCGCAGTCTTCTTTCCGTTCTATTCCCTTCAGAAGATGTTTCCAGAACCCAATTATTCTAATGACTGGAAATTCTCTCCCAAGTTTTCAATCTAGTTTAATTCATGAAGAGATTGTACCACTGGTTTTTTGACTTGTTTCTTCCTTTTATTTTAATAGTTCTTGTTGCTTTTTTGATGTTTATTCCCATGTATTTTTAGAGAGCCATCATATCCTCTTTGTTTTATTAGGACAAATTGAATGGTCCGTGGGGAGTAGCATAATTTAAGAAATGGAAGAAAACTTATGAAGATGTTTGAGCTGTTGTGGTTGATGAGTTTGTTTCCTAGGAGGAATTTATCTATGCTTACGGTTCTGATCACTCTTTTTTAGACAGAAATTGTCAAATTATTGCTCTAAACTGTATTTCAGCTATTGACAGTCTTACATACATGTAAAGATCTAATTCTTCTGGCTGATACAAAGCTTATGATTTAACTGTCACTTGAGGCAGTGACACAACTTGTGTTCTGAAAAGAGGAAGCTTAGGCAAATCACTGCATCCTTCAACTTGTTATTGTCAAGTATCATGGTCCCTTGGTTCTCCTGGAACACTGTTCTGCCCTTTGCAGTACTCAGCAATATTACTGCTTGACTGGAATACAGAATCACCAGTAGTCACTGCCCCTAATTGGCAGATACTAAAATTTATAGTTTTCTTGGAAGGAACCTGGAATGGGAAATAACTCATGTTGTGCAGTAGAAGCAACTGTTTCGTATTTTCTTTCATGTGTATTTAACACAATCAATAATTTACAAAAATAGATTTGAATTAGTCTGCCTATGGAAGCTCATACCTAAGATAACTTCAGCAAGACAGGCAGGCAGTCCCTTGTTGCTTGTAAGCGATGGCTTAGTTAAGGCTGCAGCTTGGAGGGGGACAGCAGTACTCACGGTATGCATTGCTGAGCCTTACTGTGGAGAAAAATTAAAAATGAGCAACCAAGTAGTTGCTCTCACAGTCCTTAAAATAGTATTCAAAGTAGCTGCAATTACTTCCTTTACCACAGTAATGAATCTTGACAGGCAAATAGTCCTTACCTGTTCAACTCATGTGGCCAGGTTGTTTGGGTCCTATGTCCAGCAGGCAAACCTGCCTTCGTTATGCCCTGAATTTGTAAAATATGATAGGTCCGTCCTACATGTGTATGCACAGCTTCAGATTTAGCTGTCTTCTCATAACCATAAAGTGTGAGAAACTCCTGTTGCTTCTCAATGCAAAATTAAACCTTTGTAACAGTGTCAACAAACTGAGAATTTAGTTAGAATACATGATGATTAAAATATTTCAGCTTTGTTTTTCTGACCCCATTTCTGTCACTTTAAACAATGGCTTTTGTTTAGGCTAGCATTCATTTAGAAGAAAATGAAAGTGAAATACATTTAACAGCTATACTACAAAAAATTAGATTGTTAATTAACTAAGACTTGTAATTTCTCAACAAAGCAAGCTCTCTCTGACAAGTAAACCTTCCTTATAGGTCTTTGATTGTAGGTGATAAAAATGTTGCTTAATTAATGTCGATTATGTGCATTTGTTGTTTTCTTCCAAATCAATGGATTTTACAAAATTGTATGAACTGCAGAGCTGAATCAGGTTGTTCTCCTGCCATGTTAATTTAGATCTATCAGCCCTGTTCTGGATGATAATTTGTAATCCCAAATAATCCTGAGGTGGGTTGTAATGGGGGTATTTCAAGATTTGATTTAGAAGTTTGCAGATGATTAGACTCCACAGTCAATTAATTTGTTGTTTGAGACCTGAGTTTTGAGACTGGTTGAGGTCGTAAGTGAAGATAATTTTGGAATTTAATGATTTGTGGAAAGAATCATCTGAAATTCTTAAAGAACGCATGCATCATAACAAAATTAACAGTTCTTGAAAAAAATTAAATAGTTGGAGGCATGGAAATGAAAGTCAAGAGTGGATGTCTGAACAGATCTGCGAATACTGCACGCTCTCAAATTGTAAAGCCAGAGAGCAGCTGTATCTGCAGTACTCTTAAAGAACCTGGTCTTTGGTTACTCTAAAAAATGAATTATACAACATCAAAGGCTTGTGAGCCCTAAAGTTGGAAAGTCTTATTAAAAAATACTCTATACAGCATCTTTTAAAAGGAGTTTCAGATTTTACTTATGATAAATGAAACACATCAACATCAGATAACTGTAACTTGGCTTCAGTCAAAATCTAAATCACTTTTCCTTCCAAAAGCCTAGCAATGAGGTTGGAAACAGAGTCACTTAGGTTGGAAAGCGGCTGAGAAGGTCCAAACTTCTGCTCAGAGCAGAGTCAGTATTGAATTCATTAGTCCCAGCTAAGCTCCACTCGCTAAGTACCTGCTTCTCCCAAGTTTTACATATACAGAACATCTACCTTACAGTTTGAGGTCTCCCACTGCACCCAGAAATGAAGCCAGCACTTAAAGTATGTAATGCTTTGCATGACAAGGGCTACATTTGGCCCTAGCTGCTGCCTGCCAGTATATCCTAAGATAGCACCAAGGACCTCATCAAGTTACACAGTCTGGAAGTAACAAAGACAGAAAAACAAGCAGTGGAAGCTGTTTCCCTCAAAGAGGGTAGGAGATATATTGCCTCTAATATACAAAAGTGATCAGAGATCTCAAAAGTTTCACTATTTGAGCATTTATGTGGGGGGAACTGCTGTTCGTGTCTTACTGCAGTTTGATCAGCACAGCTTCTTACCTGTCTCTCGTTTGGATCCAAGCCAGAGCTATGTGGAGGTGTGGAGAGAACAGGTGACTGCAGTTTCAGCCCAAGAGGCATGCTGCTGAAGGCTGCCAACATCACTAATAGATCTGCAACTGCAGAGGTCTTGCTTTCACTTCAGATGTCCTTTTGTTGCCACTGGAGAGGTCAGATATTGAACTGTAGTCCTCTTCTGCCACATGTGAGAGGTGTGGGGAGAGCAAAGTTGTTCCCAGCTACTTTTCTTCAGATCACCTTAATGGGATAGGAGGAACAACCTTGGATGCCATCTGTATGGTGGGAGGAAGGTCTGTATGTCAGCATTTGGGTGCAGCAGCAGGACTGTGTACAGAGTTCGGGCTCAAAATGGCAAGGACAGCTGTCAGACGGGGACCGAGGCACATCGGCGGGCAATGTTGGGAAGTTTTGGTCAGGTGCTTCTGTCATCTATTCGGGTCTAGTTACTTCTAGTCTTTCTTACTGGAATTGTCAGAGCCATAAAATGTAGCTGTGATTAGCCTAGCACATCCTATTGTATTTCCTCATCTCTGCCACATATTCATATTAAAATCACAAACTTCTAAAGCCGGGCAATGTTCAGAAGTCCCCTGGTGGTTACACGTTGGAATTGCTGTGATGAGTAAAGGAACTTAACTAAAGTGCACCCTCCCTAAGGTGCTTACTTTCTAGGGAGGGAGTGAGTTATTGCCACATCTGTATTGATTTTGGAGTGGTATCTGAGTGCTGTGTCTCACTTTGAGAAGACTCGAGAAATTTTTCTGAACGTGCTCGACTTCTCATTCATTTTGGAAGGCTGTGGAAATGATTACTAAAGTGGAAACCATGCCTTTACTAGCAAGTCTGTTTTGTTTAGTTTTTAAGTGACAGATTTGTTTACTGGCGCTTGAGGGGAAATTTACACTTGTATGGTGTGGTGTCATGTCATCTGGTGGCATTGCCTTCAACAAGCACTTTTGGCGCTGAGGACTCCAAAGCCATTCCCAGCATTAAGCAGTGCTTTGTCTCTGTGTGAAGTGTGTTAGGATACATCTATTTAACTGATAGGCTTGTGAAATGAAGAGGAGTGACTCGCCTATGGCAGCACAGGAAGGCAGAGTTAGGAGTAAAACTCGAGCGTCTTGGCTCCTATCTTCCTTTCTCATTTTTACATTGTACTTCCAGCTTTCAGTTTATCAAGAATTAATAAGTAATAACCTATGATTAAAAATGGCTGACACTCTTTCTGTCATGAGATGTTTCTCTGTCTTCAGCGTTGTGCAGAACTCAGCAGTTACACCTTTTCAGTTTTACTTAAGCGGCATTACTCAATATTTAATGCTGAAATAGAAACACGTAATTCACAACTGCAGTCAGATGCATTGGGATGTTTGTCAGCTGAAAGTGGGGGGTGAAGGAGCAAGACTTCTTTATGACATGAAAATTTTCAACAACTTTTTCATTTAATTTCTTGCTACATTTCACATTGTACACACAGCTGACATGATTATTCTTCAGCTTATCCTAAATTACATTTTAAAATAGAGATCAGTTAATTATAGCAATCTTAGTATTTTTAATTGGTTATACAGGGAATTTCTCTTGACACTTGTTTCTCTTGAATTTCAGATAAACTGGTGGATGCGTTCTTAATTACTCATGTGACTGCAAAAACTAAATCAAATAAAAATTACAAAAACCACTACCCAATACTGTTTGGGGTGAGGTCAGATAGTCACAGCTTAGCATCTATAGCTCTACTGTTTGGAGAGTGCTAGAGGGAGCTCTAACCCCTCGATCCGAGGAACAGGCTATCAGTGGTGCATCTCAGAGTTTGGTCTGTGGTAGGAAACGTTGACTTTCCTGATGTTTAATTTTATTCTGTTGCAGAAGCTTGCATATGTTTTTTTCAGGCATGATCCAAATGGCTCTTACTAGATGGGAAGATGCAAATAGTGTGTTTTAGAGTATACTATTATTACATATAATACAGGCTATTGTAAGCTACCTGAAAATACAGAAAGCAAGTGAGAAGTATCACAGAGGTGTTCAACAATAACATGCAATGATAAAGTCTAATAGTCCCTTGCTTTCACAAAGGAAGACAATTCTCACAATAGAAGGCCTAATGATATTTAAAAGAGAATACATTTAAAACTGTTGGAAGGTGAAAGTATTTTACTCAGCATGTAATTGATTCTTAGATGTTTAGCCAGTTATTATAGTAGAAGTTATGGGAAGGGTTGGTGATTTTTAAATTTACAGTGGGATGCATCAGTGCATGAGGATGGGAGAAATTTCTCATATGCTCCACATTGATTACAGGCTTGATATGATATGATAAGAAGGTAAGTCTCAGAAATGGGATGGAAAGAAGAAAAGAAAACTTGGTTTGTTTTTGTAGAAAGGGAAATATGGGTGAATTCATACTATTGCCACTGTGTATTAATAAACTCATTGAAAGGAATAGCTGAATCATGTCTTTGAGTGAAAGAACAATATTTGCAAAGTGCAGCGTGTTGAAGGATTAAGTGAGGTTAGCAGTCCTGTTTTGCCACAGTTTACTGAGGGTTTAATATTGCTTATGTGCTATATTCAAACAATTCCACTTCAGTTGAGTTTGCTGTAAAGAGAATACTGGAAAGCTCCCTCCCTCCTTTAGTTTGAGGGATTTTTTTTGAAAGGTTAATGGCAGCTTAGCACTCAGTCAAGGAGGAATCCCTAGTGCTGTAGTCCAGTGATGGGCTTCTGAGTTGTGCAGTTTGAGTGTCAGCTGATAGGGACAAAGTCTGCTCAGCCTTCCTGAAGCTCTGTTGTGATTAGAGCTGGTCACTTGTTGCAGAGGGGATTGTTTTTGGCCTTTCCTCTCTCATATGCTTTCACGTCCAGTTTTGTCCTATCCCAGCTGAATGCAACTTCTGAAGACAGAGAATTCAATAATGTCCTTAGCTTATATTTTTGAAGTCTGTTCCTCAGGCTATGAATCTCTTGCCAGATACCAATGAAAGAATGGACCAACACAATCTTAAGATATAAAATCATAGAAAACTTTAAGGTAGCATGGACTTCTGGGGGGTCTCCAGTCCAACTGTCTGTTCAGAGGACGTATATCCGTTGTGCTTGGAATCTTTTCCATTCCTATTTTGAAAGTCTTCCTTTTAATCTCCAGAGCTTGTTCCTGTTGTCCCTCTTCTTGTCATTAAACACTTTTCTAGAAAGATTCGGTTTCGCTTTCCTCTGTAACCTACCTTTAGGGTAGTGGAAGGGTAGTAGATAGCCCCCAGTCTTCTCTAGGCCAAACATCCATCTTCTTTAGCAATGTGAAGGGTCCTCTATTGGAATCACCCCAGTTGGCCAGCAAGGTAACATTTGACTAAAAGGTTGATAGAAATGCTTATCTCAAGAAGGCAATGCTCATTACTAAGTTAGGGTTATTAAATGATCTTGTAAGGATTATAGGAGGCTACAAGGCAAAATCTGTCAAGGATTTTGGCTGCAGCCCACTGACCAGCTTTGACTTAACACTGTACAAGAATATTTAATAGATTTGTCCTCTTACAACAATCTCTGTGGTGACTGCTGACATCAGTAGGATTGGTATCAGTCAGTGTGAGCTGATGAGATGTTCTCTTCTAGGTCTAGCTGTATTAGTGGAAAAGAATACCACTCAGCCTTTGCCTGGCTGCTGCAGGTTGCTGCCCTCCAGGATCTGTCAGCAAAACTGCAACCATGCTTTCAGTTTTAGCGTAGACAGTTTAAATAGCAGGTCTTTGCTAACAAGCTTATTTTGACTGAAATAGGTTAGGGAGTGCTTGTGTGGCCAACCCTGCAGGCAGATCCAAGGAGTACGTTTGCAGTAGGAGCAAGCCATGTACGTGAATCCTGAGGTTCTTCAGAATGCTGCTGGGTTTTTGTTCATTGCATCTCTCCAGTATCCCTGGAAATATGTAGCACTCCTGTAGCTGGGAAATGCTCTATGATTTCCAGCATATGTATTCAAAACTTGCACTTCTGAATCACTCATGTTGCCCTGGCTAGGTAGTTGGATGTGCTTGTGCCTCTGTGTTTTGGTAGTAAAATGCATCTCCAGAGAAAAAACTCATGCAAAATAATACTGGGTAAACCATCTTGGGGGGCTTGTGTTTCCTGATGATAAAAGCTTTACACAGGCAGAACCAAGTGATTTGAAAATCTCAGTAGTGTTATTGAGAGCAGATAACTGGCCTTTTCTGTCATTCTCTCTCTCTATTTGTGTGTTGTTCCCAGTGGTACTAGTCTTCACTGTTCAGCCATGTTTTGAATCACTTGAGTTCACTTACCTGTTCCTGGCTGCTTTTCTCTCTGAATTAAGGGAGCACTTGAAGCAGGAAGAAAATCAACAGTAACACCCATAAAGAGCAACTTCACTCGGGCACTAGGTCATACTTGAGTATTTTGAAAACAGAAGCAACTCTTCCAGAAAACTATGAAACTGCTGCTTAGAGCATAGCTTACTTACGCCTTTCCCTGCTGTAAATGAGCCCTTTGCTGCTGCTGGCCATTACCTGATGACTTTAGCACACTGGTTCTCCAAGTGATAATGTGTGTATTCCTTCCCTCCATTAACTGCAATAACATGTAATCATCTCAGCAGTTCAACTCTGGTTCTGGTAGCCATGCCAAGGAAGAAGGCATTTCCTTTGGTGTTTTCCACTGGAAGTGGTTTGTTGGTACTGGAGGATCTGCTTTGAAATTTGTATGTGATCATTTCAGAGCTAGTAAAAGGTGTGTTCTGAAATCTAGCACTTTAAGAGTGATGGTGTTTGCCTTCCCCCCCCCATATGTCTACATATGCCTTTGGTTAGGGATCATAGTTTGGGAAAGTAGCATATGCCAGTGCTGTGCTGATGCAAGCAGATTTCTCATCAGTGCTTGTTATTTGCAAAGACAACTTGAAGATAAGGGAGGAGGAGGAGGAGAGGGACTCCCAAGTCACATCCATTGCTGGCATCGGAGAAATTTAATTTTGGAGGTTTTTGTCAACACTTAAAGTCTAGGTGGGAGACCTATATCAAGGAAAGTTTACAGTAAGAGCTATGAGATTCCAGACAATTAAACTTTATTAGTCTGTCTGAAACATTAAGTATTAGCTTAAAAGAATAGTTTTTTAGTCTCCTCTCCCTGTTGCTGTTTACTGTGAAGCAGTGTGGGAGGGCAGCAGCTTCTCCAGCAAGGTATTATTGCTGCTTTTTGTATAGCCCATGTGCAAGTGCCCATGGCTCAGTCCTCTCTCCTCAGTCCCTAAAGGAACTCAAAATGTTACTTCTCTGGTGTCTGAAGCTTTTTCTGGCCCTAAACAAAGCCAGTCTTCTCCTTTTCTTCTGTATGTGAGGTAATATACTTAGCCAGGTGCCCTCCAGGCTGACACCATATCAGAGGTACTTAGATGGTACCTTTGAAAACTATTGCCCTCTCAGGATTTTAGAAAGTGCAGTAGGTTGGGCTGCTGTGTCCAGCGTAATTCCAGTGATCTTTCATCTAGACGTATCCTTTCCTATCATAGTTTTTCTGCAGTGTGATTAGAAACCAGATGTGGACAAGCAGCCTAAAGCCCCAGACAGGCAAAATTGCTAGTTCCTTGGGTAGTGTTAATTTTGGTATGTGTATTTTGAATTTTCTATTGAAAATAAACAGTGAAGATGCTGTGGTTTCTTTCCTGGTGCTTTCTTTTTGACTCTCAGATGTGATTGATGATCATCTGCTTCTCGGTTATGTTCGCTTTTCAGAACGTTTCGGTGAGCTTTGCAGCGTGGAAAGTAATTCAGTATTGAGCGAGTAAGTCCATATATGTGCTAAACCCATGGTTAACCTCACAGACGCTGTTATGTGGGATGGAGGCAGGCAGAAATGGGTAGATTCTAAACTGAGCTTTTAAAATAAAAGTAAATGGAGTGAGTTGTTTAATGACCTAGCATTGTAGCCTTGCTGTCAACTCAAACACTGGAAAAACAGGTTCATCCTGCAGAGGAGAAAAATGAGGAGCCAGCTGCCCTACTCATGTCTCAGGTGCTATGGCTCATGAGATCCTGCTCTTTATGGTGAGACAACCCCGCACAACCCCCCAGTTCTCAAAGCAAAGTAATTCTTTTCTAGGAAGCTGCCAGTGAGGAGCTGCAAAGAACTTCTTTACTCTTTGCTTAGCCTTGGCAGTCTGGAAATCAGTTCTGCAGCATCTTATAATAACAAGTCTAAAAAAGAAGAAGCCAGCCATAGAAGTTGAACCTGTACCCTTTTAATTATCCTGTTACTGCCTTTAGGCCATGCAAACAACACCCTTCCAACAGGATTCTCAAATAACTAGCTCTGCTCTTTAGTATGGAGGCCTGGCTTACATTCTCAGTTCCCTTTCACCAGTTTTGTTACATTGCTACATCAGAGTAGTATTGAGTGGTACTTCATCATGGGCAGGAACAAGCAGTTCCATGGCTACACAACTAACTTAGGAAAAGCCACCTAAGCTGAGGTTCTCTGGCTAAGACCAATTTTACAGGCATCAAACCAAATCATCTCATGGCCACACTGGTACTTTTTAATCCCTCTGGTTTTCCCACATGCTTCTAACATGCTCCAGAACTCCCATGTTTTTTCTGCTGGTGAAACTAGTTTCATATTTGAATTCACTGTTGTGGGCATTTTTAATGTGGTCCATCCTGAAGAACATTCAGGATATAGAGACAAGAGTGGCTTTGCTTACATTGTGAAGTTCCGTCTTCCCCGCCTTCCCTGGCTCCTGGACATACATCCACCTCCATGGTTCCTTTCTTTGTCATCCCAGTCCTTGGGTTTTTTTCCCCAGTGTCTTTTATCTTTTGAGTAAAGTTTGAACAGTACGCAGAAAGTTAACTGCCTGGAGTCTTTTAAATATAAGTAACACGCACCCAGTAATAAGCTGTCGGTTGTTTTTTTGCTGCCTGCAAAGAAACATAAACACAGCGCTCATTTCTGGCAGGTTTTTACTGTCAGAGTTTCTCCTATTATATTTATCTTACAATTTGCCAGGGGGTGAAGTTATTAAGTTTTAGCAGCAGCCATCGATCAAGTTCACAAGTTAACACGATAAAGGCTCTGTGCCGCTCCGATCCGGGAAAATGATGATCCTCACTCGGTAATTAACTAAATGAGAAAGTTAAATCTTACTTGAGAGCTGGGAGAGATGAAAGAGAGGTGTTTGTCAGTTTCTCAGTGGAAATTAGAAGCAGTTTTCTGCAATTCCCTAAGCTGCTGCTCTGTCATATTTTACATAAGCACTGGGAAAACGTCTTGTAATTAGTGCTGTCATGGAGGATTTTTTTTGCTGAAGGATGTTGGAATAATTCATTAGATTATCAAGAAAGGCTTGTGTCCTGAAATGATTAGCACAGTGAAATTTAAACCATTAACGATAACAAGTTTAGAGCTTGCTGCAGTGCAGAGGCACCCGGGGTATGTCTGTGCCTATTTCAATCATTTCTTATAATTAAACATTATGTCCTCTTTTTTCCTCCCCTTCACTAAGACCCATCCAAATTCCTGTTAAGGTGGCTCTGTCTAGATCTGTGACTTAACCACGACGGGTGGTGCAAGCAGCTGGGGGTAAAATGCTGCAGTTTCAGAGAAGCAGTAGAGGACATCTTTCTGTGTCAGAGCCCGTAGTCCCAGTAAGTCCAGGAAGGAAGGGAGAAGCCCAGTATGGCCTTTTGGTATACTGGAACATGGAAGGGAAGACCCTTCCTTTTGTCTAGGGAGAAATTGAAATTTGCAGTGGTGATCTAATCTCCTAGTCTTTTCAGAGCTTCAGAATGAAGAGGTCTTGAAGGTTCAGAAGATCTCAAACCTTGCTGTGATTATTTAAGCCATTCTTGATACTCTTGGGACAGCTTCTCCTTTTCTCTCTTTCTGACTTAAAGAGATGTCTTCTTACCTTAGGAAACATATAATCTGCATTCATTTACCCCATGGAAAGTGCCTGAACAAAGTCCTCTTCGATGATTATAGAATGTGATGGGCATTTTAAAAAGAAATATATATAAAAGTTGCGACCACTCACGTGGTCATATGCTATATTGCAATCAGAGAACTGGGCTTGTGTTTGTTTTTCTGTGCTTTAGGAGGCACCTTGGTCCCCTCTACTGAACAAAAAAGTAACCTTGGTTGTCATATATGGGTTACAGCTGTGATATACCATAGCTGTTTAGTTTTATATGTGTAGCAGTAGATTTATCCAGTCTTTATTTATCTGTGTTGAAATATTACACCTTCCTATAGTTGCAAGCCATTATTTAGATTAAAGTCCTTTCATATATTAGTCCTCTTCTACTTCACTGGGCATACAAATGTGCTTTGTGTTAAATGTAGCCATTTGGAGAAATGGTCTTGTAATTACGGGCTGCAGTGGAGCATAGTACATAGATCCCTGAGCTAGTACCAACCTGAGGCACTCAATCCCCTGGGTTTCCTGGCACAGCTTATGAGCTCAGGATCACCGTTGTAGGAGGACACCTCTACTATTCCTGCAGATGACTGATGGTGTGTACAAAGCCAGCTGGGGCACGTCTCAGCCCTCACATACAGGACTTTGTGAAAAGGGAGGCAGTAAAGCTTAATCTGAGTTAGTAGTTTACTGTGTTATACCCAAATTTCCTTCCGGATGATGGATTAGCAGTGCTAATTCTTCTTTGCCACCTTTGGAAGCGAAGCTTATAAAAATCATGGCCGTATGTAGTGCATTTCGATGAATATTTACCCTAGCAGTATGGATGGCATGTGGAACAGGTCTTTATTTTTCAGATGAGGCCTGATTATTGTACCAGGAGAGGGAAGAGGCTGGAGGCTATTTAATAATAGATACTTGACGACATTGTTGTTTTCAGTGATGGGTTTTTTTGTGAACAGGCCTTTTCCACTGAACTGACAGTGGATTTTCAGGAATCTTCAAATTGAAATTCTGAAATTTTTGTTCTAAACTCTAGTTTAAGTGATTTGGGAGCCTTTTCAGTTTATCTGTCTCTACTCTGCAGAAATGGTGTGTTCATGTCCTGTCCTCTTGGTCCCCTTCTTACTTAGACCACAGGACCTCCTGGGCAGACTGTGGCTACCTCTGAGCTTTTCTTCATTCCTTTTGGTGAGAAACTAGAGCAGGCAAGGGTGCAAACCAGGTCTCAAGTTGCATTGTAAGAATGCATGTAAAGTATGAACTTAAAACTTGCAGTGTTCCTATGTCCACCAGTTCAGACATAAACACTGTAATTTGCTTTTCTTAGGAGAACCACTTAAAAAACCTGGAGTTCCACTTCCAGAGCTGTTCCAAGTGTTGGTCAATGGACTCTTTAATTTACTCATTGTTCCTGCCCAAGAAGCCTGTGTTCACTTGGGATCCATCTACTTGTATACACATAAGCCATCATGTACTTTTGCAGATGTTGCAAGTTCTGTTTGGTACCCCAAGCCAATTTTTTCAGAGGTAATTGGGGAGGTCAGAAAGGAAGGAAAGGTCAGAACTTGGTGTCACCCCATGAAAGGAGCTGCACCTTTGTGGCTTTTGCACATTGGTTGTCTACTCTGCTTAGGCTCAGTGTATTAGTCAGACTTCATTCAGAGTCTCTCAAATTAAAAGACAGATGCATAAGTTTGTGAAAAATGCTTTCTAGAGACAACCTGTGTTGTGAACTGCACAGCAAACAAAATGAGATCAAGCTTGCAGGATCCAACATCTCCCCACTGTCTTAATCCAGCATTTTTACAGGGATGTCTGTTTTGCAAAAGATGGACAGAATCCCGTTAACACAGATGTTCAGTGCACTCCACTGGTGATCTTTTTTGCCAGGCTGTTGCCGGCTTTGTACTTGCTAGAAAAAGTTCAGTCTTTCACACACAGGACTTCATGCCCACAAACCCTTTAGTGATTTCTCTGTATAAAATATAGAGTTTTTCTTTCCTACTGCTCTGTGACTTGCTTGCAGTCAGTGTTGTCCATGTGAGGACTGAATGAAAGTGTAAGTCATAGTCCTTGTCCTGCATGATCATACTGAACAGACACACAGAGCCACAGCCACACATTTGCAGGAAGGAGCAGGCATAAAAGTAAAGTTGAAAATATTGGGCTGCAGAATTGAATACTGATGGTGCAATCACCATGTTCTGTGTTCTCAAAGAAACTTAAGTCAAATCATAATCCAGAAATTGAAGAATCTGCTTGTTAAAAATCACAGCTAATTACTGTCTTTTTCTGCCAGAGGAAGCTCTGGCCAACTCTGCTAGAAATGCCAAAAGGAGTATTTAGGTGCATTTTCTATAGAAAATGAAATGTATATGGTGATTAGTTGAATAGATTTTCAAATTATGAGTTGAGTGGTGTTCCAAAGTCAGGATTACTGTTGGGATTGGGAGGTGTTGAAGTTCAGGGGTTATTTAATCCCAAGAAATGAGAAATTCCTGCCTTCCAAATCCAGTACTGGTAACTAGATTTTGTGATCTCTAAATAGCCTGCTGTTCTGGCACTTGCTGAAAAGAGGCTTTTTTGTTGCTTTTTCTTTTCCTGTAAAATCAGCTAATCCTTGTATTTCTTTCGGTTCATTAGATATCCTTGCAAATTTAGGGACTAGTTTTTTCCCTTAAATTTAATAAGGTTTCCTGGTGAGGTTGATGCTTGGAATTACCATCATAGAACAGAAAGATGGCATCCCTACATAAGTGTTTTATGTGTTCTGATATCTGCAATTTGTTTTTAATTATTTGATAATTAATAAAGAACCTGTAAATTTATTTTGTCAATAAAAAGGATGTAATAATATTGACTGTTATTTTAATGCTGTCTGGTGTTAAACTGTTGCAATGAAAGAGAGAAAATCACGTTTTCAGCATTTAATAAAAACTATTTGACCAGTATAGGGAAAAATCATTTCCCAGCAAACAGTTAATCTTACTTGGACAAAGGATATCCTTGCAATGCAAAATGTGCACTTTTCTTCCAGTTAAATCATTTAGAAAGCAGAAATTATGTCTTGCTATCAAGTAGTAAATTGAAATGTCAGTGTTTTGTTTTGTCCCTGAAACTCTTCTTTGAGCTGACTCCTTCTGACAAGATATTAACAGTGCTCAGAAAGTTGAAAATATTTTATTCTGTGAAAGAAGTATGTACCAAATATGAGGGTGTATTTTAGCTGGCTTCACTCTTGAGATATAATTCAATTTTTTTCTCATCCATTTCATGCATTCCCAATGAATTTTAGCAGCAATCCGTTCTTTAGAAAAAAACCCAACAAACAGCAGAGTACAAATGCAGTTTTGTGCTGGTGCATTGAAGTAATTGGTAAATGTGGATTAGGAATTCAAGTATGTTTTACTGTCTACATGATAAATAAAATTGTGTGTATTAAACTGCCACTCAGGATTTCCCATCTAACCAGAGTCCTTTGTGTGCAGCTCTGGCATGAGCCAGTGCATTGTCCTGCAGGGCCTCAGCTCACCCTGGCTGTGCTCCGACAGGCAGCACCAAATGGGATACGTGGTCTTGGCCAGCTTTGTGTATCAGTGCTTTTTTCCTTCTGTTGTCTTCCCCCTAACATACTGTGAAACTGCTTGAGTTTCTTTGCATGTATGTGATTTGGATTGTTTCTCTCCTTCCTGTTTACAGACAAAACTTGCCAATGGCACTTCCAGTATGATCGTGCCCAAGCAAAGAAAGCTGTCTGCAAGCTATGAAAAGGAGAAGGAACTCTGCGTCAAATATTTTGAACAGTGGTCTGAGTCTGACCAGGTGGAGTTTGTGGAGCACCTCATCTCCCAGATGTGTCACTACCAGCACGGGCATATAAACTCATACCTCAAACCCATGTTACAGCGGGACTTCATCACTGCACTGCCAGGTATTTCTGCAGGCACAGGGAACTTGCTCCTTGTCTTTCAAAGAACTATTCCACTGTGGCCTACCCTGCTGGAGAGGTCTCTTCTAGGGTCAGTTTGCAAAACAGATGATAGCTTTTGAATGAAAATCTCTATACCAATATGAAATGTAATAATATTTTAATTTGTATTCCTACGATTCCTACAATTGTGTCTCTCAAGGCACATCCACCATGGTTAGGCTAGGAGTAAGCGGTAGCTCATCTATGTATCATAATGATAGTTATCACAAGCCACAGGCCAGGTAGTTGTACTCATAATGCCCATAACGATGCATGAGTAACAAAAATTTTCAAAATTAAAACTACTACTCTTCCTGGTTGCTCAACCAAGGTTTTTCCCATTCTTATTTAGATTTTTTTGTGTCTCTCTTTCCTTGCAAAATAATTTCCTGAAGCCGTTGCTTTGATTATGTGTTTATTGCTAATAGAAAATGGAAGGCATAAGATCAAAAGATGGAAATGTTATATTTTTTACAACTCTGTAGTGCTTTCCATTGAAAATATTATCCCAGCTGTTCTCAGGTATGGCATTGGGCATATCTGTATCTCACAGAATGCACACAAAAATTAGTGTACATGCAGTTTTGTATTGGCCCCGTCTTACAGATAGGGAAACTGAGGCAGTGGGAGGTCAAATATATACAGCAGTAGAGTTTCAGAAACAGAAATTCCTGGCTTTTTGGCCATTTTTTTCCAGACCATTAGTTTGTACCTCTGTAGGTGGATAAATAGATATGTAATAGAGTAGCATTCCCATGCCGTAGGTCCTTAGCAGGATAGACCTGAGCAACAAGTGCTACAAGTTTTGTCTTTAAATAGCTAATGGAGGAGAGGAGTTCTTTGCTAAGAGTGTCTTCTGTGAATACCTTTGGAGAACTCCTGGCAATTTGTTCGATCCAGTCACTGATCATTCTTCAGAAGGGAGTTCTTAACATGAAATTTAAGTTTTAGGGTTAAAAGACAGAAAAAAGTGTGTTTAGCTGTGAATTGTACTAAGCATAAAGGCACTACAGGAGTTTTGCTATCAAGGTAAATAGGTAGACTCATTGGATTTTAAGCTCATTGTGCCCAGTAATCAAATGGCTGTTGTAGCATTAAAAAAAAAAATCTTAGTTATGCTAAGTACCTGCTTTATGTTAGTTTTTAGTAGTCCAGTGGCAATAATCTCATGTACTTAGAGCAGCATTATAACTTGTGGAGCTGTTCCATTTGAGAAAAATAGAAAGTGTTTTGAAAGTGCATTGGTTTCCCACTTTTAAAGCTGAAGTATACATATAGTCACATACACAATTTTTCCAGGTCTTTCTCCACAAAACTGCATGAAAGCAAGCCAACATGTCTCATTGCACATGTTTAATTTCATCCAAAGGCTTTTTTTCTGAAAATTTGGGGCCAATGCTATAAATATTTCTAGAGACATTCAAAATTTCCTGTCCATACCATATTTTTTAGTGGTCTATTCACAGTTACCCAGGAAACAGCTGATTTTACTATATCAGAATGTAGAATAAATAGGAATCAGACAGCTAATATGTGAGTATTTTAATAGTTGTGGTAAATGTGTGTGTAAATAATGTATGTGCCTCAATTTGCATATTTGCAAATGCAAATATCCTAGTGAATATAGCTGTAAGGGAGAAAATTAATGGCTAGGAATTACACTGGCACAGATTCTGCAGTCTATGCAGGATGTCCTGAGTATAGGCAGGTTTCTAATGAGCAGAATGGGAAGGGGGAAAGGTAAGAAACTGCCTAGGAAAGAGTGTTGAACATAAAATTCCAAATTAAATCATATAATAAAAATAAAAAGTAAACTCTATAAGTATATTTTAGCTTTCTGAAATTCTCAAGTATTCAGTAGTCTGGTTTCATTTTTACTCCGTCATTCTTTCTCCTGCTCTCCCCTCGAGTGAATAAAGCAATAAAGCTACTTCAAAATCATGAGGCTTCTTATCTCTGTCCTCCTAGCACTGTCCCAAAGAATGACCACAATTAATGGTAGTTTTGAATGTGAGCATGTTTTGCTAATATAAAGTTAGCTAAGATTATTTTCCCAGTGCTTTGAACAGAATTAAGATCGTTTGAAAAATACGGCTTAACTGTGTACTTAACAAAGTTTGTTCAGTTTCTGAAAAATAAGACCTCTGCTCAGCATTTTCAAGCTGTTTAACATTTTTTATGAGGAAAGTCATTTTGATAAGGATTTCATGTGTGAAATAACTGAAACATTCTTGTTGGTATGGAGGGCTGAAGGGCTAATCGTGTTTCACATTCATTTAGCAAAAACTTCTGTGAGCAGAGTTTTGTCTTTTTAAGGAAGCAATGCTTGGTCAGATATATGCCTCAGTGAGTTGTGCTGTTCCTAAGAAACAAAATAATAAAACTGAGTTTTCAGTCATGCCAAAATAGTTGTGCTCATCCACTTATCATAAATGTGAGGAGGAGAGGCCAAAACATTAGTATTTCTTCTCTGTAAGGGTCTAATATCAGTGGCAAAAGATGACTATCAGACATGGAAGTAGTTACAGCACCTCACTGGAGCAAGAGCTAAAGAGCAACTACTTACGAAACAGGGAGGGCGCATGGGTTGTGCAGTGTAGCCCTGCTTCCTAAAGCCACTAGTTGTTCCCCAAGTAAAATAAATTCCTGCTGTGACACTGCTGTCTTATAGCCACCAGTATGGATGCTGCCAAGGCAGGCACTTGCAAATGTTCTGGTGGATCTGTGGACTCACTGAAACCAACACAGACTGTAAAAAATGCCATTTCTATCCTGTGGAGCATGCTCCAAGCTGCAGGTGTCAGACTGCAGAAGCAGAGTGACATGATTTCCATGTCTACCCTACAAAATTGTGAAATTCCTGCAAATTCCAGATCAAGTTCACTAAAATGTTCTCTCTCTCTTTTTGCAATTTGCTGTAGAGTCAACCTAAACTTACAAATACATCTATTTTTTAAAAGAATTTTAAATAGTAGTTGTACGTATCTTTTTCAGATTAAATACATAATAAAGGCTGCTGATGCTTTTATTTTGGAGGTTGACATATAATTTTCCATCTATAAAGATAAGAAATGTCAGACCTCTTTCTGCACTCTGTGGTTGTGCATGGTATCATGCTTTTCCTACATATAGATTGAAGCATAAAATGCTGGGCAGAATGTTTCACCCTAAGTGTATTCTAAATTGAGAATCTTTGAAATCAGCAGGGGGAAACATGCTAAATTTTCTCCTTTTCGTGCAATGGGAGATAATTTTGAGATCTTTTGGTTATGGTAAACAAAGGTTGGGCTCTTTGTGTGTCATGAACTCTAATCAGAATCAGCTGGTTGCACTCAGTTTGGGTTTGCAGAAATACAGACATGTGACTGTTAAAATGCACTTACTGCTTTTTCTTTCACTGTCACAAGCAGGGCCTGGTCTTTGAGGCTGTTGTTTTAAAAGCAAGAAAGCATGTATTTAACTTTGTCCCAAATGTGAACCAGAGGGGAGATGCATGTAATACCAATCTGCCATGCTTCGTTTTTCGTTGGACTGGACATTATGACTGAGGGATGATGTGACCTAAACTACAACTTTCACAAAGCCTCTGAAATTTGACCTGTGAAGTGAGATAATCTCTTGGTGGTGTGCCTCACTTGTGAACTAAACAGCCTCCAAGAGAAGCTGTATTTATGCAACTTCTCATTTAAATGGCATCTTATTTTCCTGAAGTCTTGCTGGTGATTAAATTTGAGTTGGCAAGGGCACATTTTTACTGACTGCATCCATCCAGTTAGGAAACAGCATAACCTTCCCTGCCCCCAGCTACACAGACATTACATTGAGCTACTTGGTGCTAACCAGGCAATTGCTTTACATTTCACTCCAGCCATGTTGAAGTAGAGCCTGTCCTGGTAGTCACATTGGAAAGTATTTGCAGATTGTATCATTTTGGTGCATATTTTTCCTTCACCCACTAAAATTAATGAAACTAGCAAACCTGCTTCACTTTCTCCTTACACAGGCTCTTGTTCCCTTGTGACATCCCTGTGCATCTGCATATCCCTCCCTCCCCCATGTCTAAAGGTACCCCTACCCTTCAGGGCACACACTGGGAATATATATTTTTTTCTTCATTACGTTTAAAAGCTACTGCTTTAGCAAAAACAGCTTTTGAGCCGTTGCAACATGAGAACAGCTGTAGCAGTGAGATGAGAAATGGTCCTAATATAGAGAGATTTTGGGGGCTGCGTCGCTGAGTTGGAAATGCCATCCATAGAATATCCCCCTAGTGCTAAAACCCATCGAAATAGATTGGAATGACTTCTTGGATTCTTTATTATTTTTAATGACTTGTTGTGCTATATCCAAAGGAAGTTGGAGAACACTGCTCACTCCTGAACTTAGCCTCAAATGCTCTTCTGTGCATTTGGTCCAGCTCTGCCTGCAGAAGAGTAGATGGAAGGAGAGCATATCTTTGTACTAGCAAGGGGAATTCTTTTAAACTCTGTGTCTGCCCAGCAAATAATGTTTTTTTCGTGTTGTTGTTCTCGCCCAGCTCGGGGATTGGATCATATTGCTGAGAACATTCTGTCATACCTGGATGCCAAATCGTTGTGTGCTGCTGAGCTGGTGTGCAAGGAGTGGTACCGGGTGACATCAGACGGCATGCTGTGGAAGAAGCTCATCGAGAGAATGGTCAGGACAGACTCCCTGTGGAGGGGGTTGTCAGAAAGGAGAGGATGGTGAGGAAACTGCATTTTCACCTCTTTTGTACCATTCAGGGCAGTAGGTGCTGTGCGTTTCAATCCATGTTTCAAGATGATTATTTAGCATACTGAAACATTGTGTTTCCTCCAAACCTGGCAGACGCTTAAATCAAAAATCATGAGTTGGTGAGGTAGGGCATCATTTGGCTATGCAGGCAACGTGGGGGATTTTTAGCTCACCTTCTTCATCTGATCATGCTCTTATCCCACGGTGACAAGGGAGATATACAGACTAAGATTTTTACACCCAGCTGTCATTCAGTTCAAATGAAGAAGCTGTGTATGCCTCAGGGGAACCCTAAAGTGGTCAGCAGTTCAGAGCAGAAGAGCTTTTTTAGGGGTGGCAATGGGGCAGCATGTGCTATGAATTAGTTGTTTCCTGATAGGTCTGTTTGTTTTCCTCAGCAGATTTTCACTATTAGATATCTGTTTAATTTTCAAAGTGGAAGCTGAGGGTAGGTACCATGGAGAATAGGGGACTTAAGAAATGCAGATAGATTAGTTAATAATCATCTGGAATAGCCGTACTACAATGTAGGTCTCACTCAAGTTTGAAGCTGCTCTGCTAACATTTCATTAGAACTTTCCCTCTCAGGGGTATGTCCTTTAATACATAATTTTCTTTTCCAAGGGTGTCCCTAGGATCTTGGCAGAAAGGAAACTGGGTATGAATATTTCATAAACAAGATAAAAGTGACAGCTCAGGCATTTTGGTTGCTATTAAAAAGAAAAAGATACAGAGTGGCAAACAAAGACTGCTGGTTTATGGTTAATTTTGCTATACTGTTTGTCTCAGGAAGTAAAGGCACGTAAATCAGGATTATGAGACTTCCTTTAAAAATAAATACTATTTTGATCTGGGTCCAATAGTCTAATGTTTATAAAGAGTGTAAAATAAACACAAGTATGGCAGTGCTTACTTTTTTATTCCTTTTAGTGCTTTATTCTCTCCAGGACTTCCATTTTTTCTTTGTATCATTGAGGTCACAGTAAGTCCTAAGAGGACCTTGAGAAGTCATTTAGTCCCTCCCATTTCCCACAGGCCAGGTTTCCTGTCAGTCTGTCCCAGATGTTTGCTTTAACTTGTTCTTAAAAACCCTCACTGATGGAGTTTCACCAGGCATTGCCAGGATAAGGAATTCCACAGTATTTATTGTTTGATATTTCTTCATCTTCTCTGGAGCATTGCGAATTTAATCTTGGCCTCCAAAGTGCCTGTAGCTTCTCCCAGCTTTATCAGTAGCCAGGTAGTAAATGCTCTCCCTGCTCCATTCTTTGTCACTAATGAATATGCTCAATAATGACATATTTAGGACAGACTCCATGCAACATCCTAGTTACCATCCTGTTTGACAGTACACTGTTGGGAAACTGCTTTCCAGCCATATATGCCTGCACCCTTGAGCTCTTCCAGGTGATACTTCTCTTGCTAAGTCTTAAGAGTTGCCTGTGAGAAGAAATTAAGTCAATTTAACATAGTATTGATGGATTGATCAGTGTTGCCTGTTGTTTGTCACCTAGCCACTCATCTGATTGAGAGTGTGGTCTAGAACTGCTAAATGGTCAAAGTTGGTTGACTTGAACAATGCACCATTTCCTTGGTGGATCTTATTCCCCCTTTTTAAATGCAAGAGCTACATTTGTCTTTTTCCTGTTCTGTGGAGCTTTACCTATTCTCTGCATCTTGTCATAGATCATAGGTGATAGTTGCTCCCTCCACACTTTAGAAATAACATTAGCACCAAATACTAATCATACAGACATGACATTTCTGAAAAACAATTCCAAAATTTTGCTTCTCATCTCGAGGACAGTCACCTTGTTACTGTACCTCTTCTTCAAGTTTATACTGGATTCTGGAGGTTGCTTTGACACAACAGGAGCAAGTTGTGCTCATCTTTCATCTGGATAGCTTTAGAAGATAGAACTCTGTGGTTAAAAGAGGCAGCCAAGAAATACCCAGTGCAATTGCACTTCTTCCATGTAGAGCTTTACTGCTTGTAATTAATGCTAACACTGTGCATGGCACCAATTGATGAAAAACTGGACAGTTCAGAAAGATAAGTGACTGGTGTTACTTGCTTACAGCACCTCAATTTGTACATTGGCTGCCTGATGTTAGCATTTGCAGCTCGTAGTTTACAGCAGAAACCCCCCATTCTGCAGCATGGCAGCCTTCACTGACAGCTTGTCGGGACAGTAAGGGTTACACAGATTTAGAGAAATACAAAACAGAAGCCCAAAATCTGGGCACAATTGTGTCCATCTGATTGAATTGGCCTGTCATCAAAACCTGCAAACAATAGTTCCATTTATCCCAGAGCTACAGCAACTGAGATGCCATGGAAATTCCAACAGTCCTTTAGCTGAACAGTAAACAACTGACTCTACATGCAACAAGGCAGGGCTTTGTGTTACATCACCTAGAAAAGTTAGAAACAACAGACAGGTTTGTAAACATACAGGATTGTACGCAGATTGTTGTAGATCTGCCCCGAGTCTTCAAGGATGTGTCCTAGGTATTCTGTGTACCTCCAAAGTGTTTTTCCTCTCCCTAAGCCAGTAATTTTAATTTTGAATGCACTTCCAGACTGGTTCACAGTAAATAGGCAACCATCTAGTTGGTGTTTTGTCTGCATCCATATGCTCCTTCCTCATGTGTGTTTGTTCCCATAAATGTGTCTGCTGGTCACTGTATTCAAAGAATCAGATGATTGCTCTGTCTAAAGTGGAAAGCACCTTTCTCTCAAGTTGTACTTGGAGTCCTTTATTTAAAGAAGTATCAAAAGTTCCTTTTTTTGAGCATTTGTCATTTTGCTTGTTCAGTCTTGTAGTTTGCTACCACCTTACAACCTAAAAATTTTGGTTTATTGCTGCGATCTCCCTAGTTCAAGTGCATCAGGGCAGCTAATGTACAGTCTCTCAAATTAGCTTCAAGGTATACTATATGGAATATGCAAGGAAGTATTGAACAATTAATTATGCTGTAATGGAGCAGAGGAGGGAGAGGTGGAGAGCTGGCCCAGTGTAAATTCTGTGCCTCTGATGCCAGGATTACACTCGGAGGCATTTGTGCCTCTCTCCATTTTGTGAGGCATGTTGCCAGGCAGAACAGCAGTTAGTACGCCCATGGTGGGGTTTACAAGCTTCCACACCGTGTTTGGTGGCTTCTTAACTTCAGGATGAGGAATTAAAGTTTTTTACACAGCAGGTAGTGATTGCCATTTACAGATTTTTTTGGTAGCAAAACTCTAGCTTGGGATATGAGTATTCCAAATCAGTGTTGAAATGAGGGAAGCACCACAGATGAAGTGTTGCTTACCAAAATACATTAGTAGCAGTAAAATGTCCATGTACTCAAACTGATACTGTTCCTGCTAATGCGGATAGAAGCTAACCTTGAATGCCTAGTGAGTTTGAGGGTTCCTCGGCTTCTTTCATTTACTTTGTTTGCTTTATTTTAAAGGTGACCTCTGATACATGTATGTGTATTGCAGGCATGAGCCATTCTCAAGTCTTACGGAGCTGAATGGGCCCATGCCCGTAATAGAGAATATATTTCCCATACCTGAGTAACTAGACACAGTTCTTTTCTTGGGTATTTCAACATTAAAATGCAACACTGACACATTGCAGGGCAAACAAACAAAGAACCAGCCCATCTTACTGAGTATATTAAGTTTGAATATGAATCTCTGCTTTCCAACAATGGTTACCCATTTGTAAAATGCCAGGAGGATCTTTCTCCAAAATTCTGAAACATAATTCGTGTTCAGTGAAAGTGCTCTTTGTCTTTCAGGGGGCAATATCTATTTAAAAATAAACCTCCTGATGGAACTGCACCACCCAACTCCTTCTACAGAGCACTTTATCCCAAAATTATACAGGACATAGAGGTAAGAAACAGCTTCCAGATGTGGTGCTTCACTGTTGTTTTTTTGGTTTTGTTTTTTTCAAATGTCTCTGATTCATTCATGGTGCTAAAATTCTGGAAATACTCCATTATAATGAAATATATCTGATGTGTCTGTGTTTTTCTGTAGTTTGTTGATCTGAGATAATTATGTAAGGTCCCAGGCTTTGCTGCTCCTATAGACAGAGTTGGATTTTCAGTGAGCTACTTTCAGGTGGAGTCTCTACACCTTGCACATCAGATGTCATAGCAGCACCACAATGTCTTGGTTTTCTTTATTCCACAGTATTTTCTCCACCCAGTGCAGATGAGACCTAACAAGCTGTTATGGAAAGATACCAAGAACTGAGCCAGGGAGAAAGTGCATTGCCTAAGACTGCAATCCTAAGAGTCAGGGAAACAGGAAGCAACTGAGCATGGTTGCCTTACATTTAGTGTGAGTGAAATGGCATGTTCTGGTTGTTTCCTAATGGCAAAAGCAGTGCTCAGGCACTGTTGTGACAAGTTTATACAAGCACTTACAGCTCAACTGAGACATTCTCTTCAGTTGTTTAGCTATTGACTCAGAGGGGCTTAAAGGCTGGAGATAGAATAAAGCTTTTAGGTTACATTTTCCTCACCATTCCAGATAACACAGACCAGTTTAGCCACAATATGTTTTCCAGGAATTTGTCTGTTTAATTGGTTTTATTACATGTATTGCTTCTTCTAGAAAGCAATTATGTCATTTTATAGGCCTGATTGCAGGAAAGCATGTGAAGAAAGGTATCTGCTGTCTTCTTTACCAAACAAAAAAAAAAAAAAGAGGAGGTAGTTCTGTGCTGTTTTTTTAACATGTTGTTTGTGTCTTGTCTCTCCTCAAGACAATAGAGTCAAACTGGCGTTGTGGAAGGCACAGTTTACAGAGGATCCACTGCCGAAGCGAGACAAGCAAAGGGGTTTATTGTTTACAGTATGATGATCAGAAGATAGTGAGTGGCCTACGAGACAATACTATCAAGGTGAGAATGCTCCATAGAGGCATACTAATGGCATGTGGTGCCTATGCCATAAATAATAGTGTCCTAATTTCAATGATACCTACCCAATCTCTTATTAGTAATCTAACCTTCTCCTTCCCCCTCCTCTCACCTGCACAGCATGTATGCCTCTTTTATCTGGCTAGAGAGACTCTGTTTGCAGACAGACAGACTTTGCTAGCAGAGTTTTTGTCCATCAGTAATTACAGGCTATGTAATTAGTGGGGCCCTGTACCCTGATGAGAAGGATAAAACTAATATTCATAGTAAAGTCAGTAATATCAAAGATATTAATGTATCGCACCAAGAGTCTGTAGAAGACTCTACAGATGCCACTAAAGGTGTTCTGATTGCACTATCAATGATGTGTTGTTGTGAAAAGCAGACTATCAAACCAGTAAGTGCTGAAAGATTAAAACCTTCCTGAGCTGTGTGGTTTTGAATGTTTGCTGTCTTAGATCTGGGATAAGAATACATTGGAATGCAAGCGAATTCTCACCGGACACACGGGTTCTGTCCTGTGCCTCCAGTATGATGAACGGGTGATCATTACTGGATCTTCAGACTCAACAGTCAGGTGTGTTCTCATGATTTGGAGCTTTCTGTTTGCCTCTAAGATTTTAGCTTCTCAAGATGCTGAAATGATCTCTTCTTAAATGTGTGCTGTTCAATTAATTTCATGAAGTAGTTCACCATATTTGTTCAGCAGTGTGCTGTCCTTGTTTATCAGATGTCCATGCAAATCGCTGTCAAGGAGAAATGAGAATCTAAGCAAAGGCCAGTCAAGGTCAAGCTGACTTAGGAAGGCCATCTGGCATTTCATCAAGGTTTTGCATGTTTTGACACTCCTTGAGAATAGCTTTTTAAGCGTTGAAGTTTTCAAAGCAAGTGTGAAGGTTTAGTCATCCATTGCCACTTAATTTTAACAAAAGATATATGCCTAGATCTCCCATGATTTTTAATTAATCAAATTTCAGCATGAAATTTCTTTTCATTCAATCTTTCTAACCTTGCTTTCCTTCCAGTTTCCAGCAAAAGGCTGGACAGCTGAAGGTAGCACTTGTGGTGCATGTTGTGCAGATTTGAAGTCTACAAGTCATATTACAGAATCCCAGAGAGTGTAAGACCTGTAGTGTAAATACAGGCACATATGAGTTAGTGAATTGCAATATGAACTTGGATATAAAGAGGCAGGTCTGTCTTCTCCATGTTCTTATATATCCTCTCTTTGTCAATGCCCATGCAGTGAACTTAGAAACCAAAAAGCTGTGTTACTGGCCTTTTCTGAAGCTATTAGCATGTGTTCCTTATGGCTGCAAGTTCCTCATGATTTTCACCTTGTTTGTGTGTAAACTACTACTGTTGACCTAATAATTTAATTCCTGACATGTGATGCATGCAGTCTTGTGGTACTGCGAGATTTTGGGGTCCTGTCATTAGTAGGAATCCAGAATTTTGGCAATGCTGCCAAAAGAGACACCTGAAGATGGTGTTGTTGGATAGTGTGGGAACTGCACTGGCCTAAACAGATTGCAAAAGGAGAGGCTGATTTCTGTAACAAGCACTATCATCTTCCATATCAGTCCGTGCAGGCCCAATTGCAGATTGGCTACTTGCCCAGAAATACTTTGTTTCCCACTGTATCTATGAATGTTTGTGTAGACCCCAGAGGCACATAGGATGCATCACTTTTATCCTTGTGGCTCCTCAGGAAGAGGAGTTTTGTCCAATAGACAGTACAGATGGGCTCTTAATGCTTCTGAGATCTCAGGGATGCACTTGTCCAAAGAAGTCAGTGGATCTCCAGCTCCTGTTCAGTTTGGCAACCCTGTCTGCAAACTGTTTGCATATTAATCGCTCAGGTCTCTAGTTTTTTCTCCTTTGCATTTTGTAATTGGAATGTAGTTTTCTTTCTCATTTATAGTCCACAGTCTCCATAAGTTGGAAAATAAGACATTAGAAGCCTTTGTCACATCTTGCCTTTTCTTACTGCGTGCCTTATTGGCAGAGAAGAGTTTTAACTTCTGCAGCGTCTGATGTGCCTGATGATACAGCCATTTTCTGCTCTCATATAGTGTACTTGGGATCCAGGTGTGATAGTGCCAAAAGAAATCTCTTTATGGAGGTTGAAAGAAGTATGCCAACAGAATAGCCCAAAAGAAATGTTTTAAGGGCTTAAAATCTTCATTTCAAGGCCTAGAAGTTTTGTATGAAGATTTTGTCTAACTTGCATCTTAAATTATCTTTAAGTTGAAACAGTTGGTTTCAATAACATTAAAATGATGTTAATTGTATATCTTAATTTCGGGTTTTCAGCATATTCCTGGAATGTAGCTGTGTACCAGATGCACCACAGGATAAATGCAATTCATGGTGCAACTTGCAGCAATTACCTGTATTTGTTTGAAAAGAGTTGTCTTTTCTGCTTTTGTATAAGTTATCCCTTGAGCTGATAGTCCTGTGAGAGAGGTCAAAAATTAAACCTGTCACTGAACTTGCTTCTCCACATTGACTGGAAATTAAGCGTATGGTATGCTGACACAACCAAGAAACATCAGTCTTTAAGGCCATCAGTCTTCTACCTTTCCTCAGCTTTAAATTCCTTTAATTAAAGAATGCTCTTTTCCTCTGTGGGTTATTTTTATGGTGTTAACTGCATTGCAGGGTTTTTGACTGCTGAACTGTCTCAATGTACGCATAATCAACAGGTTTATATAATACATTTTTTAATGAACTATTTAATAGATGTAGATATAACTTGTGGTGTTTGCTTCTCTAATATCACTAGAAAGTCCATTACCTCTCCCCATCCCTCTCTTGCTCTGCAGAAAATGCATTGTGCAGATTTTTAACTCTCTTCTCTCTGGTTTAAAATCTGAAACTGCAGAGTGTGGGACGTGAATGCAGGTGAGATGCTGAATACACTGATCCACCACTGCGAGGCCGTACTGCACCTCCGCTTTAATAATGGCATGATGGTGACGTGCTCCAAAGACCGTTCCATCGCCGTGTGGGACATGGCTTCGCCAACAGACATCACCCTGAGGAGGGTGCTAGTAGGGCACCGAGCTGCTGTCAACGTAGTGGACTTTGATGACAAGTACATTGTATCAGCATCAGGTGACAGAACTATAAAGGTGAGGTGTTTCAGAGGCTTTTTATTTGCAGCACTGGGGTATTTATTAAAGAAGAACAGCTGCCAGACAGGAAAGATGGTCCTTTACCATTTTAACCAAATCTTCCTTTAGAAGCAGTGTTCTTTCTGCTGCTCATTGCCACTTGTCCCTCCTGTGTTGAGCTTGCGCAACTTGTTTACAGAGCTGTATGGCAAATTGAATCCAGGTACTGATGCAGTTGAAAAAGAACTTTTTTTCTGTGTTCTTTTTCAACTTGACCACTTCCATAATCTGTTTCAGCATCAGTCATTGAAACAGTTGTCAGAGGGCAGCATGGGGGCAAAAGTGAAGGTGAGTGGATAAGAGTCATTTAAGTGTTACCACTTGTGATCCCAATCTGCAGCATTAAACCTCAGTAAAATGAAGATCATGTGTAGACTAAATCATAGCCTGGAAGTGCTAAACTGGAAAGCTAATTCTGATACGGTGTGGCAAAAACCTTCTGTGTACAGTGACCCATAGTTGCAGACTATAATCACAAGTCATCAGAGAGATAATTTTCCCAGTCTTAATAGTAGCATCTTCAATTAAGAACATTCTGGATGCATCTATAAATCATACAGACACCATCTTTTGTTAGTGTCTTCTTAATAATTTTGTCTCTGTGTGGTTCCCTCCTCCCTTCCTGTCACAGGTATGGAACACTAGTACCTGCGAATTTGTGCGCACCTTAAATGGCCACAAACGAGGCATTGCATGTCTGCAGTACAGAGACAGGCTAGTAGTGAGCGGCTCTTCAGATAATACTATCAGGTGAGAGACACACTCCCCATCGCAGCGTTATGTGCAAGCACCTTGTCTCTGATTCACTGGGATGTGCAGAGGTTAGGCAACTGAAGTGCTCTGTACCCTTGTCAACTTTGAAATATGCTTTCTTTGGTATAGAACATTGGGAACTACTGGAAAGAGATATTAGAAGCCTGTTTTACTGTGTTGTCTTTCATCCTCAGCATCTCAAGAGTCCCATACTAATCAACAAGTTGCATTGCTCTGACAATTCTGGTGTATGAAAGAGCTGGCAAGTACCACTTTCTATGATGTCCTCTTGTGATATTTTAATTGGGCTATGTGTCTAGTTAAAGGGGTCAGATTTGCAGTAAGAGGCATTTAATCCTCTGCAGAAATCCTCCTGGGCTCTTGCCAAACTCTTCTTGTGGTACTTGGCACCTGGTTAAGTTTGGAACAGCTGGTTTAGAGCATGAAGTTCAGTTTGCTGCCTTTTGCACTTCTCCATCTGCCCTGGTTGCAATCTGACATTTAACTCTTTCTGGTGTCATGAGCCAGGATTTCTCCCTGGCATCCTGCAGCCACTGGCAGGGGGATGTCCCACTAATTTCAGGGTGTATGGAACAAACTTGATTAGTTTACATGATGTAAGAAAATGGCTCTGTCATAGAAATGGGACTAAGATAAACCTCCCTTTTGTCTTTGCCATTTCTTTAAATAATTGTCAGCCTTCTGATAAAATTCCAAAGCTGGACAGTGAGCAAAACCCCTTCACTTCACATGACAGTAATAATTTCTCCTCAGTGAGAATAATTTATGCTATTTTTTGCCTGTAGACTTGGCTTCCAACACATTGCCTCTTCCTGCTTTGTATTCTGTAGGAAAACAGTGGTCCTTTGACATTGCAGATGATAGTGCCAGATTTTAGTACAGGGCCGTCAGAGACCAGAACAAGAAGTGCTGGAACTTCCATCTCTTAATCAGGGAAAAAAGTATTACAGGCAGTGTGTAAGAGCAGCACCACTTACACATGGTGACAACTGCATTTCAAATAGAAAAAGTAACTCTCTGCAGTTGTACTGTGAAACCTGGTCTCAGAGGTAGCGTAAGAAAGAGTTAAATAACTGCAGCAGTTAGGGAAGGATCTAAAATACGATTTGCAATGCTAATAAAAATAAATGTCAAGATAGTGATAATGCTAAAGAGGAATACAGTTACTTTTATGCTTACACTGGACAAAATCCCTAGCTGACAGATAAATTGTGCTAGAATTTCAGGAATGTCGGCAGTGAATCTTAATGGAAGTCAAGTTTAGCAGCAGTGTGGGCAAGGCAAAAGACTTACCTGGTCACATAGTTTTCTTCCAGCCATTAGCGGAGGATACAAGTAAATGGAAAGGTGATTAAGAAAGGGCAGGTTCCTGAGTCATCTTTGTGAGTGCCTTGGTGCTTTGTATGTTTGATCTTAATCCACTGTAATGTGCCAGGTGTGTGTTGGCCTTTAGGAGATACAGATACAAAACTTAGAGTTCACTGTTCCTCAGTTACAGGGAAACTTTTCCAAAAGATGACTCTGATTTCTAATTTTGCAACTGCAAATATAAGAGCATGTGAAGTTGATGAGAAATCAGTATCTTTCTTCTGTAGAAAGACTCCACACATAAAAATTATTTAGGTTTTGTTTTAGGCTGGAAATTTCACCAGTGTAGCAGAACACAGCTACATAGACATCACTATCATTATGCTGATTTCTATCTGGTAGAAAGTAATCCATGAAGTTTGATTCAATCACTTCATTATCTTACCTTCTAGGGCCAAAGTTCCTTATTGCTACAGACAAGCACTGTGTAGAAAAAATAAAGGAACCAGAGAATTTAGGGCAAGAAAGTAGAATCAGACTTTTTCATCTTGGGTTAATTTTTAAATGAGTGGTTGATTTCCATATGTGTATTCTACTTCTAGTGTATGCACACGAGAGGGTCTGATACTGGTCTGTTTAGAGTACAGCATTCTCTCTAAGAGATGGGGATTCAGGCTCACTAGCCTTCTGTACATCGTCCAGCTCTGCCAGGATTTCAAGTGTATTAAAGGCTGGGATAATTGCAGACCTCCCTCTACCTCCCTCTACTTCCAGAAATTCTCCCAAAATTGTAGGAAGGAAGAATGGTAGTGTTTTTGACTGCATAAATATTTTATTTAGTTCTCAAGCCTTTAGATTAGTTCTTCTACTATTTGTTCCTTTGACTATTTAAAGAAGTAGACATTAGAGAAGCTTATCAAATCTGGGATTTATCCTTTTCACCAATTCTACTAGGAGACTTTGCTCTTAATAGCAGTTGTCCCCATTGTACATGAAGGCCCATTCCCCATGTGACTAGGAACATGATCACCTCTTCTAATCCCATTCAGATTCAGGTAAAACCTCGAACTGGGTAATACAGTCCTGAATTAGTGATGCAGCCTCCCAGAGCTGCTGGCAATCTCAGGATTGATGGCAAGGAATGGAAACACATGGCACAAAAGTTCCTGGCACAATATTGCTTTTCAAACCTTTCTGCACCAGTTAATCTCTGGCATTGTCCGTCCTTGAGAGACTTAATGCTCTGTGACCAGCCAGAGTGCCTTTGGCTGACCTTTGCCATGGAGTTGCTTGCTCTGACCTTGACTGGTGTGCTGTACTCATGTGAAAACTGTTAGGGTCTTCACAGATTCCTGAAAGATCAACTTCACAGATTGAAGAATCACCTTGTGCTCCCTGTTGGCTTCAAACATGTGCGTAGACAAATCCTTTCCCAGTTCTACAGTGACAGAAGAGTTCTGTTCATTCCTCTGTTGTCCAAAGTGAGAGCAACTTGTTGTGGCAAGACAGCTGCAATCATTATCCACCAACCTTGGGCACACATCAGCTGGGCCTGGATTATTCCCTGGGGGACCTCAGGAGAAAAATATGTGTGGATGGTTTATCTCTGTCTCTTAAGCAAAGTGACCTGACCTGTCAGCAGCTGTGCTACTTCAAGATGTGTCACCCAGAGAAACTCCATGAACTCCCCTATGTTTCTCACTACTGTGGAGGACATGTCAGTCCCTAAAGGCTTATTGAATGGTCATTTAAGAATATTTGTGTCTGCTTGCTTTCCACTAAGTGTCAGGGAGCTGCAGGAGATATTGCTATGAAAAGATTGCTGCATGAACAATTCTATACAATATATGTCAAAGAATTTCAGTTATTGTAGGCAAATAATCTTTCTTTATCCATGGTAATTGGGAGTCATGTCAAAGAGCTGACAAAAGTATGGAAAAAAATTAGACTTACTTCATAACTGAAGCATTTCTTAACTGTTTTTCAAGGTAGTGTGTAAATGTGAAAAGTAATGTATTTTATTTTATTCTCCATACTGAAAATCCATCACAAGGGCCAAAACTTTGGCATATTTACAGTTGAGAGAATAGTGTGTTGCTGAGTCTCTTACTAGGATACTGTATGCTGGTTTGGCTGATGGTGAATTTTAAAAAAATAAGAATTATTATTAGAAACAGTTTGTAGAAAGCCACAGGAATTATTTGATAGCAAGAAGAAAATGCTTCATAGAAGAATAAACATAGAGTGTCCAATTTAGCTTATGCCTAAGTGCCTAGATTACAGAGTAAATATACCTTCAGTGGAAGAAATGACAAATTAAAAGGGCTTGTTTATTCTTGTACCTTTCACCACTGTATTAATGACTTAATTTTTCTGATGGTAGTCTCCAAATCAGAAATAGGCATGTGGGGGAACAGAAAGGGGTACATGCCCTGAGGAGGTGATGTTATCAATTGAAACAAGCTGCCAAGGGGATTGGTAAGTCTCCCTCACTTACCATCTTGAAATCAAGGCAGGACACTCATGAAAAATGAACCCCAGTAAAATACCGAGGCTCACTGAGAAAGATAACTGGGAGATATGTTACTGTAGCACTAGATATCAGACAGAGCTGGTCTCGGACTCACTTCCCATTTGATACTGTAACATCGCGTGTCATGTTGGAGAGCATGCATTCCACGTAAGAGCAGGAAAAGGAGTGGTCAATGGAGTTAGTTTCTTCTGTTGTTTCTTCTTTGCTGTTTCATCATAGTCTTTATTTCCAAGTTCCCATTAACTACAAGCAAAGACCAAATGTTTCATTGCATTATGGTATTAAAAATTTCTTTCTGTACTCTCTTCCAGGCTGTGGGATATCGAGTGTGGGGCATGTTTACGAGTACTGGAAGGTCATGAAGAGTTGGTGAGATGCATACGCTTTGATAACAAGAGGATAGTCAGTGGGGCATATGATGGGTGAGATCATCAGTGCAGTCAGTGCTTTGCATCTTCCTGTCTGTCTCAGTGTCTCCTATCCTACTTTGCTGCACCTTCCATATACATATTAGATTTTTTCTGTCTGTCATACCAAGAGGATCTTTTCGTGGCCAGTAAATCAGGACTAGGCCACAAAGCATAGCTTTTGTTCTTCTTTTGAAACAAGTCTGTGTGATTTGATGTATGTGGTCCAGTTCTTTTGCTTGTCAGAATATCTGACTGACTCAACCTGAAACATCTTCTAGCTCAACCACTCATAAGAACAATCTTTCCCATCTGTGGTTGTGTCTGCTGGACCATTTGCCATTACAGACTAGTTGTCTGCACTCCCAGGTTTCTGTTAGTTATTACTACATGCTTTTTATGTTTTACTTTGTTGACAGTATATTTTTTTCTCCCATTAAGCTCTATAAGGAGAAATTCAAGAACCAGGTCTGAAGAGCAGAAAGATTATTGTAATTTTCCTGAAACTGGTGTATTAGCTAAGTTGTCCTAGCAGTCCTTTTTTTTTTTTTCTGTGAGTACTTGCTTTTTTCTCTTTAACAGAGCCATGGTGTTTTGTCTATTTTTTCACTACTAGAAAAATTAAAGTATGGGATCTTGTGGCTGCTTTGGACCCCCGTGCTCCAGCAGGGACCCTCTGCTTGCGAACCCTTGTGGTAAGAGCTTTCGATAAGGGTGGTGGAAAAAGTGTGCTTGATCAGGCTTATCTTGAGCTGTGAAAACTCAAGTCATTTAGCCCCAGTCTGCAGGATCCAGAAATAATTTCTAAGGGTCTCACTTTTTTGGCTGTCCAATTTTTTTCAATATTGCAAGCTATAAAGCATAAAAAGTTAGAAGTTCTGTAGTTTTCACTCATTTATTTCTTATTCATTCACTTATTTCTTAGCTAGAAAGTGTTTGGGTTGGTGTGTTAGATCTTTTTCTGCTGTGGCACATGACTGTGGTCTGTGTTCTAAATCAGGATCATACCAAGGCTGTCTGATTCTCTAAAAATGTCTCTCACCCCCTGAGCTGTGCTGCCTGACCTTCTGCACACTCATCCACCACCTGAATTACTATAGTTGCTGTAGGTTTCACTGAAGTATTTAACTTCACATTTGGTGCAGGCTGTGAGGGTTACTGGGACTCAGCTGACAGGCAGTAGATCATTAAGCCATGCTAACTCTTTTCCAATCATGTATTTGGACCTCAGCTGCAGCATAAGAGTCCTTGAGTGCTTTGGATGCCTGCAGGTACTATGTTGAAACACCTTCTTGTTAGCCAAATAGAATTGCAAATAGTATCATGGCTGAAATCCAGAAAAGCCTTTTGTTGTTGGCCACCCAGTTCCAAACTGTGGAACAACTCAGTGCCCATGAGCACTCATCTTGAGAGTCTAAGACTTCAGCTTCGTATTAGTAGTGTTTGTGCTCCAGTCTGAGACAAATGTGTGCCTAGTAACCTGTAGACTTAATTTAACCGGTGTGATTTCCTCTGCTTTTTCCAGCAGTGGACAGCCAAAGTGCCCCAGCTAATTATATTATAAATCAGAAGTGGTGGGATGGAAACACTGTTGGAATCTCAATACATGGATACTCATAAATCCCTGTTGGATAGCAATGGAGGGGGCCAAAAGAGGGGCAGGGAGCAGAGGAAGCTGTTGTGGTGCTTTTAGACTTTTATGACAACAGGGTGTCCTTATACCTGCTTGCCCGTGGTTTGGTTTTTTTTTTCCTCTTCCCTCGTCCTCCAAAATTAAACCTGGCTGCACAATGAACATCATGAGTCTCCTGCTGCTCGTGTTCAATTTTCAAACAGTAGGAGGAAAGTGCACAGATAACAAATGTTCGCTGCATGCCAGGTCCCTTCTAGTTTTGTCTTCCGTTAGCTGGAACGGTGGCCACATGGATTTGACAGACGCTTTCCATGCACAGAATAAGCACACAGTTCAGCTTTCCTTACAACCCAGGCAGCCCGGGCCTAGGGCAGCCTTACTTAGCCTACAGTGACTGGGATCAAAAAGGAAGTTTTGGAAACAAGTTTTGAAAGTACCTCTCTCTCTCACTGTCTCTCTGAGCAATCTGTCAGTGGATCTGACTGTTGTAGTGATACTGTTTATCAAGAACTTCTTACTGCTACAACTTCTTTTTGAAATAAGTGGGAAGACATAAACTCATTAGGTGTTTCTAAGACAAATTCTAGTTATAGTTAGAAGATCAGAAAGATTCCATTGATTAGACATTTTTAAAATTTATTTTAAAACTGGAACCTGACTTTTATGTGTGTTTATTTTCAGATAATTTAAATATTTAGAAATTCACTTTAAATTAGCTGTTGCACTTTGCAAACCGAGCTGTATATTTGTAGTCCTGTGCTATAAGACAAAGGTTTCCCGTTTAGTAACTAACAATCTTCTTTTGCCTAAATGCTTAAGGAAGCTGTGGTTTCAGTATTAAAGCATTTTAAGACTTTTTTTCTGACCCTCTGCCCTTTATGATATGTGAGCATTAAAGAGAAATGTGATGGAAGAGATAGGGCTCACCCTGGCTGCACAGTTTCTGTTCCTTGCTGACTGAGGAGAAGGCCACTAGTCTTGCAGCATTGTAAGCACCAAGAGAAAATAGGCAACACAAAAGGGAAATAGTGGATTTACTCTGTGATGTCCAGGATCTTGCCATTGCCTCCTGTTAATTATGGTCTGAACTCTTGCCAAATTGTCATGCCATTTCCACTCATCCTGGGAGCAGAATGCAAACTGCCTATAAAGAATGCCCTTTCTAGTTCATATTTTTAGAACTGCTTAAGAGGAATTATTACTGTGTCACTGGACTTTTCAACAGGGTCCTTAGTGTCCTCCAGTGTTAAGCTCCTTCCTCTTCAGCAGTGGCAATGGTACCAAATCTTGAATGCCATGTTGTCATCTCTTCCCCTGTAACCTCCTGCATCTGGGAATGTAATTTCAGGAAGGAGTTTTGCCATGGAACAAGGAAGATAGTGCACCTGTCAGTCTTGCCCGGCAGAATTGTGTGGTGGAGGGAGTTTGGTTTGTTCTCCACAGTGTGTGTCCAGTATTGGGATTTAAGGAGTAGCAGGACAACTGTAATGTAAACTTCCTGCGAGCCAAATATTCAAATATGGCAAACCCTTTTCACTGAGAGAGGTTAATTTCTACTCTGTGATGGTGGTGCACAGTGTGTCATGTGAGGTTTACTGAGAAGTTAATGTAACACTAGAGTCATGCCCAAATTCATCTCTCCTTCATCCCAGGTGCCAGCTAGTTTGCAAGGTAACATGCTGTGTCTCCCACTTGCATTTAGGAACATTCTGGAAGAGTCTTTCGACTTCAGTTTGACGAGTTCCAGATTGTCAGCAGCTCACATGATGACACCATCCTCATCTGGGATTTTCTGAATGACCCAGCTGCCCAGGCAGAATCCACTCGTTCCCCGTCCAGAACATACACCTACATCTCCAGATAAATAACACTACACTGTACCTCACACTCGCACAGGTAAAAAAAAATAAAAAAGAAAAAAAAAAAAGAAAAAATAAAAAGAGGTTCAAAGGAGATGCTGGATGTAGTGCGAGCATGCTGCTTGAATAATTATCTGGGTGTATCAGTATTCCTCATCTTGGTTGTACAGTAATTACAGTGTCCTGTAAAAGGACAGAAATGGTTTTGATACCTTAGAATAGGGACATTATTTTAGGATTTGCGGCATGTGGCACCTATGACTTCCCCCAAAGAACTCCTCCTCCTCTGTCCTTCATCATCAATAATTAAATCAGTTATCACTGCTGTCCAGAAGGAAGAAGGGTTTCTGCAGAGCGAATAGAGCAGCTGCTGCCTAACAAGGAGATGCAGATGGCCTGACCCTGGGCAGTTGTCGCCAGGCAGGAGGGTTTTGCCAAGAAGCATCAGCTTTATTCCCTTCCTCTGAAGTGGTGACCATTCTCCTCACACTGCAGCAAGCTGATTCAAGATTACAGTTGATGCACAAGCCCAGGCAAATTTAATCAAGATGCATCAACATGCACAATAAGTTACTGATAGGGCTCAGCCCTCGTTCTCTCTCACACAGCGTGGTTGTTAAATTGTTCATGTCAGAGCCTGGCTGGTTTTGCTCATCACCTTACCCTTTTTTCTTGGTGAGCAGTGTGGGGAGGACATAATGTTTCATAGGTTTGGGTCAATTATAGAATGAATTTGATGCATATGTGTGAAGTGGGATAGCATGATTGCTCACTTGGGTGGGTACATGCATGATTACTGTTAATAGTTTGAGAAAAATGGCAGAAGAGCTAACAGGCTTCTGCAAAGGGGTTTCCACAGTGAGATTTCCCCATGAAAATGCTCTCTCCTGGGGCACGTCCTGTATCCTGTTAGATTGGTAACTCTACAGTGGTGCTCGGACCTGTCAGATCAGCTGTCTCGATTTTTCAAACACTCTGGTCAATCAAATATTCTTTTAAATCATTAAAAGATTTAGTATGAATGGGGTTTGTTTGGTTTGTTCTGTTTCTCGTTCCCAGGACTCATTTAAGCTGCAGTATTTAAATGCCAGGACAAAAGAACTATCCACGTAACCAATACTTGCTGAAGAGAGAGGCTCTCAGACTTGTTTCTGGAACAAAGTTGGCATGCGGTTGATCTCAGACAGGGTCTACTCAGCGCGGCTGACTGCTAAAGTGCTGCTATATCAGAAGATGACTTTTATCTTTCACGAACAGTCAACATTTTTAAACCTTCCCGTCCCTTTCCTCCCTCATCCCCCTCTTCATGTTCACTCCTTTTCCCTTTAGCCTGTTTGGTTCCCCTCCAAACCTAGTCACAGATGTCCTATGAATATATTTAAGATGTTGCCAGAATGTGTNGGAGGAGGCTGCTTCTCTCAGACTGAAATCAATATCCATTGCTAGGCCTTTGAAAAAGCATTCACCTCTGAAGAGCAGCAGAAACACTTCTAACAGCCAGACCATCACCCTCCCCCCTCCAAACCCAACTTCCTTGTGGCTTTTGGCTGTTCTGACTGCAGATGTATTTTTTTGTGGAGAGAGGACCCTTGAAATTTGACTATTAGGAGCCAAATGCATCTATTTCCTCTCCTGCCTGCTATGCTAACCCTTTGAAAGCTGGATGTGTATTATAGTCTCCCTTAACATCTGCTTGTTTGGGGAATGCTAATCAATGAAAAATTAAACTCCCTTCTGCTGAAGTCCCATGCATGATGGGCTGGGACTGAGATCCTGTCCACCCCTGACCCAGGTGAAATGTTGGCCTAGGACAGTATTTCACTAGCAAAGGGATTGTCTTTACCATCTTCCTCCTGCTGTTCTCCCTGAAGACAGTGTATTGCTGATGACTTATGAATCATTCTGTAAATTGGAGAAAGTTTGAGGCTGGGGTGAGATGAAAAGCCACACATTGCTCTTTTCATTCCTTCTCACCTCAGAAAGGCTGTAGCTGGGTGCTGGAAGAGGGAGCTGCTAAAACCCTTGTGGAGTTCTCAAGAGCCACCCTGGAGTGGAGACACCACACAAACACTCTGGCCATGGCAATAAGACTTTGCCTCATTTGAATGAGCAAAGGCACAGTCACCTGGAGATGACAGATGGGTAAAATGAGTGTGGCCATGAGGACAATCATTGCATTTAGCAGTGACTCCAGGCTGGTTCTGCAGCATTTCTGGGGCTGGCCTCACTAGAAGGCATTTGGAAGGAGAGCCTGTGGTGTGCTTGTCTAACCTATGTGCATGCTGGACTGTGGTTTAGGGACACGGGCTGATTAGATCTTTTGCTGATAGCTGAGATGGATCTTTGCTTTCTAGCTGAGACTCTTGCAAATTGTCAGTGTTTAGAAGATAAAAATATCCCTGAAGAGGAGGGACATGAATGTCTCTGAACTAGACAGAGGTCTGGGGGAAAACAGCTGTCTTCACAGAGCTGGAAGGAATTGCAGCAGGCCTGCATTTAGATCAGGAAAGACTATATAAATCAGTCCCTGGCCATTCCAGTTTTGGGCTCAGATCTCCTGTAGGTCTGGAATAACCTCCACTACTGTAGTATGGAGTTGCTCCAGTCCCACAGTAGGAAATTGAGGCCCTTTGTCTCTGGGCTGAAAGGGTTTAAACAGGCTTTGTTAACACACTCTGAACATGGCAGATGGGATTTTTTTAAAAGCTATTCTCATCAACTTCACTTTGCTGGGGAAGCAGTTGCATTGTCTCTAATTGCTTGGGATGCGCTTTTTCCACCAATGAAATTTAGCAAGAAGCTGAGCCAGGAGTCCCCAAAGAGCAGTCCAGAGGGCTCAGATAATTTTGGTGACAGCTAAGACAGACAAGAAGGCGATGAAGTTATAGAGGAAAGGAAAGCTGGTGCTTGGGGATTACCTAGAGCAGTTCCTAAAGCATCTGGGCAGCAGTGTTGAACACTGAGTTCCCTGTATTTTCATTGAGCCTGTAGACTACGTCAGCTCTAAAGAGCATCTTAGATTGTGTGATGACACTCCTGTTTTCTATTTGAACTACTACTTTAAAGAGTCAAGCAGGTTAACAACTCTGTTCAGGTAACACTGACAAGAGAGACGTACCTTTGAAGAGTCATGAAAGTTCTGAGTTACAATGATAAGTTCATCCACAACTAATTTTGGCACTATTTCTTAAGTCCAGAGAGGCTGTTTTGGCTTTCAGGCAGCTCTACATATCATGAATACTGCAGTCTCAAAGCCAAAGTGGCAAGGGAGCAGAGGGAATCAAAGTTTACATCCCAAACTTTGCTGAGTTCAAGTTCTGAGTCTTAATACTATTTGAACAGTATCCCTCTAAGTTCAGGTATTTCCAGGTCTGCAGTGTGGTTGCGTGTCAGCAGGAATTTATATGACCTTGGCTTAAGATTTAATAATTATTTTCCTCATTTTGGTCATCCTATGTCTTTTGCATTTATGTTATTGTAGAAAACAATGATCTGTTACTCTAGCCACTGAAGGCTGCAGAACTTCCTAGCATTTTAATTGCATCTTTGTAGCCAGTACATACAAGGATGCATTTTATTTTGCTAGTTGAGAGAATATGGGAGAACTGGAAGACTGGCTGACCAGACACAAAGACAACACCATTGCAGATTGTCCTTGGTTGTCATAGCCCTGCTGCTCCATGCTGCAATCCTGCTGGGTCTTCAAGTGGTACCATACTCTGTACTCTGCTGTATAGAGCTGTTTAAGGTACATTTAGCAAGCAACTACTGAAATCCATTTTCAGTGCATGGTAAGAAAGGTGTCGTACCCTCAAGAAGGGACACTTCATACAGAACCGCAGAAAGGCGAGGATTCCTATCCCACTCCCCAAGTTGCAAACATTGTCTCATGGCTAAGAAGGAAAGTGAAGTTAACTGATCTAACTTGAACTTGAAACTGCCACAGCCTGACATTTGGTGGCGTTTATTGTGCACCCAAGAAGGAGCAATTTGGTAAGTCGATCTCCCAATGTCAGAAGAAAGTGGTGTTTTCAAACTCCCTCCCCCTCCCTTAGGATATGTGCGCATGTGTGTGTGAGAGTGTGCAAGAGTGCATGTGAGAAAGGTTTCAGCATGAACTCTATGGATAATCCCTCAGCTAGACTGGAGTTATTGCAGAGTTTATAATGAAAATAACTAGAATATGCCTGCTGAAAGGAGATTAAGAAGGGCTGGAAGTGTCTGTGGGCTTTAAGTGTTGCACATTGCTTTGAAATGAAATACCTCTGCTGCGTAGAGATCGGCACTTCTCCCACAAGTAGGAAGCTCATGTGAGCCTTCCACCTTGGACTGTGGGATGTAAAGTACTGGAGGTGTGGGACATTCAGAGCAGGACAATCTGTTATGCCCACACCATCTCCTGCTTGTGACTCCTTTGCAGTAGGGCACGGTTTTGCTGCAGATATTTCACATCCTCAGAGGAAGACAGCTTGCTTTCAAATATGCAAATAGAAAATGGCATGAAGGAATTTGCAGTGAGATAACTCCTACAGCTGTCTCCTCTGGAGCAGCTCCCTCTGCTCCCTGTTAACATTCAAGGACAGACACATCCGCTGTTGGAATGGAAGAATTCAGATGACAAGTTGAGAAGTCTGTGTTCATCGGAAACATTGAAATGCTTTACACTTGATTCTAAACTGGAAGCTGACTTGGACCACCATGCTCTACCTACCCACCACCTGCTCCTGCTCCAAAGGATCCTTTTTTCTTTTTCTTAGTTTTTTTTTTTTTTTTGAACACTGAAAAAGCTGGAGAAGTATCATGTGCATTTCTCTGCTCCCAGGTACACGTATCCTGCCCCTTGCACGTGCTCCTTCCTCAGTATGAGCAGAGCTTCAGGCTTGGTTCTGAGTTTTTTGGCATCCTGGCTCCAATGTGAAGCACATCTCCAGGTTGGGCTGCCATTTTAGATCTGCCTTTTGTGGCTGATTATTCCTAAATTCACTGGGGAAGGGCCAAATTTGTGTTTGATAAATCATAAATACTAGCAGCTCTTCCTAGCTAGAGAAGCGGGTAAGAAGGAACAGCCAGCCTTCCTACTGCAGGCTTGCTCTTAGTTGTGGGAGAAAAAGGAGATGACCCAAGCAATTGAAAACTAAGGGGGGTGTGGGGATGGAGATGGATCTCTACAAAACTGGGGACAGTGCTGAAAATAGATCTTTTAGCTGGGTGCAGTTGATTTGGAAGAATAGAGGTTTTCTGTGAGAACATCAGAAGTCATCATGAAATGATCAAGTAAGGACTCCAACTATTGAACTTGGCAGTTGATGCCCCTTTTAGGAAGTACTGGAGGCATGAGGAGAAAGAGATGGTCCAACCTACACTTGCCAAGAGAAAATGAGCTTTGCCAGGGTCTCCAAGTGGCATGCATGATGCATCTGACGTGCTGAGCTTTGCCCTACTGTTTCCTCCAAAGCAATAAGCATCAGCTTCCCAGAAGGAGGGGGGAAACAGCAAGTGACCCAGCTGTCCTCAAAGGAGATCTCCATATGAAATCCTTGTATCCTCCTGGCAAATCCCTACTGGATTGATTGGCATGAGGAGGTCACAGTCTTTCTGCCCTCACTTTTAATTCAGAGACTCACAGAAGCAGCAGGTCCCTTGGGTGTGTTCCTTCTCCACAGCCCAGCAGTGGGTTGAGAGGAACAGCTGCCTGCTGAGGCTGAGCATTTGGCTTCCTTTCCTTTCTCCCCTTACCTAATTTTTTCTTTATTTTTTTTTTTAATGAGGTGTAGCCAAACTACTGGCAAATCCCCAAATCATCTTTCTCAGGGGGAGCCTTGGCACACTGCCAGAAACTTTTCTCATGACTTAGTGCTTGTTCCCAAAGACCACTGGGATTCCACATTTCTTGTCCAGCAGATATCCCATGGGAACTGGCAACACTGGTTAATCTTTAGTGATGTTAAACTGATACTCTCAAAATCAGAGGGATACTGACGTGCAACAAGCCCTTTAGATATTATAGCAAGCTCTTAAATAAGTCCCCTTTTTAATAGCCTGTCACCCTAGAAGACGTCCGGTTTCTGTTCAAGAAGGAGCCAAGTGCAGCTGCGGCCAGATAATCAGCATGAAATACCAGTCTTCATCACAGAGCAGCTCTGCTCATACCCACACAATGAATTTGTTGCCTTCACAGGCAAAGTGTTTTAACCTGCTGGCACTTGAGCACTGGTTTATGTCTGAGCAAAACTCCACGTACAGGAGGCAGGCCAGCGTGTCCTGGGCTGTTTGCTTTTACATGGAGCTAGCTGTGAGAATTTTGCAGCAATTCAGTATGAAAATACTCAGCTGCTTTTGAGTGTAGAACTTTGCTTTCAGCTACTTTATCATGTGAGGCATTGCAGGGCTCAGCCTAACCACAGTTTTAGCATGGCAGAAAAATAGTGTGACCTCAGCAAAATGTGTCATCCCGTTTCTCCCCATCATTTTACATCGCTGCATTTAGGAGAGCTGCCTGCCTGCTGGGCCAGCCTGTGCTGCATCATTCCTGCCTGCTTAGGCTGAGGTGGGTGTAGAAGCAGAAGAGATGAGAAAGAACATGGTTTCTCCAGAGTTTTCTGTTTGTTACTCTGCTATATTTGTTACCTGGATTCTTAAGTAATGAGTGCTTTGAATTTTGTGATTATGTTACGGTGATGTGTAGTTAATGTACTAATGTTCACTTGAGCTAGGATCATGGTAACAGTGTGGTTTGTTTTGTTTTTTTTTTTTTAACTGTTCAGAAAATAACTTAAATACAAAGATTAAGCTGTGAATCTCTCCTGTTTTCCTTTTGGGTCAAGGACACCATCAAAATACCAATCCTGTATCTTCCTCAAGCCCCATGTGTGTGAGTGACACTTCTGTTACATGTGCACTGTACACAACATTTGCAGTATGAACACATGGAAGTGCTGGGACCGAAGGGTGGACAGCTTTGCCCTGAGGCCGGGGTAGATGCAGCTTCACAGGGCACACGGAGTTTGCAGTAGCCAGTCCTACCCCAGAACTGCTCATGGATGAGTCCAGCATGAAAGACTGCTCTGGCAGTCAGGAAAAAAACACTTATTCCTAAAACCACAGCATACTTTTTAATTAACAAACTCTCCATTCATAGCTAATGGCCTCTGGCTGGGACAAATGAGTCTGCCCTGTAAGCCAGAGAGTGGATGTGACTGATAGAGAAGAGCTGGAGCCATCCTGTCCATTAAAAAAGTGTGGGGGGGAAAGATATAAAGACTTTGTGTTTTTCTGGGTACTATTGCAAGATCCTGGTAGGAGAAGCACAAATTTGTTTTATAAGCTAATCAGAATCCTGCTGTTCAATAATGAGTGAGTAATTGACATATCGCAGCACTGCCACATAGTTCCATGGCTGGGGATGCTGTCATGCTTACGGCTTGCTGGAATCCTAACGCAAGCACCCTTGCCCTCAGAATACCTTTCTCTTAAAAACACTCCTCAGACAGCAGCCTCAGATTTTTCTGTTTTACTTAACAGCCCCTTTTAAAACAAAGGCCACCATGGTTTTAAGATCCTGACTCCAGGGGTGGTCAGAAAACAAACAAACCCCAGTGCTCCCGACATCTCTCTCCCTGCTGGCTCCATTCTTGGAAACCAGCGGGGGACTGGAAATTGTGAAGGCTCCTGCTTTTCTGAAGCGCTGGGAGCAGGATTCCTGTCACTTCCAATCTCTGTCTCTCCCTGTGACAGGGTTTCCCAGCAGCCCCATCCTTTGTTTGGCAAGGGTTTGTGGGTTTTATGCATGTGTGTGTACACATGTGCATATAAATATATATGTATATACACACATATTTACACCACTTTAACCTTTTCTGTTCCCTCTCTGCTCTTTCCTCACATCCAGTAATAGATTTGGAAGAGGAGTTGCGGTGACAGACTTCATCCATCCTTTCAGATCAGTCTATAACACAGAATGCAGTTTGATTTAAACAAGCTGTGACTGCCAGCACAGACAAATGAGACCCCTTATGTTCTGTACTCCCAGTCTCAGGTGCCTGTGAGTATCCAAAAAACACACAACAGTGCTTAGTCTTATGAGAAACAGGTTCTACTTGTGTGTTATGTTTAGCTGTTTCTTAAACAACCCTTCCCCTTTTTCTCCTTGATGTTTAAAGAGGAAGATCAGAGTCTATTACAGATTTCTAAGATGAGGACAGCCGCAGGGCAAGAGCTAGAAAACTTCTCCCAGGAATTCTGGACTCACATCCAAAAACTCAGGTACTGAAGAGAGTCTTTGAGAAGGAAAAGCAATCTCAATTGTAAATTTCCACTGGAAAAGAATGAACACACAGATTATCTTAAATAGATTCAGTGGTTAATTACCCTTTCTGTTTAAAAATGTGTGCCTTATTTCCACTTCAAATGAAGGAGGAAAGTAATGTTTGCCATAGCTTCAAATTAACAGCATTTGATCAACCTACAGCTTTAAAATGAAACCTCTTGTTTGGTGTTTTTTTATTATTATCTTAGATACGTGCTTTCAAGAGTTTAGTAAGATATTTTCTGGAAAGGCTGAATTAGCCAGTTTAGATTAGCTAGGCTAGAATGAATGTAATTCTTACAATAAATGTTTGGGATGAGTTCAGCAGTTGGTGGTTCAAAGAGGTTTAGCATGTCAAACTCTCAGCACAGAAGGCAGCATGGGTGGGGAAACAAAAACCCTGAGTTCTCATGCTGCCATGTATTTCTGTGGGTGAGCTGTCCAGCTGTCCTGGCAGCCCTGGAGGAATAAGGACTGCACCTGGCTCCAGCAGTGTCCTGGCCCTTTTTATTCAAAGGCCATGTGTGGCAGAGCTCCCTGTGCAATGGCACTCGTGTCAGCACCCAGGAGAATGTGAAATGATGCAGTGCCACTTGTGGGCTTGAGAGCCTGCAGCTCTGTGTAGTTCTGCTTTCCAAGTGCTCAAGCTGCTCCACAGCCAATACACAGACTGCCCAGGACTGTTCCAGGAGGGGCTGCTGGGGGAGAAGATGAGAGAGGAAAAATAAGGTGCTGCTTGCACTAACTAGCCCATGCGAGTCTAACTTTATGGCCTGCAGCCATCACAGGTCTCAGCCTGTCCCCTTTGCCAGCTGATCCTTCCTTGATAGCTGAGGACATGTGACGGACAGGGATGCCCTTCTAGCAAGCTCCCAGAAGTGCATGTGAGTACCAGCTGCTTTGCTTTACCCTAACAAAGCTCAGGCACACATTCATTATATCCCCAAGGGATACTTTGCTTCTCATCCATGCTACCTTACCATCCTGAGCTTTCTCTCCAGAACGCTTTGCTGACATGTACCTGGCTGGTAGAAGCAGATAAAAATCTCTGAGACAGCAGGGAGGTTTCTGAGCTGGGGGCTGATCAGCCAGGGACCACTGAAGTTGGATAAAGGAACATGATCAGGAAAACCTGGGCTTGAAAAGGTCTCATCTGTACAGGTAAACTGCCTTCCTGCAGGTGGAGTACAGCCAGATAGGCTTTCCAGTGCAACAAGGCAGAGACAGCAGCCTGAGCAGTGCTTTCACTAGGGACACCACTGACTTCCTTCTGGAGGCCACTGTGGTTTGAAGAAACTCAAGCCCCTGCTTAACATCATGCAGTGGTATGTCCAAAACTCCCCGTTCCATGCCCAAAGCATCCTGCTGGCATTTACTAAGGCAGATCAAGGAAGGCTTCTCCTCAAAGGGGCAGTGAGGCACGGAGGCTGCCAGACCATCTCCATTTCTGCAGCCTCAACTCCGAAAGGGCAGTGCTGGCAAACTGCTCTGACCTTCAGAGCTGCAGAGATGCCCATGAGCAGCTCTGCCTGCTGGGCCTATGGTGCTGAGTTCCCTCTCCTCCAGTGCAGGAAAAGGGGGCAGTGGCTACTAAACAATGCATCCTTTTGCCATCGTATGAGCTGCATGCTGATTCCTTGTGGAATTCACCTAATTTGGACTAGATGGTGCTGGGCAAACACCAAGAGGCAACACTGAAGACCATGTCCTCTCTGAGGGATTTCTGTCTTACCTTTGAAAAGGGGACAAACTCTCCCAGTGGGTCTTCCCCATTGCTGCATCCCCCAGTCCTTCAGAAATCCTCATACCATTTTTTTTTACTGTCTTTGGTGTAGTCCTGCATAGCTGACTCATGGCTGCCAATGCCTGTCCCTGGGGAGCTGGGAAGGGAGGCAGGAAGCACCTGATCCTCTGCTATTGCAGCTGAGCTAGTCTATCCTTCCCCACCACACAAGCTCCTTGGAGCAGGATGAATCCTGCCTCTGTCCACACCATGGACTATGGAGAAGCCTTCAGGGCTCCCAACAGTATCTCTGTCCTCCTGGCCTCAGCAAACACCACTGCTCTATGCCAGGATGCATGCTGGGACCAGCCCCTCCAGATCTTCTGCCTCTCCCCGTCCTCCTGGGTTTCTTGGCATGCCCCAGACACTGTGTGTCCAATGCCTTGAGGCGAGGAGTTGAGTGAGCATCCCGTGGTGTGAGGCTCTGGGACAGGGACGGCCCTAGTGCTGTATCTGGAGACCCGGGTAGCAGCGAGGCAAGGGTGGGACAGGAGGTCTGGGAGTGACAGTGGGAGGGGACGAGGGTGGTTTATGGGCTCACAGCCGCTTTCCCAGCCCGGGGAGGGGAGGTTTTAGCCAGGGACTCCCTGTGTGGTGCCAGGGGAGGAATGCCTGTAAAATGTGGAGACGAACTCCCTTGCAGCACAAAGCAGCGAGTGTTTCTCACCAGCACTTGTCTCATCGTGTGCCGCCGGCACCAGGTCAGGTCACAGGAGTGTCTCCAATTAACCCAGCTCCCTGATGACCCTTAATTGCCACTCCAGGCTTTCCTCCTCCCTTTCCTGCCCCAGCACGTGTTTCTCACCTCCACATCTGCTAAACCACTGCGCCTAGCATCCCAGCAACTCCTGGCAACCGGTGGCAGTAACCCAGATTTACTCCCTAAATTAAGGCAGTGGCCACCCCCTGGCTTGGAACTGTGTCCTGAAGATGTCCCTGCTTGGTCCCCAGCATCAGGCTGTGTGGTGGGAGGGAAGGCTGTGGCTGGAGGGATGAGCACAGAGCTTGGGGATGGGATGGGCTTCAGTGCAGAGGAGCTGGGAAGCTCCAGGAGGGTTTTTATGTGGTACTTGCAGGGAAAGTACCAGAATGGGGGAGAGATGGCTGCTGCTGTTTCCTCCTCTCACTGTAGCAGAAACCACTGGATTGGGCACACTTAACCCTCCAGATGCTGACCCCAGAGATGAATCACGTACCTGGATGACCAGAATTGGAGCATGGCTGCAGGACACAGCATGGCCTGGCTTAAAATCCTGTCCTAGGTTTGTTGCTTTGCCCTGCCTTAGCACAGGGCTTGGGATGAGTCCTGGCAGTATTTAGGGCTGCTCTGCAGCACTACAAGTGCCTTGGGCAAGGCTGGGACCCATAGGCTGCGAGTACTCCTCCTGCTGCATCTGACCCCTGGGCATGTCCAATAAATGGATCTTCCTCCTGTTGCTCTGGGAATGAACTAGGACCATCCCCAAAAGAACTGTGGCTCCCTACATGTCTCCCTCACTGTAGTCCTGTCACAGAGGTTTTTGCAGCCCAGCACTACCACACAAAGGTAAAGGTGATGCCCCAGTCAAGACATGGAGAAACTGAGCCTGGGCAAGACACAGGAGCTCTTGTGCAGGTGCCTGCCCTGGAAAAATCTGAACACTGGCAAGCTGGGAAGGGCTGGTAGCTGAGGGAAAGGGTCCAGTGCTTTCAGGAAGAGCTGAAGGGTCATGTGGAGGGAGGAGACAGAAGCTGGAACATCCTGTGTGGAGGATGTGGTGCCCGGGCTTTCCCTCACTCCACGCAGCCTGTTTGGGGCTGGGCATGGCAGGCCTGGGATGCCTGTGCCCATGGGGCTCTGCCAGTTCTGCTCTGCTTTCCCGGCCCCGCAGGACCATCCGGAGTGGGGCCAGCCTGTCGGGACCTGTCCCTTTTAAGCCCTTGGAGCTGTTGCCAGCCGTGGCTTAGTGGGGTCCCCATCCTTTCGACTGGCTGTTCGGCAAATTAAGAGCTTGCTATTAAGCTGCTAATTAAAGGCACTTCATTAGCAGCAGGGGAGGCAGCTCCTGGCCGCAGCAAAATTGGATTCCTCTGAGCTGCCATGAGCCGAGTCTTTCCTCTCTGGGGCTGGGGGCTGTGCCCCTCCGTGTCCGGGGAATGCAGCTGCCCCGAACCATGGCCGTGTGGCTTCCAGTCTCCTCCCGAGCCGCAGGGGATGGGGCACATCAGCCCCACGGTGGCAGAGGTGATTGGGGTGATGTGGGGCCGCCCCTTCGCCCCCAGCCCCAAGGGTGGTGCAGTGATGTTGCCATCTACGGCCCTCGGGGCCACCCCGGTTTGGAGGCGGCTTGCGGGAGCTTTCAACGCTGGCAGAGCATCACATCGGCGGTCGCCCTGCCCGCAGGCTTGGCCGTGACCTCTCAGCGGGCTGGGCAGCCCGGAGGTGCTGCCCCTGCCCCCGTCGAAGGAGGAGGCCCCCGGACTCCTCCTCCGGCCGCTCAGGCGCCTCCAGTGAGCCCCGGGGCACCCGGGTGCCTGCCCTGCCTTCCCTTCCCTCACCCCCTCCTTCTTCCATCTGAAAATGGGAGAGACCAGCCAGGCCGCCGGACCGGGGCTGCCTTCCTCCCCCTCTCCTCCTCCTCCCTCCTCGCACTCCTCCCGCAGCCTCGCCCCGACGGTCGGGAAAGGGACTCCGCGGCCCGGCGGGGACATCACTGGGGTGAGCTGTCTCTGGGGGCCGGGAGGGCTGCGACAGCCCTGCTCCCCCTTCTGGCAATGGGGATGCCTTACGGTGTCCCCATTCCCCCAGGATCCCGGCCTGACGCCCCCCTGGCCTGACACACTCTCCCCCCCCACCACCACCCGCCCTCGCTTTTCCCCAGCTCGAGATTCCTGATGGGATTAGGGGGATTTGCTGTGCGTGAGCCGGGAGCTGCTGGGTGCTACGGATCCGGCTACCGTGCGGGGGGTGTTGCGAGGAGGGCTCTGGGTGCTGAGGAGGGGCGCTGCTCCCGTGGGACCGGTCCTGTCGCTGCGGGGCTGGGAGATGCTCATTGCGCCGGGGGAGACAGCCGGGCAGAGCACCCAGAGGTGTCCCTGCGGCTGGGAGTGCTCTGAACCCCCCTGGGCACACAGATCCTGGGATGGGCTGGGTCAGGGCTGCAGGGTATCTGTTCCCCACAGCCACCGGTTCCCTGCAGTGAGGACCCCCAGCAGTCAGGGCAGGAGACAGAGGTGTTTGTAGGGTCAGCGTTTAGGAGGGGGTTGCATATGGTGTTTTGGGGGAGGCTGCGACCTTCCCTGGGGACCTGCACCTTTCAGTGGTGCTGGGCCACTTGCAGCAATGCCGTGTGGGTGCCCCATCGAGGGAAGGGGATGGGCGTCCCTCTTTCCTCTGCCTGCCCCCTCCCAGCTGGGGACAGGAGTATCCAGGTTATTTAGGCTGAGCCCCCACCAGAGTTAAAAAAGTCTCATACCGCAGCCAGAGACCGGTCCTGGCGGAGTCGAATTGGCTGGGCTGGGTGCTGGGCACTGGCAAGAAGTGATGCTCAGCTCAGGGATCTATCATGTTGGGTCTTTGCTCTGGGCCAGGACCATCCCTACTGGAAAAGGGGCAGTGACCCAATACAGTTCATGACTCTTGTGATCTTGGCCCCTGGCTCTGCTGACCAGGGCCATGCTCATCCTTCTTCTTCTCTCCCAGCATCTCACCTTTTCCCTGCTGTCAGTCACCCTTCTGGTATCCTTTGGCTCCTCCATGCTCTATGGCTACAACCTTGCTGTGGTGAACTCGCCAGCAGTGGTAAGGGACGGGCAGCCTCTCTGGGAGCAGGGAAAAGGACTCTGTATCCCTCCCTGGGAGGGACCACTGCCTAACAGCCCCACATTAAAATGTTGGCATTTTCCTCGAACAGTCACCCATGGAAAGCAGTCCAGGGAGAGGAATGGCATGGGAGGGACATGGGAGCCTGTGTTCATGTACTCCAAACTGGCTCCCCTGGGAAGGCAGAGGCTGAGAAAAGCTGGCCACAGCCTCCTTGCTCTAGCTCAAGCTCTGTCTGTGGCATCTCTAAGCTGACATCAAGCCTCTCTGGTGCTGAAAATGGCTGAGCAACCAGACCAGCACATCCCAATTAACCCCTGTCATGTCCTGCCTGGCATCTCCTGCAATGCTGTTAGACTCACGGCATTGTCCCTGTAAAGCCTGTCTACCCTGGTCTTCTGTTTTCTCCCCATACATTTGGTGCCCTGTGTGTGTCTCTGCTCTGCAGCACATAAAGGCTTTCTACAATGCCACATGGTCCCAGCGGTATGGACATGAGCTGGCCCCTGGCCCCCTGACCCTCCTGTACTCTCTGACTGTCTCCATCTTTGCCCTGGGAGGGCTGGTGGGCTCCCTGCTGGTTGGAGTGCTGGTGGAGCGGTATGGCAGGTAAGGGTGTCATACCATGGGACAGGGAGGTTGAGGGATAGGGTGGGACTTGAGGAGCTGCCCTGATCCTTGTGCCTGCTAGGAATGGTGCTCTGAGCCGCAGTGCCCTCCTTGTCCTCCTGGCTGGTGGCTTCATGGGCTTCAGCCGGGAGCTGGGGTCCCCTGAAATGGTGATCATCGGTCGCTCCATCACAGGGCTTCACTCAGGTAGGCTGTGCACAGTCCCTTCCTCATGGCTCAGTCCCCCACAGCCCATTCCCAGGGGGCTGGAGAAGACTTCATGTTCCCCACAGGCTCTGTGGAGAGGTCTCTGGTACAGACAGAGGCACTTCCCTGGCCCTGGGGTCTCCACTGGGGATGATGCGGGGCACGGGGGGAGATGCACCAAGTGTCTGGCTGGGCACCCTTCTCCCCATTGCCTCTCCCATCCCAGTCCTGTCCCCACCAGGTATCTGTCTCAGTGTTGTGCCCCTCTACCTGGGAGAAATCTCCCCCAAGAACCTGCGGGGTTTCCTGGGCCTCATGCCCAGCATCTTCATCTGTCTGGGGGTTTTCGCTGCACAGATCCTGAGCCTCCCAGAGCTGCTGGGTGAGGTGAGCACAATACCCCAGCCCACATGTGCTGAACCCTCCTCTGCTCTCCCTGTGACATGTCCCATTTCAACCCCTCTCAGGACAGATTCTGGCCCCTTTTGCTGTCAGTAGTGGTTGTTCCTGCCTCCCTCCAGCTCCTGCTGCTGCACTGCTTCCCCGAGAGCCCACGTTACCTGCTGATAGAGAGAAATGATGTCTGTGGAGCCACCAAGGGTGAGAGGATATCCTGAGGGAGACTGGCTTCAGGAGGTACTGGGGGCTTCTCCAAGGTCTTCCAACACCAAGGTGCATCCTCATGGCATCCTTCCATACCCAAACCTGAAAGCCTACCACAATCCTTATGGTTCAGCCCTCCCGTCCCACCCAGTTGTGCTACAGCATTTCTGTGGTGCCCATCACTGTGGTGTGAGGCTTTCCTAAGTTCTTGGGGATGCTGAGCCCCATGGGTCAGGGAGGTCTCCTGGGGAGGCCAAGCCAGGACAGAGCCAAACCCCTGCCCTGTGCCATACATATGAGCATCTACCCTGGGATGGGGAGACATATGTGTGTGACCCCCACTCTCCCCACAGCACTGCACCGGTTCCTGGGGACCCCCAGTGTGCAGGATGTGATTGAGGAGATGAAGGAGGAGCAGCAGTCACTCTCCTCCATGGAGATGGTCTCTGTCTGGCAGCTGCTGCGGGACCGCTCCGTGCACTGGCAGACCCTCTCGGTGGTGGTGGTGAATGCTGGCATGCAGCTCTCGGGGATCGATGCCGTAAGCTCTGCAGGGTCCTTGCTCCAGGACCTGGCTCTGCAGATGCTGAGCTGAGACCTGGCAGCTCATTTCGTCAAGCGCCCTGTGGCTCCATTCCCCCAGTTCATGCTGTGTCCCCTCCTTGGCAGATCTGGTTTTACACCAATATCATCTTCGAGAACGCCGGGATCCCCGTGTCCCAGATCCCCTACACCACTGTGGGCACCGGAGCCATTGAAGTTGTTGCTGGGCTGATTGGGGTGAGTGATGGATGGACAGATGGACACAGCCCCTCCGTGCCTGAGCCTTCTTGCCAGCTCCCAGCACCACCAAACAGTGGGACTGAAGGCATCCCCAAATGTCATCTGTGCCACAGCACAGCGCCTTTTCTGGAGGCAGAGGGTTTTGCAGGGCAATGGGGATGGGAGATGGAATGAGTCTTGGGGGTCACATCTAGGAGGGGTGGGAGAATTTTGGGGTAGCAGGGAGGTTGGGGAGAGATGCCAGGCAAGGAGCAGCTTGGAGATGATGGAGGGAGCTAGTGGTTCCTTCTGGCTCCCGCTTTCATTGTCACTCTGTTAACAGAGCCACATGTCCCCATCTGCCCCCCCAGCCAAGCACTGGCCTGGCCCCAGACTAGCAGCCCTGGCCCCCCTAGCCAGCCCTCATTTAGCCTGAGAGTTAGCACTGGGCCAGGCAGATTTATAGCCCATGTCCCATCTGCAAGTGTCACCCAGGGCCAGCCCTAGCCACTCAGCACTAAATCCTCTCCCTGACAATTAGAGAGATGAATGGGGGAGGCTGTTCCCAGAAAACTGGGAACAAGTGGGAGGCTGCTCCCCTCTCCCCATAGCTCAACCCACAGCAGAGTGGGGTCCCCTGCCTCTCTGAAGGGTGCCCCCTTCTCCCCTGCCCTGGCTGTGGGGCTGCCCCAGCCCCCCAGCAGCCATCCAGCATAGAGCCAGCTTGCTCAGGAGCAGCCCCACAAATGGTCCCCGACGGACATGCCGAGATTGGTTATAAAATTACAGGCATTTGTTCTGCTGTCAATACCCTGCCTGCTCCAGCCGCTGCGCTGCCTGCCCACTCCCTGCCTCTGCCCACTGCCCCACAAACACCCCGTGCACAGCCCAGCACCCCCACTTGGCACTGGTGGGAATGTAGGCATAGGGTCACCTTAGTCAGCCCCGACCCTGCACTGTAGTGGGGCTCTGCGGGACCCCTCTCCTCCCCCATGCATGCTCACCCCTCACACTTTACATGCCCCAGCTGCAGCCCTGGAGCTCAGAGCTGGAGCTGCCCAGGAGCATCTTTCCACTTTCAGCTGGATCTGGGGTTCAGGGATGCTCCCATCCACCTTGGAGCTCTCCATCACCCCATCAGTCTCTGCTCTCACCTGGCAGTGCTTCACCATCGAGAAGGTGGGTCGGCGGCCCCTCATCATCATCGGCTTCTGTGCCATGGGTATCTGCTCGGCTGGCATCACCATCTCCCTACTGCTGCAGGTTGGTCTGGTCACTGCCACCCCCAGGGCCACTGACACAACTGGGACTGGAGCATTAACAGGGGCTGGGTGATGGGGAGCTGAGTATCACCTTGGGAGAGGGAGCGTGTATGGAAATGAAAGGTGGCTGGATCTTCCAAGCAGTGTTTTCCCTTCCAAGTTAAAGAGAAGGAAAATTTAGTGCAAAGAACAATAAAAAAGAAAACACAAATTCATATGAGAAAATATGAATACTTGATACTTCTGGTAGCTTTTCTGCAGGATTAGTTGTTACCAGAGAGGCAGCTGTGAAATGTCAGGGGAGGTGAAGAGGTTTGCAGGGTCCTTCGGCCGTCTGCCCCTAAGGGATGTTCCCACAGCTCTGGGGACCTCTCACCATCATGAACTGCTCAGCTGACCCTCACCAGTTTTGCCCCAAACCACCCATTTATCCCACTGACGTGTCCTATGTGGCTGCTGTCTCCATGGGCCACCACCAAGCCAAGGTGTTTCAGCCCCGTGTCCCCTCACAGGCTGCCCTGCCCTGGATGCGCTACATCGGTGTTGCCTGCGTGGTTGGCATCATCGCTGGCTTCTGCATGGGACCAGGTGGGGCTGGGGCTGGGGGGACTGGGAGGTGATGTGGTGGGAATGGGGATCCCAGGGAACTAGCAGGATTTGCAGGCGGGTGGCAGGACCTGAGCCTTGGCCCCATCCCCATGGCCAGGCCCTGGTTTATCATGCTGCACCCTGTGAGGGAAACCCCATCACAAACTCCTCCAGCCCCATACATCCCCAGGGAACACTGCCTCCTCCCCTTGTCCCTGCTCCAGGGCCAAGCAGGAAGAAAGCTCTGGCAGCCTTCCCCTGACCTTTCCAGAGGTGCCACCACTCCCTCGCAGTGCAGCTGGCGAGCATCATCCTGTCCCTAACTTGAGTGCAGCCTCAAACAGCCAGGAGTAAAACCTGAACTGGTTTACCCAGCTGATGTATTAGCAGAGCTGCTAACAGATCTGTAATTCATCCTCAGCCCAGACTTTATTCACTGTAATTACATCTTTAATTAGGATTTTAATGGCTCATTGTTCACAAACAATGATGAATAGGAGTTTTAAAACAAAAAAAATATATATCTCTGTTCTGGGCGAGCTGTGAGTAAGAGTCCATCAGGGGCTTCACTCTTCCTTTGTTTCTTAGCCCTTGTTTTTTGGTTTATCTTTTCTCTTGGAGCATCCTTTATAAAGAGGTCCCAGCCAGCCCTGTCCCAGGCAATGGGACTCCAGGCATGTCACCATATCAAATACAGTTCCTTGCCTGGTTCCTGGGTGTCTTGGGATGTGCTTTGGGCCTTGGATCCTGCCCTCCAGTACAGGGACAGTCCCAGAACCCAGGGCTGCTTGCTCAGTGACACATGGGAGGAGAGGATAAGTTCTTCCAGGAGAAGTAGCCACAACCTGTGGCCAGTTTTTAGTCCAGTTACAAGTTTGACTTGGAAAATCATTTCCACACACATGGGTTTTTTCACCATACATGGGAAAAACAGGTTGGAAAATAGCATTTCTGTGACCTGCAGGAAGTTTTAATGCTCAGTAATGTGGTCACTTCTTTCCTGTCTAAATCAGCCACAGTGGTGATAGAAGCTAATCAATAGAAGGAAACTTTCTAAACTGTTTTGATCAAGGGAGTCTGGAAAGGGCATTTTGGAGGGTGCCAGGAAGATTTTTCTCTATGCCTGTGATCTCTAGAAGATTTAATGTATCAACATTTAGAAAAATGGTTGGAAGACGAGGATCCGGGTGAAATGTTCCACCTTAAATATTTTGACTCAGTCTGAAACTTTCATTCACACAACTTGAATTGCACCCAGCAAGGTGCAAGTGTGGTATATCAGGGGGGACATCATCCACCCACTGAAACATATCCCAGAGGAAGACCAAGGGCAGGACACTTGTCCACAACACTCTCCATCTCCTCCAGCTCTCCCAGCACCACCGGTTTGAACCACGAGTCATGCTGGGATCCAGCCCTTTGGCCACAGGACTGAGATGGGCAGGACCTGTCGACCCCAGGGATGCCTGAGGCAGCCTGTCCCCCATATCCTTGATCTGTTCCTTCCCTCTGCAGCCGGTGTCCCCTTCCTGATGACAGCTGAGCTCTTCACACAGTCACACCGTCCAGCTGCCTACATCGTGGGGGGGTCCCTCAACTGGCTCTGCAACTTCACCATTGGCTTCATCTTCCCCTTCCTGCAGGTACCAGTCCAGAGGGGCCGTGGGAGAAGGAGGGGATGGACACAGCCCTGCAGCTGCCCTGCAATGGGGTGCCAAGTCAGGCTTAACCTGAGGGATGCCCATGCTCCTGGCTCAGCTCAGTGCTGGCTGGAGCCAGCCCAGGAAGGGGTGATGGGAGGGGGTGCTGCCTCATGCCTTGCCCAGTTCGGAGCTGCTTGACTGTCTGCCCCATCATTCTCTCATTGTCCCCAGATGTCAGCTGGTGCCTTTTGCTACCTGGTTTTCTGTGGTGTCTGCCTGCTGGTGGCCCTGTATGTCTACATCATCATCCCCGAAACCAAGAACAAAACCTTCATGGAGATCAGTCACATCTTTTCCAGCCGCCGCTCTGTCCTCTCCATCCCAGCCCATCTTATTAGAATGATGAGGCTCGATGGCTACGGCACTTTGGAGAGCAGCTCCCTGGAGGGCTCGGGATCCAGCCTGCCCTGATCTGGGTGGGCTGGGGGGAACAGGGATCATGGAGGGGGCTTGGGGCTGGGGAAGGGAGTGGGGGCCAATTTGCTCTGACTTGATCAGCTCTAGGTCTCCCAGGACATGTCGCTGTGCCTCAGCCTGTGGCCAGGATGAGCTCTGATGATGTCCCAGGGTTGCACTGACTGCAGCATATGATCCCCATGCTGGAAGAGATGCCCCCACAGAGACGAGGGCACCTCCCAAGGCATGGAGTTCTCATCATTCCTGGGCATGGGGCCTTGCCAAGGTCTGCACACATTAGCTGTTTAATAAAGAACATTGCTACCAGAGCCCTTGTTTAGCAAGTTCGGCCTGGAATGGGAGCAAACTGCAATGCTAGAATAGGTGGGTGCTTCCCCAGTGCCAGGGAGGAGCAGGATGGGTTGAGGGGCTTGTCCTTCTCCCCACTGTGCCTGGCTGGAAAGGTCAGAGTCTCCCCACATTTTCTAGGAAGGGTGGTCAGGATGACTCCTAGGCTGTTGCAGAAGGGACATAGAGCAGCTCCAAGCCTGGGGGTGACTGTCCAGCCACTGTGCTCCTCCACAACCTGCTGGAAGCCCCACAGTGCCTGGCCTCATGTGCTGGCCGCACAGAATGCTCCCATGGGATCCCTGAATCCTCCCTTGAGGACAAAGGGGTCCAGAATACACCCACATCCCTTTGTCGCATCCCATGAATTGCTGTGTCTCCAAGGTGCTCTCCAAGCATGACTTCTCCTGTGTCTTTGCCCTGAATCCTGGGGGCTGTGTTGCAGATGGAGGGGCTGCCCTGTGTCCCAGGACTGCTGTGAGCGTGGCAGTTGTGTGATCCAGGACCCTCAGAGCAGCTCTCACAAACACCATGGGGCTGGGAGCTCCCAGGCCAGCAGGCCCTCCAGGAGCTGTGGTTTGCAGAACTACAATATTTTGTTCTGGTGAGAGGTAGACCCCAGGTGATGGGGAAGGTTGTGTGGCCAAACCCTTCTTGTGCCAATGCATACATCATTTATTTTATTGCAAATAATTTAGCCCTCTTTTGTTTCAGTTTCCCACATTGTGATGGGCCCACAGCTTGTGTGTTTGGTGCTTGTGATCTCTTGGTGAGGAGTCCACCCTTTCTGCATCCCTTGGCAAAGCCTCAGGGTGGCTCTGGGGGTGGGTGGGTGCTGGACCCATGAGGACTGGACCATACTGGGTCCCCAGTGCCTGCTCCCATCTCCTCCATCCTGAGCCTCCAGCCTGGGGCTCTCCTGCACTTCGAGCCATTTAAAGGACATCAGTCAAAGCAGGGGTCATGGCTCCACAGCATCAGCCACTTCCCACTCTGCCTCCCTCCCGACTCGGCTGCTCTCTTCAGCAGAACAGAGCGGTAAATATGTGCAGCATTACATATGTATAATGGAGTGTAAATAACCCCAAAAAGTGCATTGTAAATAGACTCCAAGTTTATCCTTTATTAATGAGGCACTGAGTGCCCTGCTGTTTTAGAGCAGCGAGACTTTGATAATATCAAAACCTAAATTACACTTGTGTCTCTCATTCCCAGCAAACGACAGCATCATTTCAGGCCTCTTTGCCACTTGTATTTATTTATTCTGGTATTTATCTATCTCTCCCACCCAGCATGTGGGGCAGCTTGAAGATGCCCCCTGCCCTCCATGTGGGAGGCAATGGCCCCCGTGGGACCAGCCCCCCCATTCTGGGGTCCTGGTGCAGCCAAGGAGTGGTGTGTTGCCTTATAGGCAAGGACTCTGCTCTGGCTGGTGAGATGGGGCAGACCAGGGAATTTCTGCCAGGGCTTCAGACACCATCAGAGCCAGAAGCCCCCTCTTTCTGAGGACTGGAGGTCACTGACAAAATTCTGTGGTGTCTTTTGGATGCTCCTGGGGACCCTTTTGACAATGCAGTGCCAAAGGAGTGCCCTCCTCTTTGCATCAGGACCTGAAGGTGAGAAAACCCTGTACTCATGGAACACCAGCAATTCATCCAGGTTGGGGTTTTTTCGATGCTGTTGGGGCAGGATCTCTGTTTTGGAGCTGTCAGTCTGAGCTGGCCCTTACCACTGATCTGGTACTCTTGCAAAAGCAGGATTTGGGCTTCCCCCCTGCTTGTCTTGACCGGGGAGGCATTTCCAGCCTCTCCACTCCAGGCTTCTCATGAAGGATACAGCTGGATGAGCTTTGAGCTGCTTCTTCATGTCCAAAACTGCTTCCCCATGTCCAAAGCTGTTTCCCCATGTCCAAAGCAGCTCTCTGGATTCAGGCCTCCAAAAACACTGGTTCTGCTTGGTGAGGGTAAGGCTGTATTCTCTAGCAGTCTCCAAGCAGACCTTGAAATACTGGAGAAGGTGCAAAGAAGAGTCTGAGAAATTACTTGGATTCCTGGAAATGCTTCTGATCCTCTTAAGGTTTGCAGAAGCAAAGATGAAGGTGTCTTTCTCCAAATGTGTAAGTGCCTTCCCCTGATGCGCCCAGTGCTAAAGAGTGGGCGAGTTTAAGCATTGACATATTCACATGGAGGGCTGAGGCTCACCCAGACAAACTGGAATGGGAAAGAAGACCCTGATTTGAACTCTCCAGATGTTTTGAGAGGGTCTCCTGAAGGAGGTGGGCATGGCCCATCACTGGATGTCTCCAGATCCTTCATGGAAGCTCTCCTGGAAGATGCCTAGCTCATGGTGAATGGTCATATCACAACTAGAAAGTTGATAAAGGCTAGCTGGACACATCCTTGTGTCCCTGTGCCATCACAGGGGATTGATGGGGCAGCAAGTGGCCCTGGGCCATAGTCAGACAAGGTAAGGAGCATTCATACCCTGCCAGTGTCCTCAGTCCCTGTGGCTCCAGCAGGGATGGGCTCCTGGAGGATGGATCCCGGGGACCCACCGAGCCCCTGAGGCTGAAATGTTCTCGCTCTGGTTTCCGCAGGTGTTCTACCACTGAACTGTCCCTGTCACCTCAACGGCAATGTCTTCAGTCCCCCCAGATCTCAGCTGACTGCAGAGACTTCATCAGGGACCAGTTTTGAATGGAGTGAGGTTCCTGCCTCCTGCCTTCTTCCATGTGGAGAAAGCAGGACTGGGACAGTGCCCTGTTGCCCCACAACAGGGTGGGTGCAGAATTGGTCTGTCTCTTGTCTCACTAAGGTTGTCAGTGCTTCCAGTGCAGCAGCCATGGAAGAAGGCTGCTAGACATAGGGAGTGTTGCCTGGGGTCATGTCAGTTTGCAAACAGACCCTGTGTCTGCAGCCTGGGTCCTGGATGAATTTGAGGGGTTTTAGGGGCTGATTCAGGAACTTGGAGATGGACAAGAGGCTTGACATGGCTCTGCAGTGCCAACCATATCCTGGAAGCCAACCATATTCTGGGATGCATCACAACAGGTGTAACTGAGAGGTTGAGAGATTCCGTCCCTCTGGTACACTCTCATGACACCACACCTGGAGTATTGCATCCAGCTCTGGGGTCCTCTGCACAGGAAGGATGTGGACCTGCTGGAGCAAGTCCAGAGGAGACCACGAAGATGCTCAGAGAACCTCTCCTATGAAGACAGGCTGAGATAGTTGAGATTTAGCCTGGGAAAGACAAGGCCTTTGGGAGATCTTAGAGCACCTTCCAGTAGATAAAGAGGTTGCAAGAGAGCTGGAAAGGGACTTCTTACAAGGGCTTTTAGTAACAGGACAAGGGAGAATGGCTTTAAACTGGCAGAGGGTAGGTTTAGATCAGGTATTAGGAAGAAATTCTTTCCTGGGAGGGTCATGCCACAGCCCCATGGACACGTTTGTGCTTATGGTAAACCTGGCTCTCTCCTGGCTGAAATCACCCATCCTGCTGTGGGGTTTCCCTAGGCTGAGGCTGCAACTCTCATCTCCTTAAAGTGCAGAGCGAGCTCCAGCCTAGCCCAGAGTTCACACGGGCTCTGGTCAACAGTGTCTTTGCAGGTAAAAATCTAAAAAATTTTACTATGTTCTGGGTAAGAGGCACTCAGCTGAAACCCAGCATTTTGAGGGGTGGAGAACAGAAATTTGTTTCTTTTAAAGGTCTAAAATAACTCCTTGGCATCAACCATACCCCTTCAACCTCTTAAAAAAAGAAATGACCAATTCGAACAATTTAAGGGCACATTTGGTGTGGGGAAAAGCTGTTTGTTACTCTATCAAAAATACAGTAATTCTGTATGAATGCCTGCAGGTCCATGGCTGGGGCTGTGCTGAAGCAGGTCTCTGCAGTGCATGCGGGGTGTCAGGGCTGGTCTGGGTGCGGGTGGCCGAGGCGAGGGTGCCCGGCAGAGGGTGCACACCAGCAGATGGCACTGCTAGAATTTATTGCTACAGCAAGCTGCCTTTCGGAGAGCAGTCATGTAGGAGATGTCCTATTATATGGGCAGTTGACTTTAATAGTCATTGTGTGCTTAAAGCACAGCAAAACAACAGTGGGAAAAAAAAAAAATCCCCACTCCACTTGGATGGCCCTTTTCCCCCCAGCCCTGCTAGTCTATTTGTACAGTAAATTAAAAATATGAATCACTTCTCTCTACTGCCTCCCCAAACACTCATCCTGTCAGGCTCTGTGTTGTCTTCATTTGTATTACCTTAATTTAATGTTAATTATGTTCTTCATTTACAAAGAACAAGCATTTACACTCCCTGTCTGGGGATTTTCCACACTCGCAGTCTCCACAGACGGGGAGGCGAAGGGGAGCGGCGGAGGCAGCGGTGCTGGGGAGGAGGCTGTTAGCAGGGCCGTGGGATGGGGGGAGCAGGGATGCCACCCCCCGAATGAACTGGTAACGATGAGCGCTATTGCCTTTCAATTTATGAAACCATATCGCTGCCTGTGCTTAAGTCCCCCCTAATAAATCCTTTTTAAAAGGTCCTCGGCCAATGGAGGGCAGTGATTTATGGAGGGGAGCTGGAGTGGAGGGAAGTTTGGTGGCAGAGTTTGCTGCCAAGGGGTTGGAGACCCACCTGGGGATGTCACAGGGCTGAGAGTCCGGCCACTACTGGGTAGTCCAGAGAAAATTTCCCAGACACCTTTTCCCTGATATCTGCAGACTTGGATGCTGTCAGTGATGGGATGACCTGTAACCACAGCATGGATGAGGACTGCAAGTCCCTGCTCCATGCCTCAGTTTCCCCATCAGCACCTGGAGGTAACTACCCCACTCCCAGATCTATCCACCCTCAGTGCTTGCTGGTGAGCCAAACTGTGGGCTGCACTAACAGGAATTACTTGAGGTGTGTGTGTGTGTGTGTGTGTGTGTGTGTGTGTGTGCATGAATGTGTGTTCATGTGTACACACATAAAGCACCCAGGTCTCTAAAAAATCCTCACACCTGACCCTAAATCTGACTCTCCCATGCAGAGCCTCTGACTGGAACAAGGATGGGCAGAAAAGGAGAAAAAGAAGAAAAGCAATGAAAGAAAGCTCTGTGAGCTTTCCTGGGCCATGTGATACATGTGTCCTTCTTCACTGTCTGTCCCTGCCCACCCCTGGGATGGGGGGCGTGGGGCTGAAGGCTCTGTGCACAGCCACATTTTCAAATCATCTGCACTCAGCAGGGTTTGAGCCCACACCTGCCTGCACCCTTCCATTTCCTGATCTTCTGACACCATGTCCAGCCACAGTCTGGGAACATTAGGGGCTTCTCCCAGGGGACCTGAGGATTGGCTTTGAGCAGAGGAAGAAGCATTCTTGTCCCCATTTGACCCCAGAGCTCAGGGTTCTACCAGTACATCTTGGGAGATGAGAGGGCAGTGGGCAGAGCTGGCTGAGACATCTACCCCCAAACTCTCCCAAACACTCCATAAAGCTAATTTAAAAAAAAAAAAAGGCCTCTGCCCACCAAACCTTCCTGTTCTGTATGACCACAGGAACTCTGGAAAAGTACAGAAGACAGACTCCCACCCCCATGAAAAACCAAGGTGCCACACACCCTTTGCTGCCCACACTCCTCCTCTCACCACCACCCATTTCCACGGCAACAGCCACACATTCTGGGGTGAAAACCTGAGTCCTCCCACTGAACCGGCCGCAGGGCCTGGGGCAGGTCTCCTTGCTGGTTGCTTATGGGGGCGGTCACAGGTTTAACCCTGCCATGAGCTCAGCTTGCAGCTGCAGAATCCTGTCCCAAAGCCCTGTTTGTGGGGTGCACAGCCCCACATCCCACCCCACACCCCACTTCTGCCAGTGCCCAGCCACACAGCAACCCCACTGCAGGGTCACCTTCTCTCACCCCACTCTGATGCCACGTAGGTCTGAGGCCTCTCACTCCATGCCAGAAGTGGCTCAGCTACACCCAATGGGACAAACACACCCCCAATCCAAGGTGGTGACAATTTCCTCCATCCTCCACTGGCCCTGCCTGCGCCCTCCCCACGTGCTCCTGTGCGCTCTTCCTTATTAACAATGACCTTTCCACCGTGCTCACCACTGATTCCCCAGTCCCAAATATCTTTTAAATGGGTTTCAGGAGCTGATGCGCGCTCTGTTAANCCCACGCAATGCCACCCGCGCACACGCTCACACTAACATTTTAATTAATGACAACCGCTTTCTCCCTGCCCCCCCTCCCCTCATAAGCACTTTAATGTGTGTTCTCAGCCCGGCTGATCCCCACAGCCATGGAAATATTAGGTTGACGGATGTGGTCTGTCGCCAGTGCTCCCTCAACGGGTCTGCCTGTCAGCTCGCCGATGATGACATTAACACGGGAAGAAAGTGATGACAAATGCCCGTTATCAGGGAACGAGGCCTGTGACAAATCGCACGGCGCCTCGCGAGCAGCCCCATTACGCTGTAATAAAAAAAGATGGATGGCTCAGCGCACCGGGGCCCCGCGCTAATGCGATTTCGCCTGGTCTCTCCGGGTTCTAATTAAGGCAGAAAACGGAGAATGAACAGGAGTCCCTGGTGCCCGGCCCCCACCTAGATCCCCCCCCAAAACATCCCATGGTGATGGGCGCTCACCCTCAGGCATGATGCCCCCCAGCTGCCCCAGACCCCTGGGAGAGGGGTTGGGTGGGGATGCAAATGGACAAGAAGTGCAGATGCCTGGGGGGTGTGCAGTGGAGGTGGAGGGGCTGGGAGGGACTCCCCAGCCTGTGTCTGTCCCTCTTGCCTCTTCCAGGTGGGCTCAAGGTTCCTCCATCCAGGGCGAAGGGAGGAGGGGGACACAGCCACTGTCAAATGCGTCACACGGAGACAAATGTCACCTCCACCATCTGCTGCAGCATGTGATGTGGAGGGGGGAGCGCTGCGTGGCAGAGAAGGGCTGGGACAGTGTCACCCTGGGAAGAGACCCAGCTGCTGTGGAGCAGGGACACAAATACTGACCACTGGGTCCTGTGGGGACAGGGAGGGCATGGACACTGGGGGACCTGCACAGTGCATGAGGGGTCCATGGGATGCTCATGGGATGCAGTGACTTGCTTTGGGACAGGAACGGGAGGAGGCAGCTGGCAGAGGGTGTTAGAGAAGTCACCCCCCTCTAGGAGTTATGTCTGTTCATACCCATTGATGGCTGTGCCCTTGGTGGCAAGGACATGGCCACAGCTGCCAGAGAGGGAGGGGGCAAAGGAGCTGTGAGCCCCCCTGCCACGGTGTACACAGTGAGGATGAGCACCCCACACTCCCAGGCACTTCACCTGACTGACCCTGCACCTCCCCACTGGCACCCATCCACTGCAGCCAAGTGTCCCACACGCACACAGCTGCCTGAACATCCCTTGCCCCCTCCCAGCACCTTGGGAAGGAGGTAAGTCCAGTCTCCCTCTCCACCTCTGCCCACACCACATCTCAGCCCCCCGTTGGGTGTTTTCATTGAAGTGCAGGAGATGGTGTGCAAGCAAAGACTTGGTCCCTGTCCTCTCAGAGACCTGAAGAGCCCTCACAGATGTGGTCAGACTGGCAGGGTGCCTCAGTGTGCCATAGATACACCCAACAGCACCTTCAGTCCAGCTCCTGAGCGAGGATCCCTGGCACTGCCACCCGGGACCCTCTGTGTGGACAGGTATGCCCCTGATGGCACCTTGCAGATGTGCCAAGAGGCCACACCGGTGGGGTTTTTCCATCTTCTCTATATGTGGGGAAAGCCTGGGCAGGTCCCAGCCCTTGCCAGACCACACAGGAGTGCTGCCAGGGGGATGCAGTCCCCCACACACTGTGCACCCCCAGGACAGCACAGAGCAGCCATCTCCTGCTGTAGGTTCCAGCCGAATCCAGTGTGTGTCATTTACCTTATGCCAAGCAGTCTGTACGTTCAGGGTCTCCATTTCTTTGGCTTTGTGGCATACATCTCAATAATTCCAGGCAGGGCACAGCAAGGCATGGGGAGTGGGTGGCACAAGGAGCTGCCGGGGGATGTCACTGTTCTTGGGTGATGAAGGAGGCTCAGATGCAGGCTGCTCCCTGCCTAGACATCACATTCTGCTGCTCTGAGCATGCTTCTCAGAGTACTTCTTTTTTTTCAGTAGAGAGCTGGGTTTCTTCAGGAGGGATCCATAAGTGATTCCTGTCATGTCCTGGGGGATTTATTGGTCATTTCAGGGAGTTTTTTTAAGCTCCCACTTATTTACAGCTCCCCATGCTCCTTCCAAACTGCCTAGGCCTTCAAAAGGAATTTGGCAAACTTGAAATATTGCTGGAGCAAAACTGATCCCAAGTGGCAACCATTTTCAGTGGGAGCATCCCAGCGCTGTCGTGAAAGCTGCTGATCAGAAGCCAAACTCACCTATCTGTTACTCACCTTTTGTATCCCAGATATCATTTTAGACCTGTTCAGAGTGAGAGCTGAGCAGTCTTCCAGCAGCTTCTTCTGGATGAAGCTCAACCCCTGGTGCTGTCTAGCAGTACAGATTTAACCTTCTCTGCTGAAGCCAGCAGCCAAAATAAGTGCAGAGGCCACGGAAATTATTTCAAACAAATCACCTTTGCTGAGAGACTGCTGGCAATGCACCGAGTTCCTGTTTCCGCAGCAGGTTCAACCAGAGGACTTGTCTTTCCAGCTGGGCTGAGGTTTGGATGCTACACCCAGACCTGTCAGTGGCCAGTGACCCAGAGTGATGCTTGAGCATTGGCCACAAGTTGCTGCTGCCTCAACCAAGCTTAGCCTTAAAAGGGACCCTAAAAAAAGAGAATAAATCAACCCTATAATGTTGCAAAATGGCCTGTAATGGGGTCATGTGAAGGACTTGATAAATTTATTGGGGAGGAGTTGCTGGGAAGGATGGGAGCTCTCACTGCAGCCTTGCAAAGGTAACACTCCTTGGCTGGGAAACAGGAGCAGAAATGTGTGCTGCCAGTTGGAAAGCATAAGTGTCAGTCTGGACTCCAGCATGCCCCTCAGTTTACAAACAGCACCAGGAGCCTGGTAGGACCATGACAGACCCATTGCATCTGTGGGATGGCCAGGCAGTGCCAGGAGAGGCTCACAGAGTCCGGCTGGGGGCTTGGCAGCCTGCAGAACCCAGCCCTTGGCAATATTATGCACCAAAAATGAGCCCTTCCTACTACAGGCAGGAAAGCTGATATTGCTTATCCCTGGGAAAGTCCTAGTGCCTTACTCAGACATGGTTTGCTACTTTCTCCCCCTTCCCTAGCAGAGAGCAAAGGCAGGGTGTCAGCAAAGCTGCACTGCACAGCAGCATAAACCTGAAGTCTAGGCAAGGCCAGTGGCGTTTAACTTCAGTCCCAGCAATACAAACATTTGCCAAAAGCCTGGCCCCAGCCCTGCGTCAGAGACAATCTTAAGGAAGAGGTTTGTGCAGGGATCTGTGTTTTCAGCCCAGGGTCTGCCTCTCAGCTTCAGAACCCTGCTCTGCCCCTGGGATCACTCTATAGAGAGAGCTCCTCCTAGCAAAATAAAGCCAAATAAGAAGACTGGGCAGTCAGGGAGCTCCTGCAGTGCAGCCAGGGGATGGGAGCCCTCAAAGCCATGAGGTCATGGTTAGATTTGTTCCTAGTTTCGCCTCCATAGCCTGGTCACAGCTGGGCTCCTGCTGGGGCAGGGAAATCCCTGTCTGGGCACACCAATGACATTAGCCATGGCAGTGTTACCCCTGGGGGACACTTCCATCCTGTCCAAGTGCAGGACAGGAGGAAATCACTGTGCTGTGCAAACACTTCCACAGAGCTTCAGGAATCAGCAACCTCATTCTTGTGCTCTCGTATTTTTTTAATATGTTCTCCCTTACCACTGGGCAGAGGGGAGCTCGGTGTGTGGACAGGAGTGGGGTAGGTGTTTTTTATAGCACCCTCAAGGACTCCCCTCAACCCACTCAGACCACCTAGGCTGGCAGATCAGGCTGCTGTCACCCCAGGATGGGGAGCAGATGCCTTGTAGGGACATGAATATCCAGGTTTACAGCTGTGCTGAGGGTCCCAGCAGTTGCTGCAGGCAAGGATTGGGGTGACAGCTGATATAGCTGTCCCCAAAGCTCAGCTCCCATAGTCTGGCTGCATGTTGAGCCAGTTATCCAGTCCAGCTGGGAAAACAAACAGGGCTTATTGCCAGAACACGCAGAGAGTAAGGTGGGATGGGGCTGAGTGACACAGGGCCCACATGCACAGATGATTTAGGTCCTGTAGGTAAATGCATGCCAAGGTGGGGGCAGGAGAAGTGTAACCCCCACAGGAGATTTCTGCAACACAAGGCTCGTGGATCAAGCAGGTGAGAGCAACAGATGAAGGGGGGATGTTTCAGGCCACCAGTTGTGGTATTGCACTCTGCTGTACCTGTGTCAGGTCCTCCTGGTTCCTCATCCCAGCAAGTCCTGGGCAGGGGCTGGGCTCAGATGACCAGTGTCCTCCCTGGCTCTGCTGTTGATGTTCATGAAGCCATCAGTCCATGTGTGACTCAGTTTCCCCCCAAAAAGAAGGCACCCCTCCACGTTGGAAACCACTGACTCAGGACACTCTGTGGTTAAAGCAGGAAAGCATGGCCAGAAGGATATCTCAGGAGCAAGGTACGGGGTGAAGGAGGGGGAGACTGGGAGCTACATCTACTCCAGCCCTGCTGTCCTTTGCTCTGGGTAGCTGTGCTTTAGCAACAGGGATCCTCAGCACCCCCTTTCCTGCATCCCCCCTCCCTGACCCATACCAGCCACTTCACTTTTGCTGCAGCTCCACTGACCTACCACTAGTTATAATTCCTGGGCTGAAGCAGGAGGCCAGCACAGGCTGGCCCAGACATAAATCAGCTCCCTATGGGCAAGGAGGCTGGGGGACAGCAGTGACAGGTGCCCACCATATGCTGCAGGACCCCCACCGTGGCCCTGGGATGCTTCCCAGGGATGGAGACCTTACCCACCCCCGTCACATCCAGCTAGTCCCCCCAGGGACTCTGCTGTCCCACCACCAGGTCCTCAGGGTGATGAGAAGCACTGTGCCTTCAGTCACAGGATCTGTGCCACCAGTCCCAGCTGGGGTCCCAGCAGAGAGAAGCTACATGGCTGCCCAGAATGAAACAGAGGGGCTGAGCCCCTGAAAACCCAGAAAGAGGATGGAAGGCCAGTTCAGGAGGTGCCCTCAACAGAGCTGGATGCCCACAGGGAGACGTGTCCGAGGGGTGACATCACGAGTCTGAGGGGACACTCCGCCCTGAGGGGACAGTGGCTGGGGGCACCTCTCGCTGCCCCGCTGTGGAGGATCTGGGTGAAATGGGGTGTCTCTGCCGCCATAGGGCGGCTTGAGCTGCCCAGCCCAGGCTCCCGCTGCCTGCCCGTGCTGCCATCCCCGGTCCTCCGGCTCCCTCTGCTGCCGGCGAGGATGGCGGCTGCCCGAGCCGACCGGGAGCAGCTCCTCAGCCGACCTGTGTCCTCAGGGACAACACATGCCCACCACCCGATGCCCAGAAGAAGGGGTGCGGGCAGGGGATGCTGCCGGCACGCTGCGAAGAACGTGAGGCACCCAGCCCCAGGCAGCCCCTAGGGCAGGTGGGCAGCCTTGCCAGAAACAGTGAGTGGCTGCAGACCCTTGAGACCCCAAGGAGGGACAGACTGTGGCAAGAGCTCAGCCTCAGTACGAGACACTGGAGACTCCATGAAGGGGCTGCAGACCAGAAGTGCAGGTGTTTGCAAACTGCTCCTTTCAGCTCAGGTGATTTTTTTTCTCCTGGTAGACACATGTGTCTATACACACATGCTGCAAGTGTCAGGAGCTGCAGAGCAGCCAGTCTATTTCTTTTTAGAACTTGACATAAGCAGGTAAATTATCCCCAAATAATGCATTTACCACGAGAGGAGAAATGTCGGTGCTGCTGCTGCCACCGAAGCAGGAGCTCCTGCCTCTCATTCCCCACGGTGACGGGGAGCCTGAGTTATGGCCCTGTTGGAGAGACAGCAGGTTTGTAAATGCCTCTGTTTGTGCTGCTTTCCAGCCCAACCAGAGCCCATTGATCACTGGGACAAGAGTGAAGCCAATGAAGAGATGCAGGAGCTGGAATCGTGGAGACACACAGCCAGAGCCATGCCAGAATCTGGGTACATGCAGGGATGCTCAGATCTGACCCTCTGTATCCTTTTCACTCAGTGAGATCCCTGGTCTGAGGACACAGCCTGCATATTTCATCCCTCAAATAAGTTCCTTTGCTTGGCCAGAACTGCAAAAGGATTTAAGTCAGGACCCCATGGCACCATGGGGGAAGGTCCCTGTGCCAGGGTGGTGAAAACAGGGAGCCTTATGGCACATATATTCAGTGTGAAACAAGGCTGGTTTGAGGGTGAGGACTGAGCCTTTATTTGGCTGCATCTTGCAGCCACTAAATGCTACCAAGGATCCTTAAAACTCGGATGATGTTTGCACCCAGTGAAAACCTGCCCAAAGAACAACCAACCTCAGGAACTGCAAGAGAGAGGGGAAAGTGAGGCAGAGTGGCAGTGTGGCATGTGAAGATGTCCTGGGTTCGAGCTAGGGCCTCAGTATGGCACACTTTTACAACCTCAAGCACTCACTGTAGCACAGCCAATGTTGAGACACTTACCTAAGCAGCTACAAATCACTCAGAGTGAACTTCCTCCACCCCAAGGCCGGCACAGGAAGGGCTGCCTGCCCAGTGTCTGACATGAATTTGAGCAGCCTAGGGGCTCGCACAGCCCACACTGCAGCAGCTCTGCAGCACCATCCCAGCTGCTCACACCTGCAGTGAGTGAGCATGGAGGAGGCATCACAGCACCATGGGACAGGGCAGACATGGCGGTCGTGCTGGAGACAGCTCCCTGCAAAAGATGTTCCCTAAGAAGAGGTGACATGACACAGCTACTTCATGTACATATGATCTGGGATGATTGAGGCACATGCTGCCCCCATGGCAAAACCGCCCACTGGCTCCCTGAGCCCTGCCAGGTTGGGCTGCTCCACACAGAGGTTAGGGATGGCCAGTGGGCTGTGTTGTGTCAGGACATTCTGCTCATGACATCCTACCAGGCAGGTTGTTTTCTATAGCAGAGGCAGGGAAACTGAGGCACAGAGGGCTGCTGAGAGTTGGGGAGCACGGGAAGGTGGCAGTAGGCCTGTCCCAACTATACCATCACTTGGTATGCATCACTATACCGTCGATTGGGAAAATCATTTGTCTACCAATCACAAAGCCTCTGTGCAGACCACTCCCATTGGGATTGGGGCCAGCATCCCTCCACCCAGCTGGGGGTGTGATCTCGAGAGAGCACTGGCTCATGCTGTCCACAAGACACTGCTGTGGCATCCACCACAGAACATGGCACAGCATCCTGCCACGTATACATGCCACATTCCTGTCAGGGCAGCTTTGCCATGACCAGGCTGGATCTTTCTGCAGAGGAAACAGCGCTGGAAACAGGGACTGTGATACAGAGCATGGCACTGAGACCGGGTGCATCCCCTGCTGCATCCCTCACTCCTGCTGCCCACTGGCTGCCCAGGCAGGGCTCTCACTCTGCATCCACTGGCCCTGAGAACGCCCTGCAGGGTGCTCTGTCCCCCAACCAGGCCCCCACAGCTGCACCCCAGCAGCCCTTCCCTCATGCTCCACACCACACCGACATCACCCCGACCATCAATAGCACTTGGTTAATTAATTTGATGGGAACAGCAGGGACCACACTTTGCATTTAGTGAACTTCCGAGAACTTCCAACCTCATCTTCATAATTGGCCTCATAAATTCGAGGAAAGAGAGAAATCAGCAAAGCCAGAGCAGCGCGGGAGGCAGGAGAGGCCCTGCACGCAGGAGGGCGGGCGAGCGCGTGAGAAGTGACTCTATTTGGTGTCCTTATTTAATTTTATTGCACAGATCCATCTTCGCCCGCCCCCTCCCTGCCTAGCCCTCTCTCTCCCGCTCTCCCTGCTGGGTTCACCTAATCATGATAAATTCATATTCATTTCCCTGCCTGCTCTAGCGGGGGGAGAAGCAGCAGCTCCCCTACATTCGCCTGGCCATGCTACCATTAGCAAATATTTACTCATGAATACAAAGTGCTAGTGTTAGAGGCCAAACTACTCCCTCTGCACCCCTTTTCCCATAGCCCCCTCCTACCCCTGCACCAGGACAAGCAGGATGGCTGAGTGTGGGTGTTCTTCCCACAGGGTAAGGAGCAGGGTGAGAAGAGCTGCCTAACACTCAGAGCTTTTTCTTGGTCTAGGATTTTCTTCCTTTTTTCCTGGGAGGCAATGAGATGCTTGTTGGGGGGAGAAGAATTGCCTGAGCCCCTGATCTGGACTCACCTTGGGGGTGCAGAGATGCCAGAGTGGGAGAGAGGGGCTCTGCAGCAGAAGCTGAGTGCCTGTCCCAGCTCCCCTGACTTTCCACTCAGTCTCCAAGTGCTGCTGCATTTTGGTTTATTTTTAATTTTCAGGATGATCAGACTCACAGCCAGGGAGAGCAGGAAGGGGGTGCACTGGAGAGGGGGAATAGCTGAAGCCCCATCCTGGGAAGCAGAAACCAGGTGACACCTCATTACAGATGCCTAAAACCATCTTTGCTCACCCTGCCTGCACCCATCTTGGGGACTCAGCACCCACATCCTCCCAGGCATCCCAGGAGCCCCATCACTTGTATCTTTTTCTTAAGTGTGGCATGCCATGATTTAGAAGAGGCAGGGGATGTGCTGGGATAAGGGGATGGCCAAGTCCTGCCCTGCTGCAAGGGCAGGAATTAGGGGCATTAAAAGAGGAGCATGCATAGGGCAGCTCTGTACCCTCTGCCCAGGGCTGGGCTGACTCACAGTGTGCAGCACAGTTCAGCCTCTCATATTTCTTCCCTTGGTTTGCACAAGGATGAGGGAGAAGCAAGAGACTTCAGCATCCAGAAATGTCACCCAGTTGCTCTGGACAAGCTCCTGGTTATGCTCCTTCACCTGCTGCCCCTTTCACTGCCCACAGAGGGGACAGTCCCTATCCATCCTTGGCCCAACCAGTTGCAGCTAGCCACAGGAGGGCCCTCTGCCCCCTCCAAAGCTCCAGGGCAGGGATTTCTGGGGTGGGAGGGGACAGACAGACATCAGGCACATTCCCTCACAGAGCAGGGAGCTGGCAGGATTTCTCCCCCAAGCAGCATCTACTTGACATGTATGTACTCGGACCACCTTCACTGTGTTTTGCCAAGGGACTGGGCACAAAGTCCTCCTGAGGAGCCCTAGCCCTATACATCCCTCTGGCCTCTATCCAAGTAAATTCAGGATGAACAGCAGGATCAAGGCTTTGATGCACTGCTGCAGCACCTCTTTGGCACCTGGGTGTGAACTGTGTCCCTAGAGCAGGAGTTGATTAAGGGGAAGGAGTTGAGGGCCACCAGTAGCAGCACAGATGTGGCACTGCTGTCCTCAGCATGTGGCCCCACCGAGAGAGGAAGCCCCAGCCCCCCAGGAGCAGCTTACCCTGGCATCCAGAGCTGAAGGCAAACCTGTGCTCATCAAGGGATAAACATGAGCAGCCCCAGCCAATGTAGAAATGGGCCCATGGTCTGTGAGCCATAAGAGCCTCCAGGATCCTCCCAGCACCACTGAAGGGAAAGGGAGCCCCCATCCAACCTCCCTGTTTGGCAGGGGTATCTCCCCAGCCCTGGATAAGGGCCTACCCAGCCTAACCAGGCTGATCCTAGGGATGAGGATCCCTTCCCCTCTGGCATGACCCTGGGGCAACACAGGTCTCCTGGGATGAAAGTGCCCTCTCTGGACCTCACAGGCCCCCGGTCGGAGCTGACTCCACTCTGTTCCTGCATAACCCAGGCAAGTCCTCCCTGGCTCTGCTTCAGCAGCCCGTCCCTTCTCCAGCTTCTGCATCTCCCTTTTGAGCCAATTGTTAATGCTGCTAATCTCCATGTGCTCCCTTGGCTGCCAGGCTGTTCACATTCCCCGTGGACAACCAAAGCATTTCCATGCTCATGAGACTGAGCTGTGTTCCAGGCACAGAACAGGAGACAGAGCAGCAGCCAACTCCCATATGCCCTACCGTCTAATGAATACGGAAAAGCTGACAGCAATCCCTTCCTGACTCCACACCTGAAGAAAGAACTCAGTCCAAGACTCACAGCTCAGGAATGGCACTTTTCTTTGGGAACAGCCAGTCCCAGCTTAACCATGTGGCCAGCTGTATGCCAGGACAGAGCCAGGTCCTGCTCTGCCATGGGAGGATGATGGCCAGCAACTCCCTGCCCAGAGAGCCAGACGTGCTGATCCAATAGCATGAAGGCCTTCATTGTCTTCTCGCTGCCTCCACCGAAAACAGGGAAATGGGCCAGCACAGGAGGAGCTCCTGGTAAGCCAGAGGGGAAGGTCCCAACAGTTGCAGTGCAGAGAGCAAAAAGACAGATGGCAAGGGAGAAGAGACAAGGGATTTATTACACTTCAAATTTAAAAGCACCAAGACATGCCAAAAGACATTGATTTCTCTCAGGTGTCCAGCAGAAAGGCTGAGCTGACAAATGCCACTGCTGGGGTCAGGGTCTCCCCAGCACAGCCCCAGCCCCACTGTTGGTGCCCAGCAGACACGGCTGCTGGTGCAGCGAGGGAGGTTTAATGTCCTTGTGCCTGCCCTAGCAGCAAACACACAGCTTGTCACTGCATGTGACAAAGACATGGCAGAGGGCAGAGTGGGAGTGGCTGGGTCTCCCACAAGACAAGGGACCAAGAACCCTGATGTCCTGGCACAGAAATGCCTACCATGGTACCTCTGGTAGCTGATGCCACAGAGCAGCACCTCTGCCAGGAAGAACCACTGCAATACCCGTAATGGAGACAGAGCACTGAACGTCTCTGGGAAATTCATCTTCAAAATACAAAATAGTTGAGATTTCCTGAGAAATAAAATTCACTCCCATGGATGTGGCAGGGCCAGCCACATGCATGTGCATACACAAACACACACACACTTTCCCTGATCAAAGACCAGATGACTACATGGCTTCCACACAAAAAAAAAAAAAAGGAAAGCTAATTAAGTTCTAATTTGCCCAAATTAGAACTTAACTATCTCCTTGTGTTTCTCTCTGCCTCCATGCCTCCAACACACAGTCACACAGCCCTGCTGGGTTACATTCAGTGCCATTACATTCACACTCTTCCTGAGCACAGTCCCCTGAGCTGTGAGGTCTGCTCCTCTCCTGCAGTGAGAGGAAAGGAGAGCGCCAGACCAGGGCTCTCTGTGGATCTGGAGGATCCTCAGCACATGACAAGCTGAGAGCAAAGAGGCACAGCACCTCAATGAGAGTCTGCTGCTGGTGGCAGTCCAAGCAGCCTGGACCTGTGCAGTGGGACCCACCAGAAGACACATGCCAGCTTGTCACAGCAGCAGCATAGGGGAACTCCTCATGATTCCTGCAGTGGCAGCTGCCAGCAGTACTGAGAAGACCTGTTCCATAGCCAAGCTAGACCCCTGTTGCCCTCATTCACAGGTCAGGACAGAAATGTTGGTGTTTGTGCTCAGACACAGAAGATGCATCCCACTTCTGTCCCCAAGCACTGGCAGGGGCTGGATCACAAGGTGCCTTGTGATGCTTGGAAAAGCAGGGCCAGGGTAGTTGATGGGAAGCAAGCCCTTTTGGTATCCAGGGGCTGCCTTGATATGCTTCCAGTGTGGCTCTAGCCCACAGCCTCTGCTGGGTGAAGCCACACAGCTCTGTCAGCAGCAGGGCCTCTCACCTGCAAGGAGCCCCAGTTTGCTGGGATATGTTCGTCAGTCTGCAGTCACTGCAGAGCAGCACTGGGGAAACCAGCACCCTTCAAACAGCAGCACAGCAATGGGCCCAGGGTGCTGTGTGACCCCTGGGTGTCACCAGTCCCGTTCCGAGGGCTCCCGGTAAGGCAGCCCCAGCTGAATGAAGACATCTCTCTCGGTGGGAGTGGGCAGAGTGTGACCAGATGACACCTTGACACCTCCAGGGCCTCGCACCACGGCAGAGCTGAGGGCGTGCTCTGACAGGCTCATGCCCTTGGTCTTGGCCAGGGCACGCATGGAGCGGTTGAAGTGAGCGGAGCCGGTGAAGTACAGCAGGGCGCAGGCGAACTCGCTGTATGGCACCACGATGATGTCGAGCCGGCGGTGCCGCCGGCCCGGCCCAGGGAGCCGGCACACCCCCAGGTACTTCTTCTGATCACCATTGTCCTCCTGACTCACCAGGTCATCTGTAAGGAAGCCTGGGAAGAGAGAACAGGCAAAGAGGAGCTGAGATGTCTCATAACATGCTGTGGGACCCCAAGGATAACACAGCCTCATCCCTGACAGCCTCACCCAGACAGGAGAAGCCATGCTGAGCTGCAGCAGTGCTTCCTCCTTAACGGTGCAGCAGGGCCAGGACTAACAGAATGTCCCATTCTTGGAAAAAGAGATAACCTGTCCTTCAATGAATGCCCTACACTTCATTGCCTCCTCAGCCTGGCCATGCTAAAAAAAGCTTTGACCACCACATGCCCGCCCCCAGCCCTCTTACCACTCCTGTGGAGGCTGTCAAGCAGCTTGTTGAACACCCCACGGTGAGACTGCCCATCGGGGTGAGTGACCAGCACGTCCACATCTCCACAGGTGGGCTTCCCCCGACGGTAGGAGCCGCATGCCACACACACGAGACCTGGTTTCAGGGCCAGGGCAGCTTGTCTGACCTCCAAGAAGAGAGAGGGGGATGAGCAGTCAGACCAGCCTCTTAACACCCTTCCATCAAGACAGCAAAGGATCTTGTGCCTGCCTTGAGGCCTGCCCTGCCTCTCCAGGGTCTCCATATAGAGCAGACACTTGGCAGGCATGGCACACTATCCCCACAAGAAGGCTGGCCTGCTGTCAGGAGGCAGGTGAGCCTGGATGGCCTCTACCCAGTCCTGTACACTCTACAATGACTAGCTCTTGGGAACACTGGGCTGGAGCTGGGTTAGGACAAGCAAGATGCAGCACTGCCAAAGGGGCAAAGTACAGCATAAGCTTTCAGAACCTTCAGTGTCTGAGACAGCAAGAGAGAAGAGGTTTTTCAGCTCCCAGCAGGGCAGGAGCACAAAGCTCACCAGTTCTGCCCACAAGGAGAATCAATTTAACATGAGACAGTCACAAATCCTGTTTCAGAAGCAGAGATGGGCTCATGGAGTCTCTCAAACAGGGCCCAACATAGCAGAAAATCTGTGAGTATCCCTTGGAGTTCACTCCTGCCAAGAGCTCTGCCTATACAGGAGAGTTGGGCTTCCTGACCCAGAAAAAGCACAATTGCTCCAGCATTTTAGACTGAATGGATGCCAACATGCTTCTGCCAGCAATCAGACACATATAATCAGAACTTCCTCTAATACAGTCCCCTCCAGGCTGGATCCCTGCTCCTGTTTTCCACAGATAGCACTAATTCTGATGGCTTCATTCATTAAAAGCTTAAGAAAGGTCCTCAAGTCCCTGGACAGGACTAAAGTATTCTTGGTCTGATTGTGCCAATCACCCTGCTGGCAGCAAATAATGAGGGGCTCAGCAATTCCCAGTGATGAGGCCATCAGAGAGGCTGGGGTTCAGCAAGGCAGTGTCCATGCCCACAGCCCCTTGTCACTCTTGGGGATCATCCTTCATTAGCAAGAGATAAACCCATTAACCTTTGCCCCAAAGGTGCTCCAAGAAGACACAAGCCTTTCTCATGCAGAGCAAGCCCTCCTCTGGTGTCCTTGCCCCCACTTTTGCTTTAAATGAAGATTTCTAGAAAACTCCCAGCCCCACCCAAGACCTAAAAGCTCCTCAGATCTCACTGTGACAGGCAGCACAGACAGTGACTAATCCCTCATTCTCTCTCCTGGGCCTGGATCAGAGGTGTATGTGTGAGTGTATGGAGGGGAGCACAGTAATCCCATCAAGATAACAATAGACCCACCCCCAAGAGCCAGCTCCTCAGTCCAGCCTGCCTGGGAAAGGGACCACTCACCACCAAAATGGCTAATCCAGCACACCGGACTGACACCCCAGCAGGAGCCTGGCAGGAGTGTATTCTTTGTGGCCAGGCCCTGTGGCCGAGTGACAGGGTCACGCTGGCTGCTGCTTCCATGGTGATCGGAGAGCACAGGGGTAGCAATGACAGAGTGTCCCTGAGGCTCTCTGCTCACATTAGGGTACACTGACTTAGCACCCCATAATCCCAGAGTGCCACAGCATCCTAGAGCAAGCAGCACCCATTTGCAAACTGGATCCCCTTTACTTCCAGCAAGGATATTCATGTTCTGTCCTCTCACTGACAACAAGATCATAGGGTGCTCATGGCTTCCTTTGGAAAAGTAGCACCCGGAAGATCTTGGCAGAAAGCAGATATCACTGACAGGATGAGAGACAGGAAAGAGAAGCTGGGAACCTGCTCATCCCACCTTGTCACATGCAGCCTTTTTCAAAGCAGTGTGTAGAACTGACACCTGTGAAGTATCCTCCTCCTTGCCAGGTACTCAAACTGAACCTTCTTATTGGGCAAATGAGGTGCCTTGTGTGCCCATGCCCAAAAAGGGTCCCCCAAGCACTGACCACACTCAGAGGAGAGGCTGAAGAGCTCAGTTATAACAGTGAGACATTTTCACAGTGTGCCTTCCTGTCATGTCCCAGCAGGTACTCCACTCCGAGGGCCTGGGGCTGAGCTACTTACAGTCTGTTCTATTTCTGCAGCTTCTTCCCGAGGCATGCGCTCCAGAAAATCCGTGTAGTGCTTCAGCCCCACAGCTTGTTGGCTGGTGAGAGTTGCCTTGGTGCGGATATCATCCAGCGTTCGGAAACCCTAGTGCAGGACACGTGATGATATTCAAACATCTACTGAGACTTTGCTCTTCAAATAATTTCCACCATCGGTGGATATTGGCAATTAAAAATTATTTGTGTAATTCTGCTTCAGCAGCAGTCTTCAAACCACAGTCTGAGATTCTCTTGCATAAGGCACTGAACTTACCTGCTGGTACCATGTCTGAGCTGTCTTGACTCCTGCTCCCCAGATGTTGGAAAACAACTCCAGCACAGGGACACTCTCACTGATGTGATCCAGCTTGCGCAGGTGCCCACTTTCCAGGATCTCCAGGATCTTCTCTGCCATCCGCTTCCCAATTCCAGGGATTTTACAGGCTTCCTAGAAAGCAACCAGAGCTGCTACTGAAAAAGCAAATATCACAGACAAGCTGGGGAGCTGCTACCCACTCACAGCCTGGTTAGTCATTTGATGGGGAATTGGTAAGTGGCGGGACTAGTTCTGCTTGACATTCTCCTCTCTAGCCTTAACTGCTGGACTAGCACAGTCCATAAGACTCAGATCCTGTTAGTTTTCTATATTATCTTCAATAGTGGCCAGTTGCTGATGATGAAGACAAAGGCAAAAACGTCCCTGCATTGTGCCCAAAGAAGGCATTTATCTCATGAGTGCTCAGATCTAGCCCTGGCTCAGATTCCACTCTTCTGCTGTTCTGAAAACACTGCAGGTGGTCAATGAATACTAACTTGTACTTGCTACACAACATCCATCCAAGGCCTATTTCCCTGCTTCACCACTCTGGAAAGATGTTTTACCTGATAGGAGGTGACTGGTTTGTGGTAGCTCTTGAGCGCATTGATGGCTTTGGTATAGCCCAGAGCTCTCCACTTGTCCCCCTGGACAGAGTAAGCCTTTGCCAGCACTTCCAGCTTCTCTGTGATACATTGGTTGTGATTCTCCTTCTTGCTGTTGGAAGACTGGGCACAAACCCACTTGCTGAGAGGCTGGGCCACCGTGGAAGAGCTGTCACTGGTCTCCTCTGATGATTTCACAGGGTAGCGGCCAGAAATCAAAGCTTCCAGATCTCCCTGGGTGACACTAGCGTCTTCTCCTTCACTGTCTTCATCATCAGAGTATTTCTTTAGGGAGAGATAGAAAAGCAACCATGTGAGAATAAGTGCATGCCTCACATATGTCCCCTTGGCACAGGCTACCTGTGAGACTAGGAAGTCAAAGCAATAACCAACCTCCCAGGCACACAGTGCTCCAATTACCACATCCAGAAGTGGCTGGTTATGTGCATACCACAGCTCTTCACATCTCAAGCTACACATGCACCCCTTGAAGCTACATGCACATCTCACCTAGCACAGGAGATTAGGCTGCTGTCCCCCTGTGATCCAAGCACACACACACCTCTTACAGCCAAACCCCTGAGACCTAACTGAGGTATGACATTGATTAAGTGAGCAACTGCTTCCAGCAGCAAAGTATGGTAATGTCAAAATCCCAGGCTGACAGAGATCCTGACTCCCTATTCCCACTGGGAAACCTTTTGCTACTCTCTTGGCTGCACAGACACATCTCTCACATTCAAACTCTGCACCTTCCACACCATGATGCAGATGACAGGAGATAGGCACTGAACTCTGTTTTCAGTTTACAGACACAAAATCCTAACAAGGTAGGAAATTAAAACCCCCTCCTTTTCCCCATGGCCATCTGCAAGAGAAAAGGGGGAGGAAGAAATGACACAAAGGACTCCACATTCCTGTGACAGAGGAGAGAACCAATGTATGCATTTGCTGATACCCTCAGCATTAGGATGCCTCTGTGTAGACTTTAGAAACAATGAGCCTTGGCTTCAGGTAATGAACAAAAGGGGATAGAAGTGGGAAGCTGCACCAGAGGCTTTGTAGACTGCTTTGCTCATTGAGGTTCCCCACTCTCCTGATGTACAAAAACAGGAGTCCATGAAGATCCAGGAGCTTCGGTATTGTGGAAGTAACCCTGAATGACATGGGGCTGTTTCGGATCAGTCTAGCAACTACATGCAGCACAGTAAGTCCTGTTACAAATTTCTGCAGTGCCAGCCTAGTCAGAGCCATATCCTTATAACCTCTGGTTCTGCTGGCTAAGAAGGTGTGGAGACAATTCCTGCATGATACAGAGCTGAAGTCTTTAGGAAGAGGTGGGACGTTCCCCCTTGTAATCTTGTGTTATAACCCTGAATACTGCGTCAGACAGGATTTGAAAGACTAAAGCAGTTTTATTTGCCTTGAAACATAACTGCCTTAAGATGCTGTCCCCTCGAAGGGCAGCAAAGCCTCAGAGTGGTCAGACAGGTTAGTAAGGCCCTTAAAAGCATTTAAGGAGCATGTTATCCAACCACAGTGCAAGGAACTCTATAGCTGAAGCTGGATGCAATTCCCACCCTCTCAGCCACCAGTGTCACACAGGTGAAACAGCACTTAATGCCCTGACCCTCCACACTTTGCCAACAAAGCTGATGGACTTTTTATAACCACATGTGCAAAACCAGCTTGTCCCATTAGCTTCTAAGACACTCCAGGATCCTAGAGCAGCTGACTTGCTAGAGGTAGTGGATGAGACTGGGATGCACATGGTTTGTCTGGAGCACAGCATAAGAGCCAGGAGAGCAGCTGAAACTCAGTAGCTGAAGCAATAGGCTACTTGAGAGGGAGGCAGGCAGCCTGGGGTAACAGCCCCAGGTTCACACAGACAGTAACTGGCACTGCTTGCAGAGGCTGCCTTGTAGAGAACTACTGCATCTGGATGCCAGTCACAAAGTGACTGCTACAGTCGGACTGGTAACAGGATTTCCTCACAGCAGTTTACATCCAAGGGTAGAACACCCAGAACAGTCCCCGTTTAGTACGAAACACTGGCACACTCATGAGAAAAACATTCACCCAAGCTGAAAAAGACCCTGCTTAAATAGAAGCTACTTCTAAGCTAAGTTTCAGCTTTATTGTCATAGCTGGGTTTCAACAATGGGTGGTACTGTTTTCAAAGCATAGCCCATGGGTTCTCCTCTCCAAACTCACATAATCCTAAGCCTGGGACAAGGGATTTTACTGAAATGTCTACAGATATGGCTTTTGTGCACTAACAGGAAGCATCATTGCTTGAGGAAATTTAAATAAAAAAAGACAGTAAGGTTTCAGACTCTAGCAGTAGACCATCCAAAATAAACGTGAGCAGAAAGCAGGCAGATAGCACAAGATTCGTAACAGTACAAAAGATCCTTTCTCCCGTTAAGTGTTAATAATGGTTGCCACTGAGTCAGTTACAAGAAACAGCAAAAAATGGGGTAACTGCAAAGGTGATGCAGTTAAGAAGCAGCCAACTCTACCTAGAACACACTGGATAGTAAGTGTGGGGAAAAAAGACCCCCTCTGCACATATTCAAGAGAAAGTATAAATCAAAAGATCCCTCTGTGAGCTGAGAGTAATTACAGGATTTTGTGAAACAAAATTTGGGACTGTGTTGAAAAACAGATACAGCAATTCAAGGCAGCTGCTGCTCTAAGTTGTCTGGGGTAACTTTGCTACATAGTTTTGATAGATTTGAATTATGTCAATGCCCAAAAAGAATTCGTCAAACTTGATCAAAAATACAGAGTAAGGAAGGAAAGCTAAGAGCAGGCCAGAGAAGCTGACTCACAGCAGAGGCCACTAATAACCCAACACAGATATTTTAAGCACACCACCACAATCATTCTGGTAGCAACCTGATCCACTGCACATGTTCCTGAACAGGGTGCTTGCCAAGGAATGGCAAATGGGTCAGTATGGCTCAGGCAGGAACATGGGATGAAATATCAGAGACAGTTTCCTGAAAGGGAGATATTCTCAGCCAGGGAATATTCCTCAAAAGGATGCAGGGGAAATATGATCACCAGAGTGAGCCTTGGCCTGATCAGAACACCAGGACTGCTTCAGCTGGAAATACGGGAACAGCAATTTAAGGGTTGTTGTTTCTATTCTTAACACCTAAAAAGGACAAAGAGAAGCAGTAACCATGTCCACAGACTGAGTCTGCCAGCACCAACTCACTAAAACATCTGAACACCTTCCCTTTGCTGAGAAAATCTCACACTGTATCCCTGCAAGGACACTTTTAGCCAGCAAAAGCAGCATACAGGATCTTTCACAAGGAGATGTGCCTGTGTAAGAAAGCCTCACCTCAGCCAGTTGCTGCTGTCCAAGGGTGCCCAGATCCTGCTGTGAGGAATCTGGCACCTGTGATTCAGTATCTGGTTTCACTGCTCCCTCCTCTGCTGGTGGCTGGATCTCTTCACTGTCCGGGACCTGCTGCTGTTCTTTCTGCAGTTGTCCCTCCTCCAGGTACCTGCCATGGATCAGATACCTTAATACAGGAGAAGGAGGACTTCTCAGTCCCCAGAATTTTGACTGCATTCTTCTGCATGTTTTGGGATGGAACAAACAACCCGTATGAATTGTACCCTCTCAGATCACAGATTGATTCTGCTCATTTTAGCTCAACTCCCTAAATAAAATCTACCTAACTGACCTGCAGCTTCCACTCCTATCTACCTCACCCTTGGACTTTCCCTGCAAAACTTTGCCAAAACATTTTGATCATAACCTGTGCCTGTTGCTCCATTCTTTATTTCCTCTTGTGCGTAGTTGTCAATTCTCTCTCTACCTTTTATCTGCAATAGGTAAGAAACAGCATTTAATCCTCAGTATTTTAAAAACAAATCTTATTATCACTGATGGATTAGGAAGAGGTGCCTTTAGCACCTGTAGGAAGCAACAGGAGGACTCCTGTTAGCACTTCTGGCCTCTATTGCATATTTTGTTACCCCACAGAACTTTGAGTCATGCCCACAGGAGCTGCAAGGAGTTACAGTTAAAGACTTTGAGCAGAGGTCAACTTTTAGTACTGTTCAGTTTAACATAGAAGAACTGTAAGGAGGAATGACAGTGTGGCATTTGCATACCTGTGAGGGATAAGGACACGATAGCCAGCAGTACTCAGCAGCTTCTGGTCTCTAATGCAAGCACTTAGCCAGGACGCCTTCACCAGCTGCAGTCCTGGGGGCAGCTTGGTTAATTTCAGGAGCCGAAAGGCCCGGTCGCAGTCCATGTCTTCAGCCACAATGACGTGTGTCACCTCTGGGGAGAACTGGCTGTGTATGACACCCCCATTGTGGACAATCTGCTTATGGAAGATCTCTGCCCTGGCCTGGCCAATGCCAGCTTGCAACACGTAAGCAGCAACCGGTTTGAGCCACTCTGCTGAGAAAAGCACAGGGGCAGAGACTCAGTGACAAGAGAAAAGTGCCGCAAGCCAACCGGGCTACATCTCACAGAGGATTTCATGGCACTGGCAGGCAGTCTTTGAGGGGTCTTCAGCTGACCAGACCAAAACAAGCTGATTATGATCTCTACAGAAAACACGCTCAGGACCAGACAAAGCCTTTGGGGAACAGGACTTCCAGTTAACAAGCTGGGTAGGAGCATCATATTCCACATCATAGGCACACAGGACTTACCCTCAGGTATCTCCGTTCCTTCATCTTTTGGAATCTTTGGAGGGACACTTTTCCCCGAGTCATCCCTCACCTTCTTTCTCTTGGGAAAGGCTTTGACAATCCCTCGTGGCTCCATGGGTCTGGTGAGAAGGTTGGCAGCAATTGCTGAAGACAATAAAGAGCAAACAAGGTTGCTTAGAACTTAAGGTTCACTCATTTTGCTCACTTTGTGGGTCTGAAGTTCTTATTTTTTGTTGCTGCCCTTCAAAAACACTTGCTCTAAGAGAGGCAACCAGAAGCAAGAATTGCAGCAGACAAAGTCAGAAAAACCAAAGTTATTAACCAGCAAAAAGTCACTTAAGCCAACTGTGCTTGAACAGCTTAGAAATTTCTAAGGCTAAGTTCTTATAATGGAAGGCATTCAACCACTTTAACATTTTGGAGCTCTTCCAGCCCAACCAGAAGAAGCAACTTCATTTCCCAGATATTTCTTAACCACATTCTCAAGAGGGAAACACCTGTCCTGCCAGGGCTGAAATCCAGTCATGACAAGAAGAGATAAAACAGCTGATTGACACCCTGTGTTTCACAGAGCCACACCAGGAAAACTCCCAGCTTGGCTTCAGCTGGAAACAGCAAATTAGTAAACATTAACTAGCCAAGGTCAACATGGGTACTATAGCTTTACTATCACAAACCCCACAAAAGCAAACTTTGGAACTTTAACTACCACGATACCAGGAAAGCTCAGCTTTCAGTAGCCCAGACAAGCCCCTGAATTACTGTATATCCCAACATCCCCTTCTATCAAGTCAACACCGACTTGGTTTCCACTTTGTGTTTCACTTAGAGGTTTCTCATACATGGGCCAGCACAAACCTATCCTATTAAGCCTGGTGAGCAGAAAATGGTCCCACCTGGCCATGGCTTCTTCCTACTTTCTCATTCAAGCATTAAACACAATCACCTCAAGACCAACCCGGACTAAAGTCCTCGCCTTTCTAAAACTCACCTGTTTCTGTTTTCTGATCGTTTTGAACAAAAGGAGCCCTCTGGAAACAGCAATCCTTTACATCAGAGAAAGACAAAGCCCCACACCAAGCCCCAGCCAAGCTTATGAGTGCTCAAGTCCATTTCACGGCCCGGAAAGGTGTTTCTCCAGCCGTGTTGTAGCTCGCCTTAGCCACAACCCATGTGCTGGGTACCAGGCTTGCCTTGCCAGCTTCCTCAGGCCGTGGCGGTTTCAAGAACAGCAGCCCGGGGCTGGCAGCACCCACAGCCTCGAGGGCACGAACGAGACCCCAGATCTCGGGGTCGGGTCCAGGGCAGGCGAGGGGGGGTGAGCGGGCCGCGATCCGCCCGCAGGGGCAGAGGCGGAGTGGGGGACAGGGCCGTGGCTATGGCTGGGCCGGGTCAGTGGCCGGGTCTGGGGCCGGGGAGGGCTGTGGCCGGGCCGGGGCCGGGGCTGTGGCTGTGGCAGGGCCGGGGCTGTGGCTGGGCCGTGGCCGAGTCTGTGGCCGGGATGTGGCCGGGCAGGGCTGTGGCTGGGTATGCAGTCGGGTCTGGGGCCGGGTTGTGGCTGTGGCAGCTCCGGGTCTGGGGCCAGGCAGGGCCCCGCTCCCCTAGGCCCGGCCGGAAGCGCTTCCGGGCGGCGGGCGGAAGTTTCCGCGTTGCCGCGGCGACGGCGCGGCCGCCATGGCGGTGCCGGGCTGGCTGGAGCGGCTGCGGGCGGCGGGCAAGACCGCGCTGGTGCAGGACGGTAACCGCGGGGACAGGGCCGGGCCGGGCCCTCTCGGCCCCCGCCGGCCCCGCCGAGCGGGTTGGGGTGACTCTGCAGCGAGCGGGAGGCGGGGAGCGCTGCCGGGCCTCGCACCCCGGGCAGGGCCCCAGGGAAGGACACAGGGCAGTCAAAGCGGGAACGCTGGGCAGTGGGACGGGGCCCAGACAGTGGGATAGTGCCCGGACAGCGGGACGGAGCCCTGCACCAGGGGGTTGGTGTATTCTTGTTTGCTCTCACCACCTGCCTTGCCTCTAGGGAAGCGCAAGATCCACTACCTGTTCGAGGATGGGAAGGAGATGGCCGAAGAGTATGACATGAAGACCGGCCAGCTGATGAGTGAGTGTTGCTCTCAGCTGGCCCCTGGCAGAGGCGGGTGGGGTGGGGCAGAACCGCAGGGCGGTGGGGTGTGCACGCTCAGAGCTGGGGTGTGGAGAGGGAGTGCCTGGTCAGGAACAGATCACCGCTGTTCACTCTGGGAGATAGGCACGCCTGTAGTGGAGTTTTGTAGGGACATAAGTATGGTTCAGTTTGCAGCCAGGGCTCTCCAACTCCCATGGCATGGCAGACCTTGCTTTAGCTGAGGATCTTCCCCAAACAGTTTGTCTGTCACAACAGACTTGGATGGACTAAGTGAGATTACCGTTGTGGTTGCCTGGCACTGAGTCTGTACCACATGCAGGGCTGTAATATGCTTTTTGGTGGCTTCTGCAACCGCAGACAAGGAAGGTGTCGATTATGGCTCTTGTCCAAAACCACATCAGCTGCAGCATGGCACCTGTTGCAACCCCACTAGGGTTTCAGCACCAAGTAGCAAAAAAGAGAGGCATTCTGTACAGAATTACCAACTTCAGAAATAGGCCAGCTAGCAGATCCACTCACACCAGAGTGGAAATTACTGGAATTAAGATATGTATCTTCATATCATCTCAGTGTGATGGGCGGCTTTGGCAATCATTTGCTGGAGTTGTTATAGGGCAGAATAATGAAAACCCTTCTTGTCTCTTCCACAGGTAGAAAATGGCGAGAGAAGAACACCCTCGGGGGCTCTGGCAAGTGGCAGGTAGAAGTGGGAGAGCCAACCTCGCCACTCCTGGGAGCACTGGAGTCAGAGCTCATAACAGAGAGCAGCTCAAATGTATGTAAAGATCTGCAGGCACCACTGCACCTAAAACTACCTAGTCTTGTACTTATAGCAGAAATTGGTAGAGTGCAGATCACTCACAGCCCAAGAGGCAGCCTTAACATGCCCAGCACTTTACTACAGATCATCCCAAAGCTGTGGGGCTTGGTAGAATGGCACACCTTAGGTTCATTGTGGGTCTTCAAGATTTGTAGTTTCCTTAAGTAAAGAAACCGTACTGCTCTGCTGGCCAACTACTGTCCTGGTTTCTGAAAGCAGGCTGATGGTGGTCCAGTGACAAGTCAGGGGGTGGAAAGCAGAGGTGATGGCAACGAAAGGCTGGCATAGGCAGCACGTAGCAGGCTGGTCGTTAACAGAGCACAGTCTGTTTCATATGCACACCCCTCTAGCTTAGAGGGCAGGTATTTTAGTCTCTCACCATCTTTTCTACAGATGTAAAACACAAGCACAGTAAATTGGGGCAGAGCCAGGACTGAATCCAGCAGGTCCCTAGAGCAGGCAGAGCTCAGTGTTGGTTGCCTGTGAGGAAGAGGCCCACTTTCCCAGTAACCCTGTACTGCAAGACTCCCTTGCTGAACAGTTTAAGCCTTCCACAAGCAGGGCAGGCAGTGCCCTGGGTGAAGGCAAAGCAGCTCTAGCTCTGGGAAAGTGGTGCTCAGGCAGCTTCTTGAATTACTCCCTAATGTTCCACTGTGAAAGAAGAGCTACTCCCATGTGGAGTCTCACAAGGTAGTATAGGAAGAAGGGGACTGGGAGGAGAGGAGACAGCTGGAGGGGCCTTGCTAAAGGTACTTGTTTGCTGTAGCCTGTCTTCATGAGGAAGGATACCCTGAGCAGCTTCCAGTGGCGGATCCGCAACCTGCCCTACCCCAAGGAGGTCTACAGTGTCGCTGTGGAGGAGGAGCAGCGCTGCTGTGTCATCCGGACCACCAACAAGAAGTCAGTAAGGACAGCACTGAGTGCTGATGGTCCCTGGGGGTGAGCTGGTGAGAGGCCAGTCTAGTGATTGCACAGGGGGGTTGTCCCCTTTTGTCCTTTGTCCCTTTTGAGCAAGGGCTGAAGGGCCTCCCTTCACAGTGTGTGTCTCCTGCTGCCCAATTTCTACTCCCAACTGCCCCAGACACATTACAGTAGAGGCCCTCAAGCTCTGCACTGGCCTTTGCAAACTCATCTCTTCGTTCCACTAGTGTGGTGTTTGCTCTGTTCTTTTCCTGTCAGATGTTGCTCCCTTAGAAAAATAAAGTAGGAACCTTGCAGACCTTTGGAACGTAGAGCATTCCACTGTCTCCCTCAGATGTGATGCTTTGATCTAGTCACTGCATCTCAGAATGCTGCAGGATTCAACAGGTACAGCAAAGTTGTCAGCACCCAGACAGACAGATTTCCCTGCGTAAACCTGTCCTGTAGTCACGATGCCAGTAACATGATCTGAAGGTAGCAACCAAAAGAGACAGATGAAATCTGGAAAGGAAGCAGCATGGTGTTCTGCTAAAAGAGATTTGAGATTGGAGGGGAGAGAAAAATACTTTTACACATCATCTTTTAATGTGTCAGGACATGGTATCTCTCATGGAATGACACACGCACTGTGCCCCAAAGCATGTAAATGCTCAGATAAACCAGGATGAGCTGTAGTATTGGGAAGAGAGAGCACGGAGCAAGCTTTCAAAGCACAAGGGAAGATACTGGAAGTGGCTGTAGGTGGTGCTGTCGGCACAGAACTGCGGCCCCTCGACTGCCGAGCGAGCAGCACTCGGCGAGCGTTGTCTTGAGCACCTCACGTCAGCACACCTGCGCGCTCAAAAGCAGAAGGCTAGGAAGGGGGCGCCTACCCCATGGAAACAGCAAGCAGTTACAGCTCTAATGCAGAAAGATGCTGGCCTAAATGCACGCAGAGGGATTCACAGAAGAGTGGTGCTTTAGGAGGGAGACATATGTAGTAAAAGATGAATGAGATTCCCATCAGGTGGATACGCATGTTGCTAGGACAGGAATGGAGAATGGGAACCTAAACCCAACCACGTATTAGCACAGACAGGCTTATCTACTCCCAGTTGTACTGATAGTAGTGTGTCTGTGGGAACTTCCTTACCTGCATAGGTGCTGTAAGGTCATAATGTAGCACTAGGGCTTCATCTATGCCCTACTTGACTTCAGGCTTTTTTGTACTGCTCTCAGGAAATCAGCAGAGTCCCCTGCAAGCAGCTGATGTTCACACTCTTCATAGACTCATGTCAGAAAGTGCTGAAGGACTCAACAGCAACTCATGGCCTGCTTATGACTGTTGAGGACTTTTAGAATTAAAGCGGAAAGTCACATCACTGGGGACAAGATGTTGCTGTCAGTAGGGAGCAGGGACAGACACCAGCACTGGAACATTTAGTACAGGCTCCAGGATATCTTAGATCCTTTCTCCTGGGTCTTGGCCAGGGCAAGGCACCACTCAGCAACTAATTCCAAGATAGCAACAAAGGCATGGAGTCCACAGAGAGAGCACACACCACTACAGGAGAGAAAGGAAGCCTCGGAGCCTCTCCAGCCCTTGGAAGTCAGCCACGCTGCTTCTGAGCAGCAGAGTTGTGCTGACTGCCAGCCAGAGGCACAAGTCACAGGATGGGCTGCCAAGTCACTACTGAATAGCTCAGCTCTAAATGCTCAGCATACCAGTAGCAGTTTTCCCTACAGGCTGACAAAAAGTGGGTTTCCAGTAGGAAAATAGGAGGTGATTTCATATACGTACTATGGATCTCAGGCCAGGACTCAGGCTCAGAGTGTAATACTACCCTTGGCCATGGGGTGAGAGGCGAGGGCAGAGAATCAGCCTGCATCAGCAGGGATAACCACCCATCAGCTACCTCCCCAGCCCAGACAGGAGCTCTTCACTTCCACCAGTCACTCCCATTCCCTCTGGCCACGGCAAGGGCTGCTCAAGTGGGATTTGCTTAAAACCTCTTGCTGTAAAATAAATCCATTAAACTAAACTCTAAAAACAAACCCAGAAAGCCACCTCCCCAAACACCCAACCTGATTCAATTATTGTAGCAAGAGGCAGTGGTAATGTTAGGAGGAGGAGGGGGTGGCAAGGCAGATCTGGTTTCCTTTGATCTTGTCACAGATTTTAGTTTGAGGCCAGCCAAAGCCATTCTTCTCCCCTTCTCCTTAGTCCTGGGGCAGCAGAATGCTGCTGTTTCATTGATGACTTCCAAGGCCCTTTGAAACAGTGGGTTTTTTCTGTGTACTGCTTTTTTTTGTCTAATCGGTAAGAAGTTAACACTTCCTTAACATGTCTTTGTGTTCATCTAATCTCTGCTGTTTAACCTTTGACATCTCCCTTATTATCCATGTCTGCCACCTTTTCCAAATACGACAGCAGTGACAACACAGAACGGTTTGAGCCCTGCGGTAACAAGCCACATACATTCCTCCCACTGCACCGGGAGAGCCATTTGTCCTTTGTAGCTGTTTTCACCGTGACTTGGAAAATAACTGCAATTTGGGCAGAGGTAGCTGGAGAGGCCAAGCCTCACACGCAGCCAGCTGAATGGAGAACCACCTCTCATGGCATGACAGTAGCCGCTGCGTGTTCCTGCTCTGCTCCAAGCACTTCAGTACCGGCCACAGGCCAATTCCTTGGAGACGATTGCCTGCAAGAGGACTGGAAGACACTAAGAATCCAGCCATGCCTCTGGGTTGGGCACAGGACCACCAGCTAGTGTATTCAGTGCAGCCTCAGAGAGAAGCAGTAGATGCAGGGCAAGCCATGCCAAGCAAAAAAGGTCTCAGACAAACGCAGACACAGACCTACAGAGTTTTGGCCCCAGAGTCTTAGGAAATCTCTTAGCTGCCTGGAGAGGTTATAACCCATCCAGTTCCAAGGCATATCACCTTTTATTCATACTGAGCAAAGCCCAAGGTTTGGTTGGTGAAGAGACACAGGCTGGACAGGGAGCTGGCAAAAAAACCCATCTTCTTCTTGAATGTGAGAGGTTATTGGAAGACTGGGATAGAGACCAGGGAAAGGACAAATAGGAGAGCTATACGGGCAGGGGAGCCCCACGGCCACCATGGGGCTGCACAGAGACACTGCAGGGCAGGAGCTGGGGTGACTGAGGGCAGCTACAGCTGGACATCTGTTCCCAGGTCTATGCCTGAGCACCACCATACTACCAAAGCAAGAAGTTTATCTAGGAAGCACAGCAAGAAGTCAAAAAGATGGATTTAGGAAGGATTGTAATGCAAAATGGTGCATCACTCAGGAAGGTAAGTCATACAGTACAAGAGTTTTGACAGCTATTTTGACAAAAGCTAAAGGAAGCTGCTGCTATTCTTCTATGCTATGGAATGAGAGCCTATGAGCAGGAACAAAGACAAGGGACACCTCTTGGTAGGACTGAGTAGTCTATCCCTATTCATGTCTGGCTTAAGGACAAGCTGGAGGGACCAAGCCTGCTCTCACATACCAAATCCCTCAGGACTTTGCCAGCTCTGATTTCCAGTTTGGAGGTTTGTTTCTAGTGCTCCTGCCAGCCTGGGGGCACCAGGAGGCAAATAGTATGGCACAAGGGCATCCTGCCAATCCTGAGCGGTCTATTGTGCTCACCTGCATCTTGTAGAACGGCAGTCTGTGTCGCAGCACTGCTAGCAGAGGAATAGGACCCCCATTTACCTTAATTTTGTCTCTTCTCTCATTTGTAGGTATTATAAAAAGTTCTCTATTCCTGATCTGGACAGATACCACCTCCCCTTGGATGCTGCTGCCCTGAGCTTCACCCATGCCAACAACACCCTGATCATCACGGTGAGGTTTTAGCCACACAGAACAGCACTTTGCCTTTCTCTTTATGCCCACAAAGAAGCTAAAATTTTTACACATGGGGAAATGAGGCAGAGCAGGGAGATCTGCTGAGGGTCACTGATGAGCCCCCTTCTCTGTCACACAGTCAGTGGGAGTTTCAGATTACACTGGGCATGCTGACACTAGCCAGGGGAGCCCAGATCGCAGGAGGGGCCCTGCCTGCTGCTCAAGGTGACTTGCAGGTGGAAGACTGTTTTGCCCTATTTTCCACATATCCTCTCTGTCAGGCCTGAGCAAGCCTCTACTCTCCGAGACGCCAAGTTTCTCTTGGCTCAAAGCATAGGAGTCCAAGGACTTGCTTCACTTAGATGTGTCGCAGACTTAAAAAAAAAATTTAAGAAAAAATCACCTGCTGCTTTGTGTCAGAGAGGGAACACTCCCACACACGTGGTGGGAGTGAGAGTCTCACACTCCTTGTTGCAAGGAGCAGATGCTTTTGAGCAGCAGGTGCAGAAGTCAGCTACCCAGAGGGCATGCCCTCCGCAGGAAACCTTGCAGCAGAGCTGTGCATATGCAGAGGAAATGGGCCAAGGGGAGCACCTTGAGTCCTCCTGAGCTTCTGTTTGCTACAGGCCAAACCCTTGCCAAAAAGCACCTGCATCCACCACTAAACTACAGCTGGGCAAGGGGCCTCTGAGAGGAGGACAGAGGAACTGCAACTCTTACTTCTCTCTGCATTTTAAAAAAAAAGCTTATTTTATATATTTACATATGTGTACTTTTACAGAGAGCTATATATATAACACTTATGAGCATACAGTCAGTGAGCATACCAAGGATCTGCTTGCCAGGATATTCCAGAGAGGTTGGTGGGTGCCAGGACTCCACATCCAACTGGAAAGTTTTACTTGCACTGTAAAAGACACTCCAGTTCTTGGCAAATGTCCTTAGCTTGATGGCACCACCTCTCCAAATGGGCTTCAGAGGCAGCTGGTAATGGCAAGGCCTCCCGTGTCAGGAGGGCCCTGCTGGCTTGGTAGTACCCAGCCCCAGCTGGTCTGCTTGGAGCAGAGACTGAACAGGAGTGCTTAGGGAATGTCTCTCTGTCCTACAGTACCAGAAGCCGAAGGAGATCCTGGCTGCAGAAGAGCAGCTGCAGAAGGAGCTGAAGAAGATAAAGACAGTTAACAGTGGGGATGGAGACTGTAAGACCCAGTAGGCAGTGGCTGCTTAGAGACTGAGGTGAGGGGCAGCTCTCTGGCACAGCTTCATGGTATTTATTTTGCCTTATCTAATAAAAATTGGTTCTGTTGTTAAATAGAGCCATTTGGAGGAATCTTTATAGGCCCAGGGAGAGGGCAGGGCAGTTGATCTGTCTGCTGCCTTGTGGGCTGATTTCTGCAGATGTTTCATAGAACCACAGAATGGTTTGGGTTGGAAGAGACTTAAAGATCATCTTGTTCCAACCCCCCTGCCACATGCAGGGACACCTTCCACTAGACCAGGTTTCTCAAAGCCCCATCCAACCTGGCTTTGAACACTGCCAGGGATGGGGATGATCCTTTATGAATTGTGGGAAGATACAATACACAAAGAAAGCACACCATATCCACAGCCAGCAGCTCTGTCCCCAAGGAGCTCTGCTCCTCACACCCATGACCTGCCTGGGATGTGCTTGGAAGCAACTCCCTCCTGCATGGTTGTGCAGGTCCTCTGTGCAGTTAGCAGGATGGTCTGGTGACCTTGCTATCTCTGCAAACAGCACCAGTGCTTAGACCTGAGTGGACACAGCCTAGGAAACAGGATGAAGAGGAGGACACCCCACTGTTCCCTTATCACGTGCAACATGGCACGGTGCAGAGCACAGGAACCGAAACACACCTGTCTTCATTTGCATGGCAGAGGAGAAAGCAGCAGCCAGGCCACTGGCCAGCTCAGGAGCAGCAGTAGCACCTGTCTGTGAAGGTAGAAGGTTCAGAAGGATGACACAAAAAGCAGCAGAGCCCACTAGTCTGCACTAGTCTGTTTTGCTGCTTCATTATGCAGGCAGCAAATGAGTGACAGATCCTACTTTTTGAATTCTTGTTTGAAAAGTGCCAGGAGATCCAAAATCCCGGGAACCGCCTTCAATGCAGCAGTGTCACAGGGTCTAGCCAAGGAGAGAGCTCTATCAGACATGCAGACAGCTTCTGAACATAGGCCTAACCTTCACCACCGAGCCAGGCCCCTGCAATCAGCAGGTAACATTGCAGCCCCTTCAGAACTTGAAACAAAACATACATCTCTTTTGTTTCCCTTCGGTTTTATTTAGCAAAACACAATCATTTCAGCCCTGCCAAGTGCATGGCCTGACCTGATGGCCAGCCTGGGGAGGCACACACTGAAAGCAGGGCTGGCTCTGCCTTTTAGCTTCGTTGTTGCTCTTGGCTGTGAAGGACAACACAAGCAGCTGCCAGGAGAGCAAGTGCAGGAGAAAGGTGGGCCCCATTCCAGGCACCTTTCCCTTGCACCAAATCAGTCCACCCCACACACAGACTTGCTTCAAATGGCTCAGAGCTTGGCTGATCTCAACGTGACCAGCACATACAGCTGATAGGGTGTCCCATCTCGACTTGCCCCCAAAATGCTGCATCCACAGGAAAAATATGGGAAAAAAAGAACACAGTTAATAAAACAAACCCTAACTTGCACAAAATAAAAAAAGAAAAGGACAATTGCCCTTCTATTTCCACTAACAGGCAGGTGAGGTTGAGAAAGTTTGGCCCTTTGTGCAGTCTTCATTGTAGCTTTCTGGTTGGCAAAAAAGTCCCTTCTGAAGCCTTGTGGGCCATTCTCACCTCTCCTGCCCTGCAATTCCCTGAGCCGAGTGTCAGCTCTGCTGAGTTGGGGTGACCAGAAGCAGCTGTGGTGCCCTTCACAGGGCCGTGAAGTCCAGGACGTGCAGGGCTGATGCCACTGCAGCATACAGGTGGGTGGTACTGAAACGGAGGCAGTATACTGGACTGCTGGTGGGTGAACACAGGTGAAAGCTCTGCAAGAAAACAGAAGAATCAGTTTCAGAGAGGACCAAAGACCCCAGCCGGTGTTACAGACCCAAAGGCTGAGATGCCTGAGTGAAGCAGGTTTTCCCTGCACATAGGTTAGGTTCCCCATGCTGGACTCTCTTTTTAGCAAGAGACATGGGCATTGGGCTGCCAGAGAACAGCTCTGCTGCTGCTGCCCTGCCTCCAGCCAGAGCTCACCTGCAGGCACCGAGTCTGTCGCTTATCCCAGAGGCGCACCACGCCATAGTAAGAAGAGCCGCTGGCAATCATATGGTTCTTATCACTCCTTATGCAGTAAAGGGCACTGTCATGGGGCTCTTCCCACTCCTGGACACACTTCCTGCAAGGGCAACACAAACCAGAGTGGGACTGAGCCTCTACTCCTCCACCCAGTTTGCCTGAAAGAGCTAATTCAGCAACAGGTGAGTTCCCAGGCATTGCACAGGGAGAGTCCAGGAGCCTCACAAGGCCCTCAGATGGCAGCAGGGTTGGCTCACCTGGTGCTGGTCCGTATGTCCCAGTAGCGGATGTAGGTGTCATACCCACACGAAAGGAGAAGGGAGGGTGTTTCGTAGAAGACATCAAGGACTCCAGCTCCACGGTGGAAGTCAGTCCCTAAACAGGTCAACAGCTGGCCACTGCAATGAAACACAACAGGGAAAGCAGCATTTAGAGCGAAGAGCCCTTCCAATTCAGCTGACCAGAGCAGAAACAGTATCACAAAAGTCTTCTAGACCTCGTTTCTGTGATTTAACATAATACAAAAGCCTGCAGTTTTCCTGTCCTATCACCAGCTTCTGCTACTGGTTGGGCCACTAACTGTCACAAGGGGTGACCAACAGGAGTCACAGCTCTAAGAGAAAGAGGCAAGGGATAGGTACAGCTGACCCCCAGCAGAACAGGATCATTTTCTTTAGAAGTGACCAGTATCCTGAATTATGGGACTTCATTGCTATAGGAGACAATTCTCAACTTCGTCAAACTATAGATAATCTGCAAGAGCCGCTTACATGGTCAGTCCCATCCCACACTCTGTCCTTCAAAATACTGGGGTATTTCCCTGTATCTTTGACACATAGCTCAGATCCACAGGCAAACCAGACTCTCCCGACCCAGTCTGCCATTGGCTGCTCTCCTCAACCTCCTCTAGTTACACTGCATTCTGCAAACACCATATCTGGGGCTGAATGTGACAGGTCAAGAGCAATCACCTCAAGGTGGCTCTGGAGATGACCTTTCAAAGGTTAGATTTTTTTTTTACCCTTTTCTCCTTTTTAATTCCTTGCTTGCAGTGAAAGAGCAAAAGCAAGATCTCCATGAAGATCTATGCTGGATGTTTTGTGGAGGTATCACTCTGCTGCTTGTTCATATGCAGAACCAGCAGCTCACCAAGTGGATGTTGCCTGGTGAGCACCCACCCCACCAGACTGCAAGGAAAACCTTGAGCCCCTTCCCTGGGCCATATGAAATTTCAGCAGGCACATGGCATAACCCATGCTTAGTATCACTCCATCTGCCCCAGCAGCCAACAACACCCAGCCATGACAGACTCTTGGGAATGGAGGGAACAATCTGCCCAGCTGCTTGAAATGGCCACCTATTGCAAACCCTCCTTTTCTTCCTCCTCCTCCTCACACCCTCTACATCAAAAATGCTGGACACAATAAACCTTGAAGCACCTGCTTTTCAAACCCTGCCGCACGGCCACCCCTCTCCAACAGGCTCTTGGTTCTCAGGACAATGAAGCAGTCCTGAAAGCCGACAGCACAGATCCCGCAGTGGGGTCACTCCCAGCATCTCCCTCCATTATTTTGTTACTTTCTGCTCCTTGATCCAGCATCACACAGTTCCGAGGCACATCGCCAAATGCCTTAATTCTGTCTGTAATCTGGGCTAAAGCCCTCGTCAGGGGATAAAGACCACACAAAAGGAGAAATAGAGTCCTGGGAGATGTTAAAACAAGTAAACACCTTTGTGTCAGGAGAGAGAAATCGCTGATAAAGCAGATTAGTGCCTCGAGCCCTGGTGTCCCCAGATCAGAAGGCGAGCCCTGGCCGATCTTTGCAGCCAGCACGCTTCTATGATCACAGAGCTGGCGGCATGCTGGGGCCAGCCTGTTTCCCCACAGTCACTCTCCAAAGAGCAGATTATGTAGAATAACAATTTCTTTGTGGCTGTGTAATTCCCTCCGTGACCGTGGCTGTGGGCAGCTACATTGGCCCTTGATGCCAGGGCCCTAGCAACCATTTAGAGAGGCCAACCAGCCCTAGCAATGGCCCCCCCATGCAAACCTCTTGGACAAGCTTTAACATCAAGTGCATGAATTAATCCCCCCCAACACGAATCCAGGGGTGCTGGCTTATTGGACTTTGTGTTTCTCCAGGCAAGGGATCGAGGGGATTCCAGGCTTCAGCCCTTTGCAACCTTCTCACAATACATTAACCCTTGGAAGGTTACTTGCAAACCAACCCAGCAGCAACTCTGCACCTGCCTGTGGGTTGAGAGGTTGAAACACTCATGGTCTCAGCACTGTGTGCAAGAGCTCTGAGGTTTGGTTGGCACAGATGGGTCCTCAGATCCACCATGGAGTGAGACATGAATGGGAATCTCTAGCTCTGGCACTCACCTGCCCCTCAAAGCACACAGGTCCCTACCATCTGCTGTTCCGTAAAGCCAGCACGACAGATGGACCTGCACACAGCCCTTTTCAAGTCTTCTGCAAAACCTTCTTCATTCTATGAGTTATACATGTGGCCTAGAGTTGCAAGACACACAATGGAGGAATGAGGAGATGCACAAGGGGCCAGACTGCTCAACTGGCAGAATCCTCTGCCAGTTGCTCAGGCATGAGAGAAGAGTTACTCAAAGGAGATGAGCTACCCCAGCAAGCCCTAGGCAGCACCAGCAGCTTGGACCCCTCTCAACCCACTTTGACATGCTGCTGCTTTTTTGTTTGTTTGTTTTGCAGGGTAGCCCCTGGACTGGTGCTCTGAGCATGTGACACTTCAGGAGAGGGAAGCAGGACAGGCAGCTGCACACAGGCCATGCAGCCAAGAGCACATCTGGTGAATATCCTACTAGCTAACTGATGTCTGCCTGTGTTCATTCCTTTTCACAATTTTCCCTTCTAATACACCTCTAACATGTAAAGGACTAAGTGAACTCATGGAGAGAGGAACATTGCTAAGGAAAAGTAACAAGATGCAGAAGATATTTTACTCACTGGGACCAGCTCTCTTCCTCTTCTCAGGTGCTTTGCTTGTTTTCTATACTGAACAGCCTGGGCCAGATAGTGCCTGGGTTCAGTCCCAGTGCTGGGTGGCACCAACAGAAACACTTCTGCAGCAGTGGAGCTCTCTGAGGCAGAATCACAAACATGACAGTGCAGATTTCCTGGAAAGACCAGTCTAGAGCCAGAGCTCTCAGTTTCAGCACTTTAACCACAAACCACCTGGCCCAAAGCAGTGCCTACAGACATACACAGGTAGGCCTCCAGCACTGAAGAGTCTCAAAGATACTTCTAATTTTTCCTAATTCCTGTTAAGCATCTAGACACACTGAAATAATACTGGCAGTAATCTGGTACCAGCCCACAAGGATCAGAGCCAGAGAAAATCCAGCAGCCCATTTAGCCCCTACCACAGAAAAACTGTTGGCACCAGGCTCTGGACTCCTTGCTGATAGAAAAAAAATATTCAAAGTCCATGTGCCTGGGAAAGGTATCAAACTGATGAGTCCAAAAATGAAAGCCATTTTGTTCAGATACTATAGGGAATCCTTTGATTCATCTCCGTCAGTTTCCATGTTCTTCAGAAAAGAAAACTTTTTGAAATTACATTTAAAATAAGCTTTTTTTTTATTGGATTTTCACATTTCACTCTTTTCTTTCCATGCTGGAAATCTAGCCATGAGCATTGCTATCCTGATACCTCCAGAAGACAGGAGTCTTCTAGTCTGGAAGCAAAGAGAACTACTAAGGAAGGGAAGAAGCAGGTCGGTTTCTTTAAGTTCTTGTTCTTTTTAAAAACACCTTAAAGTTCCATTCCTTCTCAGTCCACTAATATGGAGACAAAATAGGATCAATCACATCAGAGCCCAGGTGGGTAGTTTCCAGATAATCCATGGAATGTTGCTATCACAAAGTCATATACAGCCTCACAAGCCACTGCAATCATTTGTGTGACAGTAAAAGCTCAGGATTTTCCTGAGACCTTTCTTCGGAGTCTAAAAGAAGTCTGCACCTTCCTTCCTGTACCCTGCCCATTTGCTGCAAGTCTTCCCCAGCCATCCCCAATACACAAGAACTACACTCCAAAAGCTGAGATGGAACAATAAACACTTTTCTCTCTACCCTCCCTTTCTGGTGACCCCGATTCACTAGGATTGATACTGAACAAATATGCAAATTTTAGGAAACTGCTGAATTCAGAACATCTGCTGAAAACAGATGTGCAAAATTGAGGACATACTCATTTGCTCTGGAAACCTCATCTGTGAACCATGATCATCCATCAAAGAGGAGAATCCATTGCACATAAGCAGACGACTATTCAGAAACCAAACAGAGCTCTAAACCAACATTTTAGTCCCAATAACTACTTGCAACAAGACAGGTGGGAAAGCATATATTTAAAAAAAAAAAAGGTGTAAAGAGCCCTGCTCAGTTCAAAGCACTGGGATACTTTATTTGAGTATCCAACAGAGAAAGGAAAACAAATCTATTTAGAAATAATTATTCAGGGTACAGCATTTGCACAGTTTCTGTCAACCAATTTGGAGAGCACACCAAAACCAAAGGAGTGAGCTGAGCTGTCATCTCTTGCAGGTGCTTTGCAACAGCATCTGAGGCAGTGAGGGGACACAGCAACTTATAATAAGAAGGGAAAGTGAATGATCAAACAACATCTGTAATGTACAGAGGGAGAAACACAGATCCTTGGCAAAGTTATTCTTCATAGAATCATCCTGCCCTAAGGTTACCCCTGCATTTTGGCCAGGCTACTAATTCCTGCAGGGTGGTGTGGGATTGGCTTGGGGAATTTTGAGGGAGCACCTCCAAGTGAAATGGCTCAGAGATGCTGTAAGAAGTGATTTCCAGGAGAAATGCCTCTCTCTTAATTCCTCAGTGCAACTGGAGGGACTCGAAGCAGTAGGGGGTAATGACACCAACGATGGTCTGAGATTGTGTTGGGGAGAGAGACAGAAGAGGGAGTTTTGCCTTCTTTTCTTCTGCTTTCTCTGAATTGGCCCACACACGTTTTAAATGGTCCAATAAAAAGATACAATTTCTTTACCTTTCCAGCTCTGGGACCCTGTGAGTTTTTGTTGTTCGGGTTCCCGTAAGGTTAAGTTCAGAGGATAAACTGACACGCTGGGCTATGGGAAAAAGCCAGTTTCTTCAAATAAAGCCACAACGGTGCAAAAGAGACCCTGCTGGGGCTTTTATTTGGGAAAACAAACAGAAATGGCACCAAGCCCTTCTGCTTTACGAACCAATTTAACTATAAAACCAATGTTCTCCCTCTTGGGGGTGAGGAGGGGAGAGAGACAGGACATGACAATAGTCCAAAACCTTGGGGGGAAAAAAAAAAGAAGATAGGACAAAAAAGGTTGTCTATTCCCTTTTCTTTCTTGTCCATGGCTCCTTTTCTTAGCACACGTGTGTTCTTGTAAAAACGATTAGATTGCAATTTGTATAACATGGTGACCCCCAAATTCAGACATTTAACCCCTTTTCTCTGCAAAGAATGTCAAGAATGTCTTCTCTGTCTTTCTTTCCAACGGGAGGAGTAGGGGGGAATTCTCTCAAACTGTGATTTCTTGGAGGAAGAGAAAAAGAGGGAGGCGAGGGAAAGAAGCAGGGAATTCTCAAAGCCTCTCGCCTTTCGCCCCACTTGTGTGGGAACAGGCGGCTGTATTGCTCCCTTTCTGGACAGAGCTCTGCAGGTCTCCTTTAGTGGGGAGACAAAAAAATGGAGAGTCCAAATCAAAACAAAGCCATCTGTTTAAATGAGCTACCACTAGCCAGTGGCAGAGGGGGTTCCTCATTCATTCCCTCCCATTCTTCTCTCTTGCCTCTGTTGATTCTCTCTCAACCCAGGGAAAAATAAAGATTACTTTTGCTTTGGCTCAGAGGGATGAAACTGATTGATGTGCTTGGAGTGTCCAGCCCCCATGCTCTCTGATTGTTCAGGGCCTTGTAAAGTTGTCATAAATATGCCTGAACAAGAGTGCAAAGGCCACAGCACACCCTGGACATGCACACATCCAAAGGGCAGGAGCTGGCTCATGCTTCTCTGTAGGGAAACAGGGCCAAGACTGCCATGGGGAGGTTAGGATTCAGGATAAACACCTGTATTCTTTGTTCTTCCTCTTACAATGGTTTTACAGTTAGGTTAAGATGTACCAGAGACCTCTTAACAAAAGGAAGGCAGAAGATGCCCAGCTAATGTAAGAGTGTTTGAAAACAGTGTCAAACAGAAATCAGTAAAGAATTACAAGGCCCTAAACAGTTTTGAGAACATATGCATACCATGGGAATATACTGCACAGACAAGACTGAGGCTATCCATTATAGCCAGGAGACAGGTCTGGACACAACATCTTCTAGAAGGGACACTCATCCAAGAAATCACCACTCGAGGCTCCCCACAGCAGTAAGCTTTCTCCAGAAGTGGCTCAGGTCACAGGCCTGGTGTGCTGTCTCCAACATCCAAGACCTCAGAGCGAGTGAATCAAAACCTACATTTCAAAGCTGCAGAACAGGTGGAAATTTCCTTCCGGCTTTGTCAAATGATTCCTTTATTCCTGAATACAGGAGACCTGTTTGTGTCTAGTCTTGCAGCTCATGTCACAAGTGGGGTTGCCAGCTTGAAGAACATGCTTTTCCCTTTCCACAGATCTACATCCAAACTCTCCATTCCACCTACCTCACTGCAGTGGGAATGGCTCCCAAGGACCAGATTAGAAGTCCAAAGACAGCTGTTGTGCCTATGATTTAATATGAACAGGCCAAGAAAGGGTTTGCCTGAAGACAAAAAAATCCCTTAGGATAGACCCCAGTCTGTCACTTCACCAATCCTTTTTTTCTTTGAGTTCCAGGATGAAAGACATATAAATGGGAATACCCTGAAATGATGCTTTAAAAAGAGTAACCAAAGGAATCTGTGGATAAGCTGGAGAAACAGCACAGCAAGAAAGAAGGAAGAGAGCCTCAGGGAAAAGAGAATGAGTAGCCACTTGAGGAAGGGCAGCTACCTGTGGATTACCCTACTGCAGTGAGTGGAAGCAGTAGAAGGCACATGTTTGCACTTGATGTAAGCACAGGCCAGAAAGCCATTTAGCTCACTGTTGGAAAAGGTTTGGATTAGATTATTATGATTATTTAGATTATTGCAATTTAAAACTGTATTCAGCCAAGACAGAGATGCCGAGAAGGAAACCCAAGCGTGAAAGGAGTAGAGAGACTCTCCCACAAAACCTGGAGGAGTTTCCTTGGTAAAAAAAGATGCCTGGCATATGAAGCTATAGAAAAGCAGAGAAGGAGAGGGTATTCCACATCTACAGCATGCTATTATTATTATTCTGCTTCCCAAATCCTGTGAAACTTATCAGAACCAGGATAATATTTGCAATCACTTCTCTCTCCTGTTATCAGACATATGCAACCATTCCTCTATGACTGGATAACTCCATATTAAATGCCTGGGTGAAACAGACTCCCCTTCACACCTCTTGGGTGAATTACCTTTCCTTTCAATCTAGAAACCCCAGTTCTGAACTCATTTGCTCCCTTTACCCAACAGCATCTTTTGTTATTAAATTAGAGGGTCTCAAACTTGTATAAGCCTTGGAGTTTAAAGCTGTGGAGAGAATTCTCTTTTACAGAACTTGTTTTAGAACACAATGATAAGAAGTCTGCTTGTATATCTTGGGCCAAGCTTCTACACTAAAAGCTTTTATTGAAAACATTTAGCAAGGTTTATAACTAAGAGCTACACCTACAGATTCTCGTTTCACTCATCCACTTCCATAGAATTAAAGAATCTGAGCACAACAGGACACAAAGTCAAGAAGGACTGGATTTAAACAGGAAAGCAATCAGTAGTGATCAGCTGACCAGGGTGTTTAGTGCAATATCCTGCTACTGTCAAATTACACTTGCTGTTTAAGAACAGTACAGGGAGCCCAAGTTTTCAAGCTTTTCCTCCTTGTTGAAAATTTCTCATGTTAATGGGCTCTGAAGAGCCACCAAAATGGATGCAGATCAATATACACCAAAATTTGAAAGACAGCAACTAATTCTTGCCCCACCCCATGGCACAGACAGATGTGACCCAGCAAGAGGCCCATGGAAGCACACACTAGAGATCAAGTAGCAGCACGTTAGCAAACTTCAGCCAGCTGCTTATGATGGTAACACTCATGCTGGCTCTTGGAAAGAAAACACAATGCAACAGCACTAGAGGCAAAACAGATTACTAACCTGCTCAGCAGCTGCCTGGCTACCCTGAGACTCTTCCCCAACCCTCTGCTGCGAGCACCAGCCATACACCCGAATCTCCCTTCTCCACTCTCATGAATCCTTCACCGTCCACCTCTCCACAACTTGCAGACATCAAAGGCACCTGCTTTGAACACCTGAAAAGTGGGGGGCCTGACAGTCAAGAAATGCAACTCTGTATCTTCCCCTTCCATGCACTCTATTTTTTTTTCACCATCTCTTTGAAAAAGGTGGCAGAGATAAATGGAGAACAAAGAAACAAGAAAAAGACACAGCTTTGGCCCACACCCTGCCTATTACTTAAGGGGGAAGGAACTCTTCCGAAAGAGGAGGAAAAAAATGTGCTCAGACACAATGGCTCAAAAGGCCAGGCAGCAAACCGGGCCACTTTGTACTGCTAACAAGGGAAACCTAATTACAGGAAGAGGGCAAAGAGGGACAGATAAAAGGGATACAAAATTTCAACATCTGTTGCCATAAAGGGATAAGAAGTGGGGAAACGCAAAGTGTCAGTTTGGTGTCAGTGACGGCATAAAGCCACTTTCAAAGGGCTCAGGAGAGGGAGAAAAACCGAACAAGAAATTAGAGNAAAAAAAAAAAGGCAAAAAACCACTCTGCCAAAAATGCTTTCAAAAGGGGGGAGGAGTTGGACAAAGAGTGGATATTTAAAAGGTAGAGGATCTGGGTGGCTTGCAGGACACAGCTAACTTTGGTTCAGTTTTCACAACAGCTCTCGTGCCCTGCATCTGTCATGTCATGTCACAGGAAAGAACGTTGCAGGATTTGTGCATTCAAAGTGTTTATAGCATGAGGACTACCATGTCAAACAGATCAGTGGTCCACTGCAAATATCAGGCTTGACAGAGCAGCTCCAAGAGATGCTGCAAAGAGACCTCTGGAGTATCCTACCTTATGGAGAAGGATCCTTAAGGCAGGGGCATTTGTCACCTAATAACATGCAGACCACCCCAATAAGGTGGGGAGCAACAGTTTTCCACAGGCAAGTGACAAAAGCTGGCCTTGGAGCTGTTCCCAGTGGCACATCGGCCTTTTCTTCCAAGGAGTTTAAATTCCCAAAGACAATAGAAAGAGAAAGAAAGGAAGAAGAGGAGGATCTGAATAAAATTTCCTTTTTCCTTGCTTGCCATTAAGTGGCTGTTCTGCTGAGCCACACACTTGCACTGGCAAATAGGCAGGAAAGTCTGAATAGAGAAAGGCAAAAGGGAGCAAAGGTACCTGACCTGCAAAAGGGGCATCTGCCATCATATCCCTCACTGACAGAGAGGTAAGGGGACTTTCAAGAGATAAAGTAGTCAGCAAGGCCTGGTAATTTATGCAAGGACATGGGTTAGTATCCAGTGGCCCACACAGCTCACCATTCTTCTTTTCTGTGCAGGCCTCCAATCACTGAAGTTACTCACAGCTGCCTTACACACACACACACCTTGATCCTGAGTGGGAATAAGTGCACAGCAACTTCCCAACATCTAAAAGCAATCCGATGGCATCATGTAGCATTTGTGGGATGAGAGATGTCCTCCAGAGGTGCAGCTAGCCAGCTTCAAAAGCATAAGAAAAAAACCTAAATCCTCCTTCATTACAGGAGAAAGGACCAGGTGTAGCAGCAGTTGGAATTTCAGCCATCAGAGACAGTGTCTTGGCATTACGAAGTCATTCCCCTGCTTTAGACTCCCCTTGACAATTGCTTGTTGCTGCCTGTTCTGGCTTTGATCCAACACCATCATCTCAGCAGAGTCAGAAATGAAAGACATCTGTGGGGGTGGGATGCAGCAAGAGGCGTTTCCTTTCCCCACTAAAAATTTCCTCGATGCCAAACCCAACCAAGCCCTTTTCAAAGCACAGGACATATTTACAGGTGAAGATATTATCCCCTTCCTCTTGGAAGGATGAGAATGGCTGCCCCAGGGTCAAGGAACAACGAAGGTCATAAATATAAAACATACCATGACCAACAGCTACAAGCAACAGCCAAGGACTTATCTGGCCTGGAACTAAGAAGATCAGTACACAAAAGGTTATTTAAGCCTTAAATCCTTCTGTAGCATGTTCCAGCTCTCAGCTGCTGGGGAAAAAAAGACCACCTATCTCAAGAGAAGAGAATGGCACAGAAACTTCTGCATTGTTACTTGCACACCCCCTGATGCAGGGAAAGCCCAGCTAACTAAACTAACTGATCCTGGACAGCACTAAAGATCTCAGTGGTGCTAAAGACCCAGTGGTTTTAAAGAACACATCTTAAGCATCATTCTACCTTACCTACTTTTTCTTTTTTTGACAGAAGTTACTCATATTCTGCACTTGGAGATAATGTCCTTGCCATGTTCAGGCTCTGTGGGTGAACCTCTGGGCCTTTGTGACCACAAGAAAGGGGTAAGCAGCAAATTCAGACAGTTTGGCTCTGTCTGCCAGATGTTATCAGGACACACTGGGCACATGAGGAGTTTTTAAGTCCTGAGTAGCAATAAGATTTTAAGTTTTCATTCCACACTCCCATCTCTGGAGTCTGACCAGGGAGACAACCTGCAAAAGTCTCAGAGGAAGAGATAGCATTCCCTACAAGATTGCTTCTGGTAACCACTGGAGACTTTGAAGATGGATCAAAAGCTCTTCTGTGAAGAACAGTTTATGGAGAGGAAAGACAGATCTGGATTCCCTTGCTATAAATGATCACATCAAGCTTCACGTGCTAGTTTCCCAGCCATGCTCCCTACTTAAGTCTCTTGCCCTGCACATGCTGACAAGTCTACCAGCTCACACAGGTCCCTGGAGAGGAAAAGACCCAGTGGCATGGTGCATTCCAGCTGTGACAGGTGAAGAGGGAAAAATAAGTTTGACACTCCAGCCATTGCAACAGAGGCCCAGTGGCCTAGGTTGCCTTGGCTTTTTTATTTGCCTGTCACTCAGGCTTTTACGTTATTGAAAGATCAAACTCCGTTGTGCTTGTTCATTACCTTAATCCTATTTTCTACACAGCTTTATTATCTCTTCAGGCTTCCTTGGGAAAGGCTGTCAGAAAGGATGGGGCAGGGGGGAGAGGTTACCCATCTCCTCAGCACTGTCAGATGCCTCTATTCAAGAACAGCCAGAAGACTTGATGGGCAGGGGTATCACAGCACAGCCTGCATCCTTCTGGGGTACTCCAAAGGCACTCTTGGACTGGGTCACTGAGAAACATGCACCATTAGCTAAATGCACTGGTGCTTTCTTTGCTGCTCTATCTTGTCCTTTGTAGGATGCATCGTTTGCAAGGTATTTTTGTTACTTCAGAGAAAAAACGACTGGTTTAAATTTGTATTTGATGCAGTTGACTTAGAGAATCTAATCTATTTAAACTATAGATTAGAAGGCATTTGGTCTCAGACCTGCCCTGTATCCACACCAATCCTCCTCTACCTCCTTTGCCCAAATACAGCTCTGGTGACACCCCCCAGGCCCCTTCTGCCATTGCCCCCCCTCAATCCTGACAGCACTCCTTTGGATAATCTGTGCTGTGCCACTCCTACCCAGAGCATACCAGTCCTGAAAGGCTGAGCTACCATTCCAATAATCCTGTCAAATATTTGCTACCTGTCCATCACTACACAAAGACCCCCAGGCTGAGAGTTTCAAATTTGTCAGCAGTTGAGTCTCACATCAAGATTTGAGATCAACATTTCCCCAGTTGCTAAGGTCAGCACCTTCACCAAACAGGAACTACTCAAAGGCCCCAAATCAGAGGCCACAGCAATTAACCTCCTCAGTGCTTATTACGACAGGGAGAAGACAACATGCCTAAGTCACTTCAATAGATAACTTGTCCCACACCTCAGCTCTCTGAGCTACCAGAATGGCCAGCCAAGACAAGACTGTAGAGCCTGTATTTGCCTCTGGCTTCTGAGCACCACAGAGAAGTGGGTGAATGGGAAGATAGATATCACCTTCCTCTCCCCTCTGGCTCAGGCTTAGGCATCAGGGACAAATGTCAAGGAAGGTGTAATGGGTATTTTCTGACTGTACACAGGCAATGGGAAGAAACAAGGATGGCTCTGCCATCAACTGGAAAAGCTGGGAGAAAAGCCAAGTTGCTTCCTACTGAACCAGAACTACTCCCCTCACACACACCTTTCCACACCAGTTTGTTCTGTCCCCCACTCTGCCACACATCACCTGTTCAAACATTCCTTGTCTACATGTACTAAAGGAATGATTTTGCAGCATTTCCAATATTGCATTTCTCATTGATATTTACTCTTCTCTTCAAGTCCCTCCCTCGTAACCTGGAAGTTCACTCACCTTTCAAGGTCCCAGATTCTCAGAGGTGAGGTGTGTCCACAGCAGGCTGTTCCCGTCACAAATGAGCTGTTTTAAAAAAACAAGCAAACAAAAACCACTTACTAATCCTTGTGTTTGGAAGAAACAGTGCATGAGCAAGACCCAGAAAACAGACTTCAAATTCTGTTTCAAGACTATCTCGGTGTGTCCTGCCACATTTCACAAGGGAGAGGCAGAAGCAAAGGCAGAGGTGCTCCAGTAGCTGAGCTTCCCAGATGCAGCAGGTCACAACTGCAGAGAATTGTCAAGACATAAAGATGTATTTGTGTATGGAATGGAAAAACCTAAGGCAGGAACAGCCATAAATTGCTAAAACATCCTCAAATGAGTCAGTACAGTACTCAGCATGTTTCATACACTATCAGTGCTGTAAGCTGCAGAAAGACTCCAGAGTAAATTCTCTGTTACTTCACATCTACTTCACATTTTGCTTCTGTTTGTTGGCAATTTCTGAGCACAATCATGAATTGGCTACAGCATTATAGGCCTAAAAAATCACAGAATAGAGGTCTCTGGTTTAGCCTGCTCAAAGCAGGGCCAATTTCAAAGCTGGATCAGGTTGCCCTTCCCAGTGCTCAAGCACTCTCTGTTAGAGGCACCACAGCAATCCTGCAGCAATATTTGGCTCAGTTCACACTCTACAGCAGGATCCATTCCAAAGTCCTCTAGGCAATGCTATGTCCCTGCTGCACATGTTGGCTCCAGAGGTCACCTAACAGCCACTTGCCTCAAAGTAGTTCACAGGACAGGAACAAACCCTTAAAATCAGGCATCAGGAACCTAGGTGCTGTGGCTTTCCAAACCACACTGCTTGTTTTGTTCCAACTTCCTATTCTCAGTCCAAATAAGAGAAAGCAGCTCATACAAGGATTTCTAAGTAAGCTACAAATGACCTCTCACAAAGCCACATTTATTGCAGCTCCCAAGAATAAACCACCAAAACTACGTTTAAGTCAACTCAACAAGGATAGCACAAATGCAGGAAATGGAACCTGCTTGAAATAGAAGCCATCTCTATGTTTTGCCTAAACATCTTTTGCAGTATGACACAGGGCTGGCATCTGAAAGATGAAAACAAAATAAGAAAACAATGTCATGCCTGTAAAAATAGCAGTTATGACAGTTTTTAAACATTTCTTTGATCCTCTACAGCATTCCTCCTTTGGAAGCCTAGGTGTCTCCAAGCCTCTAGTGCACCTGGAATGGCTTCTTGTAGCGTCCTCAACTTGCGCGAGAAGCACTGTTGTAACAAGGCACTCAGCAGCCAAGGGGTAAACAGGGGCTGAACTCAATCAAAGCCAGAGAAGGGCCATATAGAAGTAAGGCCAGAACTCAAAACTCCTACTCCTATTTCTGTGTTCTGGCTGAGCAATTGGTTTCTCCAAGTCATAAGACCAAAGCAGCACTGCCAAAACACTCTGCAAAAGAGGCAAGAAGATAACATCAAACCATTTCAAATATGGACAGGAACCTAGGAAGGGCTTTAGCTACCAAGGTTCTCTTTTGTGCTGGCTCTATCCTTCCTAGCCAAACTCACACACCTGGAACTGTCCACAAGTCCTGTGACCCTTAGCTCCTCTTTAGGGCTGGAAAAGTCCTGCAGCAGAGCTATTTCAAAGTGTCTCCAACCACGCTGTCTTACATGCAAAATCCCAGGTTTGCTGGCAGCGCATATGCAATTGGCCAGTGCACCTATAGCACTGAGCTCTCCCTACAGGTGCTGCAGGGTGCACACATTATTCTTCTCCATGGAAGTCCCCGACCAAAGTCTGCAACCGATTCCTGTTGTTGGGCAGCAGCCACCAGGATCAACTAAGAAAGCATGCAGCATTTCATCTTTGGAAACAGGAGTTCTGTTCAGTGCCTTCCTTCCCTCCACCATAGGGCAGGACAAGAGGGAACCCTTCCCTTTTTGCCAATATCTCCCATCTCAGAGGAAAACAAGCAAAAGACACCCACTTTGACAGGTCATCAGTCAAATCCCATGTCTGGAAAACAGCTCTTTGGTCAGGGAGTCCCTCAGCTACAAAGCTAGGTGTTGGATTCTGTCCCCCCTCCCCAAACATAATCCATTAATAACTACTAAAGCAAATTACCGTGGTTAGAAACATAATAGCAGTCAGCGAGTCAGTCAAGCAGGCAATTGGGTGCTTAAGATTTTTCTCCTCTGGGACAAACTGACTCTGTCCCAGCAGCGAACACCCTCATGTGGGAGACAGGCCCCTTTGTACAGAAGGTATGCACAAGGCTTTGATGGTTGCCACAGGTCTAAATTAGCATGAAGGCACACCAACAGGGAGAAAAAGGTGGGAGGAACAGCAAGGTCTAATCCCTGCTCATGCTGTCAGTTCTGGACTTCAGCTTTCTCTCCTTAGTCCTTACCCCCCACCACTAGGAAAAAAAAAAAAGAAAAAGAAAGACTAAAAAAAAAGCATTAGATAAAGAGATTTCTCTCCAGCATCAAATACAGGCCTCAGGGCCACAAACAAGTCTCTTCTGGGTAAAGCTGACTCCATTCAGTCAACAGGAATTTTGTCTCCTGCTTCAGCAGGATCAGGTTTGCAGGCCTTATCTTTAACAGCCTGAGCCCATTAGCAAGCAAAGATAAGACTTCTCCCATAAGAGCAGGCCACCTTCACTGCCAGCATCAGAAAACAGCATTCACAAGACAACATGCACAAGAAGTGGTGCCAATAAGAAATTCTCAAAGCCTGAGAGTGAACTGATCTTAAAGTCTGCATTCCAGGAGATGATACAGGGCTCCTCACCTTGAGTCTGATCTGCAGGCATACATCCTCAAGCCCCAGGCCTCTCATAACTGGGAACCTCACAGAAGTGACAGTTTTACTCTGAGCAAAAGGGCAAACACAATTCAGCCTTGGTAGGTCTAAATTCGAGGTAAGCATGTAAAGCTTGGCTCTAAAACTTCATCCAGCAGAGCTGAAGACTTCTATCAGGCTTGCTTCTTTCAGTGCATCTTTAACAAGGTTCTTTTGTCTTAGAAACCACACAGCACACACAAGTAAACCTCTGACTTACAGAAGTGCAGCTTCCTCACAGCTGTTGCTGCCAGCTGCCCAAGAGAAACAACTCAAGCTGAGTTACTAGCTTAGAGAGTCACTTTTGCCTACAATGGTTTCTGGAGTCAGAGAGACTGAGGAGAGACTAGATTGGGAAGAGAGGAGCACAACATCCTCTATATTTTAATGCAGGCATGACCCGTCTATCAGGAGTATATACAATACTATTAATGTACAGTGACACTGATCAGATGCATCTACATCCAACATAAAAATTGCTATGTCCAAGCTTCAGATGGTCTTGGAGATGTAAAGCCCCTTCCCCACTAAGCTTTCCTCTGTCCCATGAAAGCTGCTGGGTACCATGACTACAAGCTCCCTCTAAAAGGCCCTTCCAATGGGAAAATAAGTACCACTGCAGGACTTCCATAAGAGGGCATATTATCTTCACCCTAGGAACCATAGGAACTAAAACCTAGGAACTAAAACTAAGACAACACAGTATTTCCATCTTTGCTGTACCAGGAAGGCAAGGATTTTGCAGAGCATTGAGACACATATACTTCATACACAACATGTATTTTGCTGTCCAACGCAAGGAATTTCCCAACTCATCTGATACTTTAATGTTCACTTTCTTCTTTGAAACCCCCCACTGAGGAGAGAAAAAAACAAGAGGGGAAAAAATAAAACCAACCAAAAACCTGCTTCTTCAAAAGCCAAACTTTCTCTATGCTACAGAAGAGACATTTCATTAGAAATCATCCCCCCACAGTAGAAGCTGAGCCATGGGATGAGAGAGAACACACGCCCTGGCAGTGCTGTTGGAAGAAACACAAGAAGTCTCCATCTGACTGACTTGTGGTTGTTGAAGATCCCATGGCATTTCTGGCAACAGTAGTAGTGCTCTGGCTACAGTCCAGCTATAATAATTCCATGCCTGCTCCCAAGGTGCCAACTACAGTATCACCCGTGTAGCATCCCTCTTTACCTCATCCTGGATGGAACACTGCCAAATGGGAATGAACCAGAAGGACAGAGATAGATGCCCATCCGTCCTTCTGGAAAGATGTTGTTTGTCACAAGGCTTGGAAACAGTCCTAGCTCCAGAAATACAAACCCCATTGTACAACACATATTTCCCTCACTCTCAATTCGGATTCCAGTGCAGGCCCTGCCTGAGCTGGGAATCCTGCAATGCAAAGTCATTGAAGGAACCTGAGTGAGACAGGTCGTTTCCTACCTCTACTCACTAAACTTCCCCCATGCCCCAGGCTTGTGCCTTTCCCCTGTACTGTAAACAGATTGCTTCTCAAGTCCTATTCTGCACTTTGGGGATTTCAAATCCAGAATCTACTTGACACGTGCAAGAGCCTGTTCTTTCCTCCTGGCGCACTCCCCCGCCCCCTGGAATTGGACTTTATTGTTCCATTTTGGAAACTATTATATATGGAGACTCATTGGACTGGGAAACAAAGGAGTTATTACTTGACAGAGCCCTGCAGCTGGGAATGTGGAAGGTGGGGGGAGAACTGAGGCAGACAGGATGAGGGGGCTGGTAACATTATGGAAGCGATCAACAGAAAGGACAGCTCAAAGATGGGAAACATCTATTTTAAAAAGTCTCAAGTGAGATGAGAAAAGAAGGAGAAGAGAAAGCAAGTCCAAAACAGAGATAGGAGGAGAGAGCAGTTGGTGCCGACGGTGCCGCGGGTTAAACACACGGGTCTGTGGGTTTGTGTAGCCTTTGATTCAGCACTGACACGCTTTGGCAAGGGAGGCCACCGGAGCTGTCAAATCCTTCACCAACGTGCCCATCAATTGTATTCAGCTCTCCCCGACCCGCACTGGCATTTTAATTACTGTTGGGTAAACTGATTTGTACAAATGAAGGCAACTCTGCCTAATAGAATATGCAAGTTCTCTGACCTCTGACAGGCGATGACACAAGATACAAAGGAGGCAGAGGAAGGCTTTTTATCAGAGCCTTATTACTCTCTATTACTCCAATTAGTTAAGCTCCAGTGCTCCTAATTGGGGGAAAAAATTGCAATTAAATCAATTTTTGATGGGCTGAAAGTGGGTTACCGAACCGCCCTGCCTGTGAAACACTGATATTATAGCAGCAAAGGTCAAAGTCTTTGTCGGCACCTGTGGGGCCCCCACCTCCCCTCTCTAAGCCCCTCTGTGCCCCCCCAACACACACAGGCAGCTCGCTAAGGCGAATCATTAGAACATGTCATGTCTTATCGTGGCCGCCACCATCCTGCCAACCTCATCAGTTGACATCATTACAGAAGGTAACTCCTCCAGCATGAATACAGTGCTAAGGTCACACAAACTTGATGGAGCCCCTGCTGAAGAGCAGATGCAACAGTAACAACATTGTGAAGGGGAGAGGAGGGGGTCAGAAACCCAGTGCAGGGAGTTTTGCCACCTCCAGCATGAGGCTTCTGCAACAGACCGCATACACACAAAGGGAGAGGGACGGAGAGAGCAGGGAAGCAAGTGCTTCTTCCCCAGGGGCATTTACTTTGCAGGGGGGAAAAAAAGCAGCACATCATCAGTTTAGCATTTTCCTATTCATGAGAAAGCAGGCACCACAAACATGCAAGAAGTCCCGCCTGCCTTTGAGTCACACAGTGCTAGACAAATCCAGGTTTGGGTGGTCATGCAGGGCTGGTGCTGCCCCTTCACTGCCCCAGACCAATCCCTTCAGCCCTACTTCATGCGTCTTCCAGAATGATCATAGAACTGAACCAAGCACCTTCAGTTACCTCAGAAATCAGGACATCTGGGTTATATGTTCATGATCTATAACCACAAACCGAACAAAAATCAGCAGGTAAGGCACCTAAAGCTCACCTGAGCAAGCAGAAGATCCTCACTGCAGCACAGCCTCATCTTTGTTCAGCAGTGAATAACATTGCCAAAAAGTCTCAGCAGCTGGAGGCAAATAGCCATGCTTGTTCCATAAACAGATTGGAAAGTGCAGGCAGGTTTGCTGCCACTTCCGTGAGCCTTGAATGCATGTCACAGCATCCCTCAAGGCAACAGTCAACTCAGGGTTGAACTGTGCTGCTGATATGCATCATAAATGCTGCAGAAGAGAACTACAAAAGCTACAGGAGAGCACTGCCACACCTTGCCACAACTTGTCATAGAGAAAAAGCAAAATACATAGAGAAGACAGCATGAACCCTGCAATATTTACAACCACTACTGCTCCAAGAGGAAATGCTGTGCTCTTGCAAGGAACACCAGTGACATGGGCATGAACGGACAGACTAATAACTCATTCACGTGCTGCTTCAAGCCTCAAGTGGACCACTAGAGAGTGCTCCCCAGAAAGAAGGCATTTGCATTTTGTACAGAAGGGCACTGCAGAGATGCTGGGTTGAAAGAGTTTAGTCACATTTGAGGCAAAACTCCAGCTCATTAGATAGAATAAATGCTCATATTGTCTCACAGGTCATTTACTGCATGTCTCAGGGTAGAGAGAACATCGGCTTCACCATTCCAACACTCCTTCTTGGCCTTTAACTTCATGTCTTCCTCCAGACTTGAGAGACACACAGGCTGGAGAATAGAACAAGCTTTTAATATCCCCAGGGGTCAAACTCCCAGCATGGTAGACAGATCACCCCTACTCTAGCAAGCTGCTTAGCAGGTACCCAACCTAGGCACCCTCATCTTGCCTTCACTGCTTTGAAGTTTCACCCCATACTGTTCGCCTAAGTCACCTGCAACCTTGCTCATTGTCCCTTCACCAGCCATGCAGCAGGTAAGTTTTGTGAAAACAGACAACCAGCTATAGAATGTAATCCCCATTTCTGGAGAAAAACTGAGCTCAATGTCATCAAGGCAGAGAGTCCAGACAGGACAAACACATGCACACAGACCTCTGCCACACTGCAGCATTGAACACGAAAATATCCTTTATTAGGAACTAGTGAGCCACCCACAGAACAGTCCTGATGGTCTTAGGGCTGACTGCATCTAAGTATCACTGCTTTCCCCAATACTCCACATAACACATGCTTTTAGGAAGAAGCAAGTGATCAGGACAGGATTACATTCCGATTAGCTCTATAAAAGTTGATTAAGGGTCCTGAGTCTTCCTGTACAAGATGAATATTCAGACAGTGTTTTTCACAGTGCTGCTGTCACTTCTCAGAACTTCAAACAACTGCCTTCATAGTTACACAAGTATTTTTACTGGGTTGATATCAGCCCTGCTCCTTTACTAAAGGGAAAAGTTTGATCACCTATGTTTAACAGTGTCAAATACATATTTACATAGTATGTCAGATAATCTTCATGCTTCCTCACTCCCCAACTCTGGGCTTGCCAGGCATTGAGTAGTTGTTCAAGACATAAGCCTTTGTATGAGAACCCTTTAGCTCTCTCCAGACTAAATATAAACTCCAAATGATGCACAAGTTATTACTGTTATTACAGGAAAATAGAGACTCCTTAACCATAAAAGAAATTCAATCCAGAACATAACTCAGACACTGATCTGAACAACTTGTACCAAAAGTCAAGTGGGGCAGAAAGCCCACACCAAAATTGATTTGCCTGGTTACCAGGCTTTTTTGTGAACAGAGCTCTCTTTGCAGGCAATCACTGGGGGTTACATCTTAGAAGGTGAATGATAAAGAAACATGGGAAACCACTTCTGAGCCTAAAAGCTGGGCTGTGCAAGAGATACAGCTCTCTATTCCCACCACAGAGAACTTTCTGGGAAGGGGAGGAAAAAAAAAAACAAGGTAAATCTAGGGACTTCCAGATCAGTTGAAGACTAGGTGGTTAAGCATTACTACAGTAGGGTTATTTCAGCTTATCAGCAACCAGAATAAAATCTCAAAGGACATTTCTAATGCTCAGAAGCTATAACATTTAGAAAGGCAAAGAAAGGTGCTACTAAAGTTACATCTGTGTTTTGAGGAGTTTGAGGTTTATTTGGGTTTATTTGGCTCTTTTTCAAGTGAGGTGAAATAACCATAGCTGATGTCTGGACTTCTTTACTCACACAATGCATTCACCCTTCCAGCATCACTATGGCAATCTCAGCCATCTGCAGCAACTTCATCCTATGCTCTACTCTTGCTCTACTCTACAGAGCAGGTTTTCAAATAGGGCCAGACTCCTGTGAGGTACCCACCAGACAGCACACCCCACCTCCAACTAATGTACATGCCACCTACACTACAATACAAGGGAATTGCAAGGTGACTCTGTAAAATATCTATCCTGATCAAATTTCCTGTTTTTTCAGTAAAAATTGAAAGCAAGAAACAGGTGAAGCTGCTGGGTGAGGAGCAAAAAACATGGTCCCTGGATGAAATACATACAAAGTATTAAACACTGGACACCACTTGCTTCTGGGATAAGGCAGGCCACCTACAGACTATCATACATCTTGGGCAGATATTTGAGGGCTTGGCACTCAGTTCTCACTCATCTGCAAACCCACTTCCAGCTTTCACACTTGGCACCTATCCCCTCCCTACTGGGCTCCACATCACCAGCCTTCCCCCTCGCCCTGGTGGGGGAAATACCCTGAGACTGATCTTCACCCACTTTCCCAGATCCAGCAGCCCCTTGAGCTCGGTGCTCTGGGCCCACACACAGCCTTACAAGAAGCTCTGAACCCCAGCCCTCGCTTTCTCAAAGTCTGCCCAGGTGTAAAGCTCCAATGATTCCTTTTTCCTTGCCATTTTTCTCTCCCTCCTCCCTCTCCCCCTAGCCCCACCAACACTTTCAGGCCACACAGTGAGCCGGGAGGATGGAGTACATGAGGACCACTGCAGCAGTCGTGCTGTTTCAGGCCCCCCCAACTCAAGACAGTTTCTAAGAGCCATTTCTTATCCTCCCCTCCGTGAAATGATTTCTGCTAATTGCCTGGTGGGAATCAGTTATACGTGGGGGAGAGTCTCCCCACATACACACCCTGGCCCCTAATTGGCTTATTGAAGTTTTAACGGGGCTTTCACCTGGAGAAGCTGGTAATTATTCTCTTCATTCCCCTCTTGCTTGTACCTGTAGCTTCACACTTGGGGCCTGCCTGGCTCCATGGGGGGGACTTTGTTCCCTCTGCCTACAGGCCCCACACAAATGGGCCCAGCAGCAGGAGAACGCAGCAAAGTGGTAATTTTCAGCCCGGCGTAATTAGCCAGGGTTCTTTCAGCCCAAACTGCTGAATGGGGAGAGGGCTGCTGGGGAGGGTGCGCCATGTGGGAATGGCAGAACAGGGGCTGCTCTCAACAGGCGGACAAAGACCTCTTGGGGGCTCTGATCTGGGGCGAGCAAGAGGAGGGGGTTGGAGTGGGACAGTCTGCCTGGCAGAGCTGGGACACAATCAGCAGTGGACACGCATTGAGAAAGTTAGCCCATGACAAGCACCTTTCGCCCAGCCTGTAGAACAGGGCAGTGCAGGATGACAAAAAAGGGGTAAGGGAGAAAAGAGATGCAGTAACGCACAACAGGAACATGTGAAGGGGTGCGATGCATGACAGATTTTTGAAGGCCTGGCGTAGCCTATGCTCCCAGGACAGGATTTCTAGTCTAGTACCTTGGCACTGAGATTAAGAAAGACAACAGACTTGGGGAGAATAAGATGGAGAGTGCAGATCCCAGACAGGATAGCAAGAACTGTGCCAATGACAGAATGAGAACTCTTATTGCTGGGAAAAAAAAATCAGGGAAAAATAATTCAACTTCTCCAGCATCTGCTCCAAAAGCTAGGCAACAAGCAGAACTGGGAGAACAGCAATAAAGGCTCCAGGTTCTCTTTTTGCTGACCCATCTCCCATTAGCAAATCAAAACTGTTTTTCATAGTGGGACTTCACTTGTTCTGCCCTCCCTTTCTGCTACAAAACTTTGCTTCTGCAAAACTAACAGGGAACCTGATGCATGTGGGTTGACCAAAAAACTTGGCTACCAGTATATTGCTCCTGTGTCAAATCAGACTGGAGTCAGTTGCCCCACGAGCCAGAAACTGGCGTTCTGTGGCATGCTGCCTCTGCTGATTCCTAGGATTTGTTAGTATCTATGACTTCTTTGAATTTATCACCATTGCCTTCAAGATAGAAATGCTTGTCCTGGCTGATCGGGTCTTGTAGAACTAGTTAGAGCTACTAAGATCAATTGATATTCACAGCTTCAGTGCAATGGGGTCTCAGGTTTTGGGTTTGTTTTTTTTAATGTTAAATCACAGTTTGGAAAAAAAAATATCATCTTGCGTCCCTTATGATTGCAATATCCTACTGGAAAGCAAGAATTTCATAATCTAAAACCCTGATTCTGATTCTGCATTGAAGACCAAATGCTAAGCAGGCAAGTGAAAAGATCCCACTGCTTTTATTAAAGGACAAGGTACACTGGAGTGCTGAGCATGCCCTAGCAGATGATACAATCCAAATAAGGAAAGGAGATCCTCAGGGACTCCAACTGTAGCAAGGGGGCAGGCAGGCAGCGCAAGCCCCACGGCACAGACTTGTAATTTCTGAGCTGCCTAAAATAAAACTGTGGCATGATGCAGCAGCAGGCTGCAAACTGGAGAAGCAAGTTGACTGATTCCCCCTCAAAACTCTGGTTTCTTTTCAGGCCATATATATATATATTTATCATATTTTACTAAAGACTCTCACAGAAAGGACCATTTTTCAGTTTCAATCCAATTTTAGCAGCCTCACCCAAACTGTTTTAAGTACTTGTCACAGAGATGAGTTCAGCCAGACGAGCTGTTAGCCCATCAATGCTCAAAATTTTTCCTTAAAAGCAACCTTGGATACTTCCAGACAAAATATGCTTGCTGTGAAATCCACACCAGCATCTGAGAAGCAGATACCAAGAATAAATATATGCAGTCCCATGTTGACCAGCCAGTTTCAAACCTGCACAGGGAAATACAGTGAGCATTCCCTGCACCAGTGGGGAAAAATATGTAATGTTGCCTGTGCTCATACCTTATCACAAACTTTACATTGTCCGGGGCTTTTTCTTCTTACAACCCCATACCCTCCAAGAGGACATATAGAACTGATTTAAGTAAATACTCCAGCTGTCATTGCTTTGGACAAAAGTCTAAATAAGTGCTCATGTGTAGAAAATGCTTAAAGAATCATGATGCAAAAGAAGGGAACCTCTCCCATTTATAAAATACCTCCTTTCTTTTTTTAAGTTTCAGGACTGCCAAGACCAATCCCAATATATTTTCAGAGTTTTCAGTTAACAAGTATTGTTTTAAAAATGCATATATATATATAAAATGACATTTTATATAAACTTTTCCATTATAACATATGACAGAAAATGACTTTTCAATAAGCAGAAATCCATGCATGCCAGTGAGGTCAGGGGGATGGGAGAATCCTTTCAGGTTTGCCAAAACAATTAAAACCCAAGAATGTTTCAGTTTAAGAGTAGAGGTGGGAAAGAATGTCTTTTCCTGGTGCCACACGCCATTTTTGTCTCATTCTTTTTGCCATACACAGACACATACACGTATATCAAATTCAAACTTCCATATTCAGGAGAATTTTTAAAAAAGTGATCAGCGTGGTAAGGAAGAGGATTTCACAACAAATGCCTACTTTCATTATCTTACCACAAAGGGCAGTAGTTCTTCCACCTTGCAGAGGCAGTAGTTGTACTTGTTTGTGGTTACAGAGAAAAGAAGCCCAATCACACAAAAACAAGGTGCTTGATCTTCATAGTGCTCTGCACTATGATATTCAAACAATTTACAAATTAAGTCTAAATGAGTTCTTCATCAGGGGAGAGGCAGGGAGTGCTCACAGGGTTTTAAGAAGTCAAAGACCAGGAGAGGTGAAAGGGGGAAGTGTGTACATCTAGCACATGCAACACACAGAGAGGCTGAGGACACTGAGGCATGGAGACACAGGTGCTCTGTGGAGGAGGCAAGCAAAGCCTCATCTGCGTTTAACTCAGCCATGAAATGACTCCTAGAGCTTTCCTGTTCGGATCATTCCAGTCCTGACATGGACACGCTTGCAATAACTTTAATTCATTTGCCCTTAAAGCTCTCAGCAGTTTCCACCTCCCCAGCTCTCCATTCCATGCAATATGACTTGCTTCAGGGTTTTCATGTTCAATGTTTGGAGCTTGTCAACTGTTCGCCCTTAAGCAACCAAGATCCTGAATAAAGCCCCTGCTCTCCATCTGCAAGTTCAGGGCATGCTTGGTTGTGAACAAGCACCAGGGTGAGAAATCAAACCCATCAGTTGGGCCAGAAAGCCCGAGCCCCATATGCAGAGAAAGGTACACAGGTTTCATCAAACAGACAACACATGTCTATGGCACAAGGATGTTTAGTGGCCACTCCCACACAGATCTTGAACCACCCAAAAATTTGTTGGAAAAGTTTTGCAGAAGCCAGAGTCCAAACCATCCTGACAGCAATATACAGTAAGACACAGCTTTGCAGCGCAAGTGATCACCTTCAGTATCTGTAATCAGGCTGCAGGCCAAGAACTATTGAATCTCACTGATAACTGAGATTAGCCAGATGAATATAGGAAGGCAAAACAGATGGTATAGAGACAGGGAAAGGACAAGACAAGAAGGCGAATAATTTATTATCATGCTTAATGCCAGTATATTGGAAAAAAATTAACACATGAAATTGTGAAGGAGGGAAAGGATTGCACTAGAAGGGACTGGAAAAAAAACCCTCTGCGGGCACACATCTCAGCTCTGCAATGGAACAGAGGATTCCCTAACACACACTGTGCTTTGATGACAAGAAATACCTGAAAAAGAAATATGAAGTACCACACTGCCTCCTGCCCCTCAATAAGCTGCTGTCAAGATGAAGAAGGACAACCTGCTGGCAGTCAGTTCTCCAACACTTCAAGGAACACAAGTCTGGAAGCTTTAGATGCATAGGCAGCTTTGCAGGCAGGAGTGTCAAACCACAATTTCCTCTTTTCTTTTCCATGGCCTGCCCTACTCCCATGTGCTCTGAGAATTTAGGAAGTCACATACAAACCCACAATTATTAAAAAAACAATTTTTACTTGGCAAATCAAATACCCATACAAAGAAATGCCAGAACCAAGCTCATTCTCGTGTCCTACACTGAAATGAGCACATCACTAAAGCATCACTATTTGTTCTGCAGCAAGTTACAAGTGTCCCAGTCATAGCTGTCACTGATCTTTACCATGTGAATACAGAAGATCCAATTATGTGACCATCAATTCATGATAGGCTGCATCTCTGTGGACTCCAGTCAGAGGCTGCACAGGAACCAATGAGCTTACAACAGCTCAGGGATGCCTACACTGAACTCCATTCTGGATAACAACTGGCCAGCAAGTACCTGCAACAATCATGGGCTGCTAGAGCTTAGTACACGGCCATCAGTACTAGAGTTGGGGTGGCTTGGGAAAAATATTAAAACTGTAAACAGGGCAGAGGATATCCAGAGGGAGGAATCATTCACTGTATAGCCCAGCAAGGCAGAAGGTTTAAAAAGAGAACGTTTCCTCCTCAGGACACAACACTGAATTGGAAATGGGACTGTGAAGACCAGAACATTAACAAGTTCAGAAAGATGAACTGCTCACAGAGCTAGCCTCTGCAAATATGAAAGAATCACTGGACAGATGCAAACTCTAGTCAGGGAAACCCTAACCTCCTCATCACTGGAAGCTGGGAAAGAGCAGGTAGGAAAGGATCCTTTTGCTTTCATCTTGTTCCTTACCTTCTCCACAGACACCTACTACTGACCACTGCCAAACAGCAAACATTGGGGTAGATGGATGCTGGACTGGCCACTATGGCCAGAACAAGAAAAATATCCACCTTGGTCAACCCATGGCCCATCCAGCTCACCATTTTGTCTCCAGTAGTGGTACTGGCAGATGGTATTCAGGAAGAACACATAAGCTTGGCAACATTCTGTGGTCATTCTCTTTGTACTGCCTCAGCATCCACAATTGATGGATTAAGGATTTTGAAGAGCATATCCCCATCTACTCTTCCATTATGAACCTGCTATCTATGAATTTGCCAAATCACTTTCAAAACTGGTGGCATCATCCACCTTCATAACCTTCTGGAGCAGTAAGTTCACTACACACTGTGTGAAAAAATACTATCATTCATTTTAAAGCAATCTCCTAGTAATTTTCAATGTCTCTAGTTCTACTGTTGTAGGATTTGGTGAATAACACTTCCACATTCAAGCTTAACCCCCATCATCTTATTCTCCATATTTTGTTCAGGCTGGTTTTATCAGGACTGCCTAACAGAGGCAACCAAACATCAGCACATCATTAACTTCTGCAGAGTGTTTTACTTGGGACCAAATATGGGGAAAGGCGAAAAACATGATACAAACTAGTAATGCAGCCATTTCTTTGGCACAGAAATGTTACTCTGCTGTATTTTCTCTTTGAACCCTGTTGGTTCATTGCCCCTTCTGAGGCAGTTTAGAGTTAATTGGTTGTTCCAAGCTTTGAGGCTTCAACTCATTTCAGTCATTCCTAGATCAGCAGGGAACCATCTCACTGTGTCTGCTGCAAGAGCTGGAAAACCAACACAGCTCTGAGGACCATCAGGGCCTCACAAACCATACTACTACCAACCATAGTAGGGCCTCATTCAGGTCCTTTTTGAAGGACAGTTAGACTTATAGGAATATGTACCTCAATCTCAGAGGAGAGAGAACAAGGATTTACTAATTAGACAGGGCAATGCATGTTAAAAGCTGGCTTTAGTACCTGGTCCCAAATTAGCCCTGCACCTGTGAAGTATCAGGATGCCTACAAAGCAGTGAGAGTACATCCCACATATGCAGGCATCATGAAAACACAACAAGTCTTTAGAGCAAGAAAGTGGTTGCAGCAGTTGTGCTTCATGCAAGTGGGAGGAAAGGTTGAGAAGACCTGACAAATTCTAGATAACGAACCACAGAACACATTGCAGGCAACACTACACAGAAAAAACAGACTTTCCACTCTGCTTTCCAGTCTGGAGCTCTGAAAAGAAACCAGAGGCAACAGAGCCAAGGAGAGAGTCAGAGCCATTCAATTCCATGCATATTTCCAGTGTGCAATTCCACACACAACAGAGATGCAAAATGCCAGCAATCCAGGGAAACTGAAGCTTAGCTACAGGCAAGAGGCACTCTGGCATACTCCATTTTTAAGCCTATTGGCACACAAGCCAGATGCACAACTGCATACACTGTGGAGAAATTCCCATTCTTCAGAGGAACTAGTTTCCCATCAAGCCTATCTCCTCTTACTCATTCGCTCCTCTCCAAACTCCAGCCTCTCTGATCCTGCTCCCATTTTCTTTCAACCTCCTCCAACATTTCAAAAGTAGCTTGCTTTACTAATCTAGAACCAGACTCATGAATTTGTTCATTTGAAACAGTCTACCAAGCATCTTGAGTGAAAACTGAAGTGAGCAGAGAAGGCTAGGATGGGAGACTTCATCCTGTTGAGTGCCAGATCTAATATTGGAGAAGCCCACCTCTGAGCTATGCTTTCATTTTCAGCAGTATTTTTCTGTAGGCCTGAAGATATTCCTGTGGGCAGTGTTATGCTCCGTGCCAAAAAGCCAACTTCATCAGCAAGTCTTAAATCAGAGATTTACATTTATCACTTCTGTAAATTCATTCAATGCAACTTCATCCCAAGCACATGGATGACAGAGCCTGCCCAGGATGAAGGCAGTGCTGCTGTAAATATCCTCCCATTCTGCTAGGAGCCACCTTCTGTGCAGGCAGAACCTTTCCTTCAGAACTTTCCTACAGTATGTATTCCTATGCTTATATATTCCCTCTCCTGAACCAGAACAGAAAAGTTTGTAACTGTACATTGGCAGAGCAACACACATTGCACAGCACACACCTAAAGAAAGCCTGCTTTTCTCTTCTTCTTCCCACCCTTCCATTCTCCTCCACCAGCCTTTCCTGGGAGCACCGACTGATAAATAATTCAATTCCTGCTTGGAAAAAAGAAACTGTCTCCCCCTACTCCTAATCTAGAGATCCAATGCAAAACCTTGTTTCTTGATTTCCCTCTAAGTTGTTGTTTGCACCTATTTATACATAGAGATCCACACACAAAGCACATTCATGCACATCTGTTTCTTAAGCAGGCACAAGCTATTTGGACCGTCAAGCTATGCACAAAACCCAGTCCATCCACCAGACATTCTGTGCTGGAAGTTGGCCATTGCCTTTTGAGGGATATATGCAAATTCCTGTTGGATACAACAGCTCTAGTTAGAGGTAGAATTAGACAAATGCACCTTAAATAAGTGCTTTGCACAGCATGGACTTGATATGCAGTATAAGGCAGGCCTGAATTGACTCAACTGATCTTAAGTCATAAAACATCCCTGTGGTTAAAACAAACTAGTGCATTTCGGATAGTCTACAAATTTGAACTCAGCAATTACTTGCATAAGAAAGTTACCATCACCTGCAGCCACCTGTACTCTTTTTAGTTTCCTTCATGCAAACCAGGACTAGCACCTGCCTTCCTGTGCACACAGTCATTACTTTCTTGCCTTAATAAATAAAGAATTGGTGCTTTACTATAATTCTTCTCCCTGCAGCATTCTGAAACCTTCACTTTGATAAATTCAATCTTTTCTTAGTTCTCTTCCAAATATATTTTTTACTTGTAGAAGAACCAAGGGCAGGGGGGAATCCCCCAAAGAGGCCTAGTGCTTCCCTCCTTGTAATGAAACCCTGTAATGGAATGCCCTGCACTCCAATTAGGAAGAAATGCTAATTTTCTCCAGTTGAGCACCCCCTCTAGATGTATCTAATTTGTTTCACTGCTTTCATCTCTCCACTCCATCACATTTTCATTTAAAGGTTATGATCTGTTTGTGCCCTCCATGCCTCGCCCTGACAAGACACCCCTATGAGAGGTTGCAGGGGCCATGTTGCCCTTCCTAACCCCCTTCCCAAACAAAAACCAAAGCTTTTTTCCCTCCACTGCCTCTTTAAGGAATGCAGAAAGATGAAGGGGAGGAGCAGGGAATTGGGAAGACAATAATTAAGAATAAGAAGTAAGCCCTCTTGCAAGTTGGGTTGTTGGTTGTTTCCAACAAAAGGTTAAAGACCTTTGTACCATGACCAACACCAGTATGACTAGTGCAGGCCAGCTGTGAGCAACAGTATTACAGAGTTTTGCCACTTCTGCAGATCATTTTTTAAAGAGCTGCCATGAAAGAATATGCTTTTGCATAAGGCTTTGAGATGCTAAATGGTTTAGCTCCTTGCAGGGCTGGGGAATACATCTTCTCTCACCTGTCACAGAGCGAATCTGGTCAGAAAGAACATTAAAAGTTGGCTCAGCTGAGAATCTCAACAAAACTTTCCACTCCTCTCTAAATGGATTATGCCTTGTCCTGGGAGCCTGTATTTTGGTAAGTTCCCTCTGGAGAAAATAGACTTGAGATGGGTAGTGTGGGTCTTGGAATAGCTCTTCATGGCATCCATAAATCTGTGCTGCCATGGCTGTGGCTGGCTGTGGGCAGACTTGCAACTCCTCAGGGCTAAACCCATCTGGACAGGATGCCCACCCAAAGACCTTTCTACAAAGGCTGTGTGTATACTGCGTAGGAGAAAGGTATCCAAATCACCATGCTGGTGGCACACCACTTTCCACAGAAATTTAAAAGGGCATTTTCACCATAAGACTATTATTAAAGCAAAATAAAGTGCAGCTACCAGCCTACCTCCAAACCAGCCCTCTTTGCAGCCTGCCCCAGTATTCTCAAATAAAACACTATCCCTGGAACTGAATTCATGGTCTTCACTACATACAAACCCTGCTCTTAAGCCAAGTCATTCATTATTTGTGTTCAGCCTTTCCCTTCACTTCAATTTTCTCCTTCCATTCTTGTCTTGTCTGTTACAAATCTACACTCTCTAGATGTACACTCTCTAGACAGAAGTGTCCCCACATACCTGTTGTCAACACCACGTAAGCCGAAAAAGCCCAAAGAACCTTTTTGGAGGCAAGGCAGCTAAGCAGACCCTAATTGTAACAGAGTGGAAACTGCTGGGTCCCACCCGTGGCACCGCCTGGAACAACTGTTCTCTTGGAGAAAGGAGAAGAACAGCTGGACACGCTGCCCAAGTACTGAGCAGCCTGCTCTTGACAATAAGATGAAGCTGGAAAAGTACTGCAAGAGAGTTTTCTGTTATTAATAGGCATTTTGCTAATATTGCCCAAGATACCAGCTTCCCCTCTGTCATTTCCTGCTGCAGCCACTGAATCCTATTGGTCAGAGCACTATATGCTCCATTACGAGCTATTTCCTCTCTACATTTTCAGTGCCTCCAAAGGCTTTTGCAGAAGGTCCTGATGATCTCCCTTCCTGCCCCCCCTCTGCAGACACAATTCCCTCATAATTTGACTTTCTGGGACTACAAATGGGGAACGGGTAGGAGGCACACAAAGATTTACTCTTCATAGATAGCACCCTTGCCCCTTTCTCCCCCTCCAGGCCCCCTCTCTATCTGGTCCATGCAAACAAACCCCGAGTGGGAAAGAGCGTTTGGAAGAGGCCTGTGTCTGGGCCAGCTGCCTTTCATCCAGAAGATGCCTCTTCCCGTTGGAAAATACAAGCATTGTGTGGAAACATTTTAATATATTCATGCACATTCCTATAGTTCGCAGGAGCGAGTGGGTCCCAGCACCCTCCCCTCCCTGCCTTCCAAATGATTTTCATAGGCAGCGTTGCACTGGGAATGCCACTTGTTTTCTCGAATGCCCGCGAGTATGTAAATTGTGGGAATATGCAGGCCAAGGGCTGCGGGTTTATTGTGCTGCCGAAAAGATTTTACTAATTACTTGCCTAAACTCCAAAGCAGTACGCCTGCTTTTTTTATAAAGCGGGAGAGCAGGGAAGGTGGGGGTGGTGGGAAGGGGAGGAGGGGGACTAAAAAAAAAGAGCGGGGAGAAAGAGAGAGTAAAGGGAAAGAGGGAGAAGGAAAGGGAGCACAAGGGATGCATTTCAAAGTTTCTTCAGCAATTGGATGGGGGGGAGCTGGGCCCAATGTGAAATCATAGAGGTCAAAGGTGGGTCTCCCTCCCTTGTGAGAAAGTGGTGAATCAGGACGGTTTATCAAACGATCATTTTCTTTTGAAACTGGGAGGCAGCGGCTGGGACAATTCTGCAGATGTGCTTGATGAGTTCGGGACAAAAATGGGCCGCCTCCTCCCCCCCACCCCCCTTTAAGGTCTCCCATCAGGGGTTGCTTCTCCCTCCACTGCTTCCAGGACCCTCCCCTCCCTTCTTCAGTGGTCAGCTGAGACCCCCACCCACTGACCGCCTTTGTATTCCTGGCCTTTGGACACAGTGACAGGACCCTTTATGAGACCCCAATCAAGACCCCCATGTCACAGGTACCTAGTAGAGATACCAGACCCTTTTCAAATGAAGAACAACAAGGAAAATATGCTGGCCCATTGTCCCAGCACGGCACCAAGGGAGATGAAAGGGACGGGCTGCTCCCTCTCCGCAGACCGCCTGCCAATCAACCCTGGTTATTAAGGTCACGATGTGGAAATTCTTTTGACCTACACCTAATCAAAGATGCACCAGGGACTTTTGAGACAACATGGGGGAAGGTAGGAGGGCAGGCATCCTCCCGCCCTCTCCACCCATAAATACAGTGCAGTTTCCAAAGAGAATTAGTAGGAGTTACCCCAGTTAGTGCTGCAGCACACTTGTCCCAAGTATCACTGGGGCAAGCAGAGCTGAGCTCTATCCAGCCTCAGGAGAGCTTAAATTAAAAGCATTCCCCAGTTACAGACTGATCAACACTAGAGGTGGCCAGAAGTCACAGTGGAGGACACTGTGACAAGTACTAAGCATTCCCTTTCCCATTCCTAATAGCTTTGGTTTGCACAGGCTGTGGGCTTCATGAAACATGCTCAGCACTATCCAACACTGGGCCCTGAAGAAAAAAACAAGGAGGTATAAACCTACAAATCTCCAAAAGCTAAAACACCAGGAAGAGTGGATGGATGCCAGCAGTGCAGAGCAGACATTCTGAATCTCCCTTGCATGATACAGCATGAAGATACTAAGATGACATTGATGGTGGCAGTTCTTAAGACTATGCAGAGAGAGGAGTTAGCACCCACCTGCAATGACAGAACAATCAGATGGGTACAAAACAATTAGAGCATGGGCCAGCTGGGACCAGAGAAGCACATTCCACCAGATCACTACAGCACACTTGGAATATGGACAAGATCAACTGCCCCAAAAGGTCATTCTGCATCACTGCCTGTCTAAGACATCACCACAAACTCAGAACAGTTAGACACATCACAACAGTGACACAAAAAATGACCGACATCAGTCTGTGATAGTTCACTCTAAAGGGAAAAAAATAATCCAAACTGCAGAACAAAAACATTTTCCAGCATATATAGGGTGCTTTGGCAAATGCATGACTTTGAATCAGGTCCTCCAGAAGAGATACATGGTGTAAGTCATGGCCACCACCGGCACACTTAAGATCAGTCTTGAAGAAACAGAAATTTCCGGTACCCTCCTGTATGTACCATATCTACCATCATGTAGAGAATACTCTTCCTGATCCCACTGCCAGCTTGCTGCTCTCATCATGTTGGCATCCTTCAAAGCCCACCTGGATCAAGGTCTAAGTGAAAGGAAAACAAATTTGGGGTGGTAGTAGAGTGAAATCATTAGAAGTGCGACAGTTACAGCAACCAGGCTGCAGGTTTCATTATGCTAAACACTGCTCATGTGTTGGCTCATTTTTGTCTTAGCTAAAAGACACCAGTTCAGTGCTACTTGAAGCCCCTCAACTCCTGTCAGAGAGCCTGCAGAAGATAACACCTTACCAGTGGTTACCAACTGGGTAAGAGATGAGAAGTAAAATATTCCAAAAGAGCTCTGGCACAAAGATTCATGTCTTTACACAAATCCTACTATACTGCTTCTCCACTGAAAGTCATTGCCATTCCTAGAACTGTCCCCTTGTTCATTGGCTCTTACACAGTTGTTGAAGCAGGTGGAAAACAGCTTTTTCTTCTTGATGTCGAACCAACTAGCTCTTATACCAGAAATTGCTTAGCTACAGCAAGACATGGCTTGGTTTAGATTGTTGAAAGCCAAGATCCAAACAGACACTTCTCACTAGCTCTCTCCTCCAGCTGCAGTAAGATGCAGTGCTGGAAACAGATGTGACTTAAGTCCTGCAGCACAAAAGACAGATATTGCCCTTACTTCAGGGCAATATCCTGCACTATCACACTCCTTTCAAATGCCAATGGCAGGCTGAGGACCAGTCTCCTGCTGTCCTCACAGTGAATCAACACTCCTTTAGAGGGACTAGGCTGCTATCTTAGGACACTACAGCTTCGCTTCCCACCTCAGGGCATGAGCTTGCATCCTCTGAGTGACACCTTCGGCCTCATCTGGGAGGAGTAATAGTGGAAGCTGAGCCTGGTTAGAGGCATCTGCACCTGGGGCTCTCACCGTGCAAGAAAGGTCCATCCCTCTGTGTCCCTTCCCGCCCCCAAAAACAGTCCTTTGAAAGGCAGGGGAGGGAACAGACACCACTCTAATTGCAGGAGTGAAACCTGGCATCCTCCAGCTCATCTACCTTTGCACTCCATTTCTCTTTCTCTTTGAACCTCTGGTACAGCTTGTCAGGTCGCTGCCCTTCTGAGAGATCAGAAAAAAAAATACAGCAGTGATTACTATTGTACACTGATACGCAAGCTGGAAAAAGAGAGAGGGAGAAAAAGAGAGAGAGAGAGCAGCCTCCATGTGTCAGACTATGAAAGGGCTGCGACTGAAGCCGCCTGAAAAACAAACCCTTAATTTAAATGTTAATGAAAGTGCTGAAGAGACATCAGAGGCTTTCATTTCTCTACAAGGAACAGAATCACTAGGTCCAGAATTTATGGCCCACTTCACCTCCCCTCTCCTCTTCTCTGCTCCATCAGCCACAGAAGTTAGGAAAGGAAAAAAACCCTAATATTAACATTAACTCCACAATTCCACCCTAGGATGCAATTGCTTAATTATCTGTTGGCAGGACACTGATCAAAGGTGGAAAAACAAAGGCACGCTGCACAACTGAGCAAAGGTAAACAGCAGCCAAGGTCTGGTGAAGTTACCTTCTCCCCCTGTGAATTTAAAAAGTGAAGAGAAAATGATTGCAAACTGGAAATGGAAACCTCAAACCAGAAGGCTGCCAGTCCCCTCAACTAAGTTTCTTCTGTCACATCAATTAAACAGATATGGCTTCTCCTGTGCAAAACAAGCAGCACAAGAGAGATGCTCCCTCCAAGCTTTCTGAGACAAACCTTCCCCTCAGGCAAGGGGAAAGACGATACAAAACTGCAGGGGAAGAAAAGAAAATTCAATATACAACACAGCTCAACACGATTAGAAACAGATGTCTGGGTTCTAACTCAGTTAGCTACTGCCTCCCAAAACCTGCTCACCTGCCCACAACCACTAGTGAGCCAATTCACACAGTCACAAAAAATATATACATTAGAGTATTGGCCAAAAGTGACAAAAAGGGAGGAAGTCATCAATCATATGAGCTTTAGAGGGCAAAGGAAAGAAACTGAAGAAAGGTAAGCTGCAGTTTCTCAACCTATAGAAGTGTTTGTGTATGTTTGTTTCTAGAGGAAAGGGACAAGACACATGTGTGTACATGTGCTCACCCATGTGAAGAAGACCAAATAGAGTCATTATCACACAATTAAAGAAGGTAAAACAAAGTCTTCTTCCTCCCAACATCAAGGGAACAGTCAGGGTAAATGGATAAGACACAGGTGTCATTTTAGCTCCAAAGGGGAGAAACTGATACTCATTTCCTGCTCTTCAGCTTTAGGGTGAAAGAGCACCAAGTCAGTTATGACTATTGCATATATCTAGAAACTCACATCCAGATCACTCTCTGAGGTCAGTAAGAGCTGGTAGTTAATGCCACCACTAACTCTGCACGTCCACTCTGGGATCTCACAGTTGAGCAGGTTCTTCCTGCCCCGCTTAAGAAACAGCTGCAGGTCAAAGTCCCCTCTCAATTATTCAAACCGACCAGGCTCTACAAAGATCCCCAAGGACGGCAGAGCTATTGCTGCTGGCTATTTTGCTGGCAATGCACAAACCAGAATAAAATCCAGTTACTTGTCCCAAGTCCTAGCAGACTCGGAGAGGTTAACTGCATAAAGCTAGGTCAAAACAGAGCACCACTCCAGCAAACAGCTCATCTCGATATGCAGTAGAGGAAATCTACTGATAAAATCAGAGTGAGAAATTCGGGTGTTGGCAACATTATCAAACATTTTAACTGCTGCACATTAGGGCCTCAATTCCACAGTTAAAACCACTGCAAAGTTACTCTGATTCAAGTGGGTTGTTTTGCACTAATGTAGTCTTCGAGATCATATTGTTACACTTCCACAAAAATTTTCTAGATAATCATTAAAAACAAGCCCTTAAAATCATTTAGATTGTTCCCAATGTCAATTCAAGTTTTCTGTCAGTAACCTTGCTCTTCCTTCTTTTCCCCAACGAGTCGGGGGTATGCTTTACAATTTGCTTGAGGTTGTTCACAGAGGCAGAGATCTCCCCAGATATTATTTCCCCATAATAATCCATGGGAGAGGCAGTTAACAGAGATTCAAATTGGCATGTTCAAATAGAGGAGTTGGGTCTCAACTACAGCATTGCATAAATAGAAGAGAGAGCCAGTCTGGCTTTTTAAATTCCACTCCTCACAGGATTACTTATTTTCCTTTGACTCAAACATTCAATGCAGATAGCTTAGTCTTTAGTACAAACTTTCCTCCTCTCAGGAGTAAATCTGCACTTCACCAAGGCAACATCTGTGAGGAGAGTTCAGTATTGCAGCAGACTAATGGCACAGTCAGAAAAGGAGAGACTGTCTCTTGGGCTCACACACATCTCTACCACAATAGGGCACTTTATGGTTGCCTGATGTTGCTCCAAATTGTACCAATGCTTTCCTAGCTTTCTATCTACTCTTTTCTTGGTTTAAAATCCGACACCTTCAAGGACAATATGGGAAGACCTCCTCTCATGATTAATACTTTAAAACTAAAACAGCAAATGTCAGTGGCCAGACCCAGCAGGAGAAGACAGCTTAGACCTGAATACTTTTTATAATTCAACACCAAAAAATTCTGAATCCAAGATTAGTAATGAATTTAACATCAAGGTCTACTTCTTTCTTTCCCCTTCAGTGTGCAATGCCCCGTTCTCTTCCCTGGCTACTGCCACCTCTGGGAATCACAAAGCATGAAGGTGTCACTACTCTACCAGAAACCTCTGGGATTGCCTTACTTTGCACACTTGAATTGGTCCACTGCACTCAGGCTTGCCCTGGTCCCTGAGCACACATAAGTCACTGCAGTAAGCACCGGTAAATGAAAGTTTAACATCTGCATGATGCAGAGTTCAAAAGGCAAATGAACTTGGGGGGAAGGGGATTACGAGGAACTAAGAGACATGGTTTAGGGTATGCAGCCTCTCTGTAACTACAGCATTTCACAAATCCATGTTGAAATACAGCTCTGGAGACCAATTAAACCAGTTGCTGAAGCAAGCTGAGGCACACATTTTAAGTATCCTACTTTAAGAATACTCTCACACTCTTCTCTAGTACCTGATGTGACATGCAAAGTGGGACCTGCTCTCCCAAGCACACTATCGAGCACAGCTTTGCACAAGACTTGCTAAAAACCCAGAAGGAACACAATGCCCTCCCCGTTCCCACTACTCTGCAGGGCATTGTTAGGGATCTCCAAAATGATGAAGCTCCCACACCACACATGAATGTCAAGGCACTTCCATGGCTGAAAAGGTTATACGAAAGACTAAGCACAGTTCTCTCCCACACAGAATGAAAAGAAGATCCAATACTCTTGGTACCTTTTTACTATCTTTTACTCTACTTAATCTGCCTTATGGGAATCATTCTGTTTGCAGACCCTAAACACATCCAGTCCAGCACCACTACACAAAGAGCGGGAAGCCTCCTCTCCAGCTCAGCACAACTGCAGGATGATCTCTGTAGGGACACAGGGAAACTGTGGACAAATCAAAACAGAATACCCAAGATCCCTTAAGACAGAGAAACTATGCTTTAAGAGCACAAGTCTCTGACATTTAGTTTGGGTGTACAGCTACTGTCTATTAGAGTAGCAGTCCAGCAGTGCAGGACTATAGCAGGGCCAGCTGAAAACTCAGCACAGAGGATACTTTGTAAGGAAGCTTCATACAGAGGAAGATACCACTGGAAAGCAACAAAAATTTCAGTCCTGCCCATTAACAGCTGAGGTTTAGTAGGAATACAACCCTGACTACTCTAGAGAGTCTTAGTCCCAGCAAGTTACCAGGTCAAGAAACTGAAGCTTCTCCAAAGGCATTTCAAATGGCTTGAGTTGGGGGAGCCTTTCCTGCTCCTACCCCCATACACACAACTGCTTTGAGCTGTTTCTGATCTCTCTGTGTTCATAGTAGAGAGAGCTGGTGGGTTCTCAGCAGTAACAGGCCAAAATACTTAGGTGGCTGGAGCCTGATTCTGCAGCAGTTCTACACCAGCAGAACTACCTGTCCTTATGGAGGAGATCTCAGTTTACATCAGCACAAGCGTGAAGGGAGAATCAGGAGGGCATGTCAAATGTTTAGGAGGAAATGGAGGTTATAGGCCATGTTCAGCCTCACTGAGGAACAAACGCATCCAAACTCTGGCATGAAGGATGGGGACTGCAAGGGAAGAAAAGCTTCAGACCCAAGTGCACAGGGAATGCATATGGGTGAAATATGGGCTCTTGCAAATAAAACAGAAACCACAGAGCTGCCTAAAGCAGACTTTGCTAGAAACCAGATATTATCTTTTTGATACTCACCCTCATTAGACAGCAAGTAATAAAACCTATTAGTGAAAAATTCATCTCCCCTGCCCCTTGCCCTGGCCCTCCCCCACCACATGCCCTCCTGCTCTGATCCCCTCTCTCTTCTAGGATGGCTGTGATTTGTTCTGAGAAGCGACAGGTTTATAGGTTAGCTGACACCTTCTCTCTCTGGAATTTTAATTAACTTCTCCCATCGTCAATATGTTAAGGAGCAGGGTTCCCATTATACGAGGTCAGCAGCGTGTTTCAGGCCCTGCTATATCAGCCGTCAAATTGAAGAATTAATGACGTGGCTAATTGGCTCTAATTCTCCACACCCCCTCCCTAAAATATGGAGGGGTAAGGGAGGGTGCAGTATGATAGGCTAATGGGAGAGGCTGGTACAGTCTACAGTCTCATAAAAAAATGAAAGTGCACAATTTAAACCCATGGGGTAGCTGTTCCACCACCTCCAATTTATCACCCTGCAGGGAGGAAGATGGGTGGGGGAGAGGAAACTGAGGGTAAATATTGTGACAGAGAGTGTGCGCAAGCGTGCACACCGGGGAGAGGAACACTGTCCTGACAAGAGGCCACGGCAGTAGGTCATCACTTAGGAGTAGGAAGCAGCATGCCACTGGGCTCTAACCAGCCATGGTGCCTGAGCCAGAGTCTGCCTGCTAGAAAAGGGGCCCTTGCAGCACAGAAGGCAGCAGAGGGCTTCTATCTCACATCTTGCAGCTCCACTAACGCACATGGCATGTCTTCAAAAACACTATCTGTCTCAAACACTTGGAGCAAAGGGCCAAAGGAAGAGCAAAATCATAGTCAGGCTGGAGTGTCCTTTCCCTGATAACACCTTCAGCTCTGTACCACTGTGTTTGCTGCCTGCAAAACAGGCTTGGAAATCCAAGAAGGACAGCAGTTGTGGGAAGTATTTTGGTTTTGCAAAAGCCTAAAATTCAGTAGATGCAGACATCACATGAGCAGCAACAACAGCTCTTCTTCCCCTCTTCCTTGAGGTATGCTGAGGAAGAATCCCCCTTGCAGGCAGAAGACCAGCTAAGCCAGGGAATCAAAGAGATAGATTGTTGCTGATCAGTGAAAGATTTTAACAGTAAGAGTTTTAATTTCTCAGATTTTCACTTCCTCAAGAACAGGAGCACTTTGAAAAGCACCCTAGAAGATACTGCTGTATCTACTGTCCTTGCCTCCATGCTGAAGTTGTAGTTGTAGCACTGCACCTGCACTAGACGCACAGAAATAGAGACAATAGAGGCTGGAAAACCTCATCCCTAAACTCCAATTCATCCTTCTAAGTTCAGCATGTTCAAAGAAAACTGAGCTTTAATCAATGCATACAGCTCTTGAGCAGGAATCTTTCTGCTCAGCATCTCTTCTGTCAGTGAATGGGAATACAAGTTGGCACCTTTGCAGCACAGAAAATCTCAAGAGGATCCAGCTCACTGCTTCTAATTAGCAAGTCAGAGCTCGTTTGGCAAGAAAAAATGAACAGGTCCCACCTGAGGCACTAAGAGGAACACAGGGAAGTCTTCACAGCCTCTTTATGAGTGGATTACTCCACTGTTATAAGGAAAAACGACCACATGCTCTTCCCTGAGCTCCTGCTGCAGGCACAAGCCTCTACCCAAATCCCAAAACTGTCGTGCTGGTGCCTCAAAAAGATTTGTGGACACAGTCTATCCAACTCCTTTACTTCTCTCTGTTGAAAATTGGCAATAAAGAGATCTCAGTTACCTTAATAATGGGCTGATGGCAATGGACCACACTCGATCCTCTGTCTGCACTGTATGTAGACACTGACCAACTCTGCCTGTGGACAGGGACCAAACCTAAAGAGAAAGATGCACCTTATGTCACATCACACAAAATTGCAGAAGGTAGGATGAACACTGCTAATGTTGTGCTAGAAAAGCTGCCCAAACTGCCATGCTTACCTTCCCCAAGGTCCTCTCCCTGAATTCCCATTACTTATTTTTGAGGAGCAAAGCCTTCAATAACTCACAGAAACATACACTTAAAAGTCACAGAAAGATTCAGTATATGAGTATGACTTTCCACCCCACTGGTTACAGAGAGAGCACCCCCATTACTACTTGCTCTCCGGGTGCAACCCTCAACACAAACTCATCTTCTATAGTTAAATAAACAAGAAGTGGGATTTGTTCAAAGTTGTTCTCTTGAACAGTGTGCGAAGACTTTGTAGCATCCCTGAAAATTTTCCATTAATATTACCTATAAAATTAATCGTTCACCAGTCTGTAAATAGTTTTCTTTTATAAATCCCCCCCCTTAAGATCAATTTTCATAAGTGTCCCCCAGGCTGTTTTCAAATGGGCCCCCCTTGCACACTGACAATGTGAGAAAATCTCTTCCCTCCCCCATCAGTGCAAACATGCACATCCCTTTCCACCCTTTGTTTCTGGGTCCTAATAAAGGCCCCAAAATTCTTGCTGGGGCCTCTGCCATCATTCTTGGCCCACAGGAATCAAGCCCCCCACTTCTCTGTAACCAACCCCCAATGTTTCACTTCAAGACTTCAAAGCAAGGAGCGCCCTATTTGTTTGTTTGTTGATAATGCCCAGGATTGCAGGCTATTCTTGTCAGTGGGGAATTTAGCACCTAGTGTCAGCAAAAGCAGCAGAAAAGCTTAACTCCTTTAAGGCATCCCTATCTCCTACAGGTTAAAAATATTGCTCAGAGCACACTATCTGCTGCCTATCACACAGGAATGTACATTAGCAGCTCTTCAGGGCTTAGTCCTAATCAACACTCAGCAGAGCCCTCAATAGCTTAGACACTTAGAGCCCCTTTAAAAGGCTGGTAGGGATTCCCTTCCACTCTCCAAGAGTCTCATTTGCGAAAACAAGACAGTCTACAAAAGAGATGATAAAAAATAAGAGCTGAACATCCCCAGAGCATATGGTGTGTGGAGCACTGGGTGGGCACGATCTCACACTAGCTCCAAAAAAAACAGCCTTAAATTCCCTCTGGTCTTCAGGAATTTGTTCTCAAGGTCGGAGATGTCTGTCTTCCAGCTGTCAGAAGCAGCAAGAAAGCACTCTCCCAGAAGAGAGTCTCCACAGATCAGAGAGGAGCACCTCTGCTAAAATGTGAGACAAAGCAGCACCAAGGCCTTGCTCCCAGGAGGAAAACAGCATCCTTAGTAGCGCCTTTTGCAGCTGAACACTACTTTACTTGGGAGTTATTTTACCCAGGAGTACATTCGTACAGAAGGACAATGAAAATAAATAGGGTCATGCTGCTTAGCAGTCTGTCAGGTAGTTACCCATTTCCACACCCTCCCTACAAAACCTTGAGACATTTGAGTCTTCCTCTGCTCCAACTTCCCTTCTTGCAAAACAGGAATAGCTGTTTTTCCTCTAACCTCCATCACTGCTCTATGAGATGAACTAGGGAACAAGAGTATTCATCAGCCTACCCTGAGCAAAAGACAAAGTCTTCAACATACAGCAATCACTTTCAAAAATGAAGCAAGCAGTTGTGAAGATGCTGCAGTTACTGCATCATGTTAGCAGGACAAGGGTGAAACATCTCTGTGGAGTTTCCTAAACTACTAAAGCAGAGCTGGTTACAGCTCAGAACAACTCTCCAAGTCTCCAAGAACAGAGTGCTGCCAATCAGATTCAGAAGGACAAAAATAACAAGGTCCTGCACCAAAAAGAAACAGTCAAAAAATTATGTCACAGGACCCAGTGATCTCAGCTGGAAGGGAAAAATGGGAGCTAACAATATTCATAGTCTACCTTCACTCCTGGTTTGCAAACCAAGAACCAGTGGAAAAAAAAAAAAAAACAAAAAAACTCCCACCACCAAAACCCACAAACCAATAAACCACAATCTGATATATTTGAAAAGACATCATGCTAACCTCTACAGAGACTGAATATATAACAGACAGTATATTAAACCACACTGCATCACAAAGCAATGACAGGTTTGAGATACATACAGCAAACTTCACACTAACTGGCATGGATCTTCACTACAGTATAAACAGATATACAGTGAAAGAAGCAAAATATCAGCTTCTACCTTCTGCACTTCCCAGTTTAGGCCAGCAGCTGATGTTGTAAACTACTGCTAAATCCCTTTCTTAAAAGCCCAGCAGAGCAAGCATCTTTTCAGAGACATGAGCCTATACCATGATAGCCAGTGCTCCTCCTGCAAGGAGTACAGGCTCACATCAGTTCTGCTGACAGTTTACAATTCATGGCACAAGACCTCTCAAGTCACCTCAGCAGCAGCACCTTCAGCTGCTAAAACATCACTGCTCACCTTTGCTGTTCGGTCCCGGGAGCCACTGACAATGAGGCCACCTTGGAAGTCCACACAGTTCACCTCCTGTTCATGAGCAGAGAACTTGACACTGCAAGAGCCATGGATCTTGTGAAGGACAATACTTCCATCCCTGAAAAACAAATCCCCAGGCAGGGAGTCTGTATCAGCTGCATCTCCCTTGGACATGCACCTTCCATTAGTGCTCAGGAGTGCCACAAAAAGACCAGGACTCATCTCTCACAGGAGCTGAAATTCATGCAGAATTATTAACTTTCCCCTCTTCACATATCACCTGTTCTCTTGCAATCCCACATCTGGCCAGTCAAAGCATGATCTGACGCACATGAAAATTTTCCTGGCGATCTTTCCACCCTCCACTTTGTGCTAAGCTGCAGAAACTAGCAGAACAACCATTCCTCCTGCTACTACTTTGAGCTTGCCAGAATCCTGTCCGTATGCTGAATGGCTGGAGTAAGGGAACAAGTAAGAGGACATTCTCAACCATGTCCAAGCCCCAGCTTTTCATTCATTTCAGAGCAGTTGTACAGGGTGCTGTGCTTTAAACTGACTACATTTAGACTTTATTCAAACAGTAGTTACTGGAATTTTAAATGCATGTCTTCATTTTCACCTGAATTTTGGGCTACAGTTCATGGGGAAGAGTCTCACAATATACAGGGCAGACAGTCATGCTTGTCTTTCCCAGTTCTGTGCTTAAATGCTGTGTATATTAATGGCTATAACTTTATAAATAACAGATCTAGCTAAAAAAGGCCAGTCAAATGCAAATTTAAATGGAGGCGTGTGTGTGCTGGAACACTTGGCAGTTTTCCCCCTCCCCACAATTATATCTGTGAGTCTAATAAGTATATACTTGTTTCTAGAAAACTTTCTGCACCACCGTAGTCCCAGTTAACCAGCAATACTGATTACTGGAATAGTCTAGCTACCTCGAGTCTAACAGGGAAAGAACTTAAACTCGCACATCAGTCAGGTTTGCCTGATCAGTCAATGCCAATTCAACAATCCTGTTGATGTCTACACAAATTCAAAAGAGAAAAGGACACTTTATAAGGTCAACAGCATGAGACTCATCTCCTTCACTACCATAGTAGAATCTTTTTCAGGAGAGAATCAAATTATAAGAGAGGAATCAGCAGCAGTTGAACACAGCCAAGCATGAGGACACTGTGCAGCAAAATTGGCCCCTTTGCCGTGGGCTGGAGTTACACAAAATCTTTCAAACTTCAGCACCACAATACTTGGGCTCCTTCATTCACACAACTTACCCCCCTCCACTGACGATGTGAGAGTTGACAAGAACAAAGCGACATACGTCCTCCTGGTGGCCAGAGAAGATAGCTTGAGGGTGGTGCTGCAAACCTGCACCCTCTGGACAGAGGGGATAGGCCTGGATGTTCTCTGCTTGAGACAGGTAGAGATACTCGTCATCCAGCTCCATCCAGGGCATCAAACTGCAAATAGAGAGCAGGTTGGGGGTGTACACAACTGGCGAGAAGAGAAGAAAACAAAACAAAACAACTTCACACACAAAAAGAAAAGAAAAGATTGCATATGCAAACATATCAACAAACACAAATGCCTCAAGAAAACTGAAGTTGGAGTTGCAGGTCACACACAAAAGCAGGGCTTGATATAGTAGCACGGTTACAAATTAAGCTTCTCCAGCAACACACAAAGCAGATTACGTTGCTGGAATTTTTCTAACCAAGAGCCAAGGAAAAGGAAGCATGGAATCTCTGAAGGAGAAGATGGCCAAAAGTCTAGTGAATTTAGATAGGAAATACTTAAAGGTCCCCGAGCTTGCACATGAGCCCTGTACTTTTAAAGAAACTAGATTCTCAAGCATTGGTGAGCTATGCTGAGCACTTCTGACAGAGCCTTCAGTATGAGGCTGTTGGTAAAAACAGTAAGTTTTGATCCTGCACACTATTTGCTCATGCCCAGCAGAGACCACAAAGCTGTCACTGTTCCATATCCACCTGAGTAGGGAAGAAGGTCACCATAAATACCACAGGTCTTCCTACAGTCAGAAAGTCACCCACCTCCTGCAGTCAGAGGCTACCCAAGAACTTTATGCTCATCACGTAGAGGAAGTATTTTTCTACATCCACACCTCTTCCACTGCTGCACCAAAAGCAAGCTCTTGATTTCTGTTACCTGCCTTTCAGAAGTGAACATACACCCTTTCTGTCCTCTGCTTTCTGTGAGACATCAGCAAGTTCCTACAGACAGGTTCCAGGCCAAAAACAGTGGACTGTCAAAAGAACTGTTCGAAAGTATTTAACCTTGATGTTACAACTGGAAACCATCCTTTAATTCCTGAGAGACCAAGATGTGAAGACACTCAAGCAATGTCTGAATCAAATCTGTTATCACAAGGTTTATGTTTTCTTGAAACAAAACCAAAATACAAAAGAAAACAGCTACAATGCACACTTAGGCAGTGAGATCTTTGCTCAAGATCTTGCTTTTGTATAGCCACCAGAGAATCAGCAAGTAAGATTTCTGCATATAGTAAGGCCAGATACAAAGAGACATGAGGCTCATGTCCTATGGGACATGGATGCTTGGAGTTGTCTGTACTCTGCAGTCATTGCTGCGGGCACCAATACCCACAGAAACATTGAGCAAAAACAGAGCCTTTCCATAGAGCAGCCAGTCAGCTTTAAACTATTCAGGAACAAACTGTTTTGAAAGCCGGGGGTCTTCTCATAAAAACCTGTCTCCCCCTTTTTTTAGATCACTCATCCTCAGAGGTCATGATTTTCTGTGTCATCAGAGCCGTTAAATGCAGCCATACCTCATAACATCACAATGAACAACTAAAAACAAGGAAGAGGACAAGGCTGCTCATTACATAGATGGTTCCTTCTTGCTTGTGTTCACTTACAATAAGAGGAGTCACATGGACAAAGCAGTTGAGTTTAAAATGTTCATCTGGGACTTGATCATATGCATGGAAAAAATAAGAGGCATCTTTAGAGCAGCAGCTTTGGTTTTAGGCAGGCTTTGATTTCCCCTTCCTTCCTCCACTCCTACGCATCCTCTAAAAGCAAGTGAATATCCAGCTTACCTAGACTACAGCCAGTTTCTGTGGCTCTCCTTTTGCTACAGTTTAGCTTTTTACCTTTTTCTATGGCTTTTTCATAAGGAGAAGTAACAAATCTGAAGCAGGATAACAGAAAATTAGAGGATGCCATTTGGATGGTGGCCTCATTAAATCAGCCCTTGCCTTTTCACTTGGGAAGCTGGTTTAGTAATGATTTCTAACATGCACAGAGCCTGTCTTCACAGATGGTTGCAAGCACTTCAAAGGCAGGTATACAACCTGCACCAAAACCCACTTTGCTCATTACAGCGGTTCCCAGGACTTTAGAAAAGAAGTGGCACATTATCCACCACTTCAATCTACACAGCACAAAAAGGCATGAAAGCTCAGTAGAAGGTCCCTGTTCTTCAGCAGCTAACAAACCATGATGATGAGAAGGCTAAAAATTTAGATGTGCTGTTCAGACAAGAGACCTATCTTTTGCTTAGCTTTGAAAGCCGAGTACACCTTTGCAAACAAGAATTTAACAATGATCCCCTCTGATTAATATAAAATATAACTTTTTTTGTAAGTGAAGGAGAGAAGCTTAAGGTATGAGAAGGAAGAAGCATAAGGCAGAAGAAGGTCAATTAGCATTTTATATTTGTACATCCAAATCAGGGGCCATGAAAAAACACAGCAAATAAACCAAGCATTTTGAGAGGACACCTAAGCCCACAACTGGGATCAAGGTAGGCTCGTTGTCAGAGCAGGACAGAAATTGTTCATGTAATACAGCAGCAGATATGAACACTACAGTTTGAAGTCTGTAGTAAAGATTGCTAAATCCCACTAGAACTGTACAGATCAGATCAAAGACAAATTCAAATTATAAGGAAGAAATTCTCGATACTCAGCATGAATCCGTAGGGCAAAGCAGCAAACTCCACATACCCCACATCCAGCTGGCCAGCAACAGCTAAAACAGGCCAGCAATATCATTTGTAAGACCCCATGGATCACAAGGAGCATCTTATTTCACAGCACAGGCACAAACCCAACGCCCCACAGCAGCTGTCACAGAACAAAGATGAGGAGAAAAAAACCACTTGCTTGCATTTCCATTTCAGGACTGTCTCCCTCCGGCAGCGTCCGTGCCTCCAGTTCTGAGATACTTTCACCCTTTCCTTCACTGGAATGCCAGGCGCTCTGCAGACAGAGGAAGAGAGATGGGATTAGCAACCAGGACTGATGCTATCCGGACAACAAACGCACTCAAACTGGTCACAGGTAGGCTCTCCCCCTGGTTCCACAAATGATGAACTAGCAAACATTGACGGTGCCAGAGTCACACCACAGCAAGTACAGTCATGAGAGCTGAAAAGAAAGGAACACTGAGCAGAGTGGGGGATTATCAGCAGAAAAAGTCACCTCTGATACAAGCCTCAAGTCTGATCAAGACTTGATCGAGTATACTGAATGCAAGACTGGTTCAGATGAAATGTCATCCAAACAAGATGACATAGAAAGAAACTAACAGAATAACCAGAGAAACAGGACATCACTCTGTTAATAGAGACTAAAAAGAGATGATTAAGGACAACACCTCATAAGAACAAACAGGAGAAATACTGTGCTCAGAAGAACACTGAAACCAGAAGCCAGAGGAGTGTGTCTATCCAGAAGGACCAGTAAAGAAACTGCTCCAGAGTCTCACCTGTCTGACAATCACATAATCAGAAATCAAGAGGTGTTTAAACTAAAGATAAAATACATTCACCTGTATAAACCACCCAATGCATACACATCCCAAGACAAACTATCTTTTGTAGCAGCTCACCAAAGCATAGAAAATTGCAGCACATCACTGGAAAATTCTCTACTTACAGTCAGACAAAACTACTAAAAGAGAGACTATAGCTCATAAGCTGTTGCTGGGATACAAATCAAAGTTATTTGGATGAGCTGAAACAAACCAAGATCAACATAGTTCAAGAGGTGTTAAAAAGTAGGTACCACAGAGACCTGGGACCAAGGTCTCTTTAGAGTCTACATGAACATACCCAGTTCAAGTAGCTATTCAATACCTGGTTTGCTTTAATGTTCCATGGTTGATGAAAGACTGGGGAATAGGCAGCATTAGCTCCCATCTTTCTCATATCATAAATTTAATTATTCAATATCCTTGGTGGAACTGCTTAGGCAGAAAAAATCAGAAAACTACAAACAAGAAGAAACTCTTAAAGTTATCCTTTTTAACAAGGGGGTGTGAACCACTTACTAGACTATGTGAGTTTATCCCACTTGCATGCATTTCTCAACAGCCAGTGCTCCCAGATGCATCGGATAAAGGGAAGATCCTTGAGAGGTGGGAACTGGTGCCTGATCAGAACCAGTTCCCTTCTCCCATCCCTGCAGTCCCCCCAGTCCACTTCCCAAAAGTGGCATTTTTGGGTACTCTGTCACTTTTAAAACAAAGATTAGCTCCCTGTAAATAAACATCTCCTTCAGTTGTTAATGGGTGTAGGAATCTCTAACCTGGCCCTGGGGTCTGGCCAGATTCTTATTTTCCCAGCCTTCCTTCCATAGCCTCAGGCTCCTTTTTTTCTGCTCACCCTTCCCTCTTTTCTATGCTTTCCGGCACTTAGTCACCATTATAATTTGACTGCATTCCTGGGCATGTGACCCATTTTAAACAAAAACAGAAACCACCCACAGAAAAGCTTTTCGTCCCCTAGAAAGCTTTGCAACTAAGTTTATGATCAGTAGAGCCACACCAATTAAACCCAAATTTAGAAAGCTACAAGCTCTTTTTTTCTCCTCATAGCCATTTAAAAACAAACAAACAAACAAACAACCCCAAATACAGAGTCAGCCTACAGTGCAAGAAGAGGAATTCCTTTTTTAAAGGGAGCACTTGCAGGAGCTCATGAGGCCAGATAGTGTCTGAGATGAGGAATGCACAGCACTGAAAAGTCTGGTCAGGTCCAACCTCCTCATTGCTTATTACTCTCCCAGACAGAGTTCAGGCTCTTCGCCTACATTCAATTCCATTCATTACTCCAAAACACTTCTCCTCCCCACACTCAACCCTCAGTTAAGTTCTCCCCATATACAGATTTTAAATCACCAGCTTACACGGTGATGGAAAATGCACTCATGCCACAACCCCCTCCAAACGTGTGCTGGCCCAACCAGACATCCTGAGCTCAAGGCACAAACCCTGCTAAGACTAGATGGAATTACCAAGGCTCTGAAGAAAGGTGAATCCAAGGTCAAAAAAGCAGCCTCCATCTTACACTGCTGGTCACTTTTCTAGCTGGAAGGCAGGCCTTGGTCCTCCTGCTGCTGAAAGTGGAATTTCAGAAGACTCACACATTAGCTTGGCATGGAGCACCAGTTCATTACCCCATTTACTGCTGTAACAGACACTTCATTCTTTCACAGAAATCCATCTCCTCAATCTAGCTCTGGATCCAGATAATTTAAACATGTCTTAAAAAGTATCCACTTTTTTTTTTTTCCAGGCATTTTATTTATTCAAAATAGAGGCAAGAAAAGGGACATATGGAGAAAGTTGACATAAAAATTGGACTGATACATCCTCCTCCTTTGTCGGTGCCAGGGGACCAGAGATTGAACTGCAATGATTTTCAAGTGTTGGTCAGAGATATTTGATCCCCTCTACCAGAAGTTAAATGCAGCCTAGTGATGGAATCAAGTCAAGAGATATAATTTAATATTTGTTGATAATTTTATATTTGATTTGCTTCCTCAACAGCACCTCCCAGAGAAATTCCCAGAATACAAAAAGAAATGTGATGAGAATCACTGCAATGCATGGGAACAGTTCTCAAATCTTAAAAAGTTAAAAAGGGCATCACCATATAAACTTGGTAATTTGATTATAAATTTTCCTTTTCTCCCCTACAAGAGACTATTTTGCTTCAATCATGATCAACACAATTCCTACACACAAAAAAACTTAGGAATTGTTCCATGATAACCTGAGGCAATCAACAGATGTCACACATTTAAACACTGCATTGACTTAACTAGGTACCTCTCACTTCAACAACTGTATTGAACATCCAAAGATTCAGGAGACTAAACCACCTTATGAAGCCAAATAATATGCAAAATTCTCTGGAGGGACCACTATCCACTGGCCAGTGAATACTTTGACCTTTCTTAGTATGCAATCCAGCAAAATATACTAAGCCACATGCTTAAAATTCAGTACATGCATAAGTGCTCTGTGAAATCAAGATCTTGGCATTCATGTTCCCAGAGAAGCCACCCAACGGTGAACTTCAAGACTGCTGAAGGCTGACTCACTGAGGAAGGACTGCTAATTTTAGCAGGACCTACACAGCCCTGCATCAGAAACTAACTGAAGTACAGTCCAACATCCTAAAAGGATTACGAGAAACACAGAATGAAACAATCAACAAACACTGAATGTGAAAGCTCAATGAAATTCAAGCAAAATGTTCTTAAAACCCATCAGTGTGCATCGTTTTACACCTCTGCTATCACAATATCAACAGCTGATTAAGTTACATGCAACAGAACATGCAAGGCTACCTTTGTTATTAGCTAATTAATCCAAAAAGCACTCTATCAGGATTCCAAAGGGTACAGTGCAATACCTGACCTGAGCTAATGCGTGTTTCCAGTTGCATGCACTCCTGACAGAAGTTCCCTTTACAAAGACTTGATTACATTAAGAAAGAACACATATTACAGCGTGAGGGAGAGTTCCAGGAGAAAAATCATCATTTCATTTCCCCCTTTCTACCTCACCCTACCATACCAAAAAAAAAAAAAAAAAGGCACTATTTTGCTCAAATTATGAGTTTCCTCTCTTTCTTGGCAGAGTTACCAAAAGAAAGAAATGCAATATTCCTTCTGGACCCCACTTCCCAGCTGCTGAAGTGAGAGACTGGGACTGTCCCCATGCAGCACCACTGACCCAGCTGACCTCAGCCACCATGGCAGTTGCTGGCCTGGGCCCCAAAAGAAAGCAGCGAAAGAATCACTCAGACAGAGGCCAAGCACATTGCCTCCTTAAGCTTCATATCCAACGGATTTTGCCTTCATTTATCCCCTCTCCCCAAAGTCCTTTGCTACCAGAAATGGTATTTCTGCAATAGCAAGAGCTTCTGTGCTTCACTGCATCCCAGGGAGATTTATACTGCCCATCTACAATTTCAGCATGTGCCAAAACAGTGATGCCTGCAACAACATATACTGTGTTACAGAAGATAACATCAACATGTCATACTGTATATTTTCTCAGCTGCATGGGGCATCCTAACCCACCAAAGTCCTTCACATTTTGCTACATGTTAAGTGCTGAACAGCTCATCTGGAAATGCAAGTCTGCAGAGACCTGCTGAGACTGAATCTCTTCTGTGGACAAAATCTGTTATCTGCATAAAGGCTGTCACCAGCCTGCCTCAGGCCTGACTGGAAGGGTCATACAGGGAACAAACAGGTCACAATGGCTAAGCTCCACTTCCAACCTTGGCCCCTTGGCAAGGGTGGCTAACACAAGGACCAACTGCATTTATTTGTGTAATGGGACACACCTGTTGAGCGTCAGGGTCTCAGTGCAACCACAAGTCATGGGCCACCAACAGACAACCAAGAGGGAAAAGCTATTTATGTCAGAAGCTCCTGTTGCTGTCCTCAACAAGTCGGCCAGCTTTCAAAATGTCTCTTCCAGGACAAAAATTCCAGCTGAATTCCTTTAGCACATGATGCTTATTTAGCTTACTGCCATGTTCAGTCCGTCTTTTGTGCTCCCCCCATCCCTAGGTGACGCAGGCTCAAATAACTCCAAGATGCAAGAGAGCTCTGCAGACTGTTCTCTCGCTGTTCCTTGCCTCCTCTAGTGTGTCTATGCCATCTCAGTTAGATGTTACCAGGCTGTGCAGGTCAAGAGCTGCTCCACCAAATAGCTCTTGTGAACAAGTCACTGCAAGAAGAAGACAGAGACTCTACTAATAGCCACAGATGCAGACAAATTTCTGTACACACAGCAAGGACACACACCTTCGCACAGACTTCAAAAAAACCCCACCATCATCAAAACTGAGCCAGACCACTCTGCCATCAGATGCCCTCTCCTTACAAGTGATTGCAATGGGAACATAGCTAGAAACTCCAGGCAGGGTTTAGCCACCCTCAGGGACCTACATAGGCTTTTTGGAGATGAAATTTGGGCTGCTTCAAAGAATGCATGGCCCTGAAAAGATCTGAGAAAACCTGTGGCTGCTCAATAGGTATCGTGTATTCTGATTTGAAAGAACAGACTGTCAGGGTAGTATTTGGATAGAATTAAATAACCCATAGCTAGTTCAACAGCGATAATTGTGACAAGCACAGCACACATATTTTAAGCCCTGACCTATACAAAATTCTTCATCCACTTTGAAATCATAAAGATTTTAAGAAAAGGATAGGCTGGCCTCAAAGAACTCTTTCAAACAACCTCACATTTCCAGAACAAAAAGTAGTTCCAGTGTTGTGGAGCTGTCCTGGCAGATCTGTCCTGCCCACCACTTACAGTTTAGAGTAAGAACAAAAGTAACCAGTTTATAAAAGCCAGGGACTTTTCTAGCACAAAGCAATAGCTGCATGCCTCTTCCAGGCTTTTGCTGTTACTGCAATATCCTCCCCAGATTATTCCCCTCTGCATCATCTACACCAGTTCATTGCCTACTTCACTTCTGTCTTAAAGTAATGAAACTTTCCTAAAACAAGTTTTAAAAGATGAAGGAAACTGAAGCAGCTTTACAATCATTCCCATTCCCTCCCCTTCCAGTGGTGAAGGCAGAGGTCTCCTATGATTGCTGCAGTTTGCATTTGGATTTGACTTGCACAGATTGGCCATTTCCTGCTCCTGTAAGGTGTATATACTTTTCCAAGATCTGGAAAAAACACAGCTTTCATTAACTCATAGAAATGCTTACATAAGCTCTTAAATACTCATAGATGATAAATCTGTCCATTAATGAATCTGTTTCTCTGAACTGGAGAATATACCACAATCCTAGTAGGTAAGGCAGAACAGGGAGAGAGAAAATACACAGTGGAACATTTCTATATTTTGACAACATCTATTAATACATTACAAAGAGCAAATTGTCAAGCTATTTAGGTTGCAACTTTTAACTTGCCCTCTAAAATTCCTTCGTAACAAAGAGGAAATAAGTTTAGTTCAGCTGCAACTTTATTCCTTTCTTCCATGCTTTAAATAAAGAACCACCTTGCAATGAGCTTTTTGCCTCTCCGATTTCTCAGTCCAAGGTGGTCCAGCAGGGAGGCACTGCATAAAGGCTTAAAACAGCTTCTGCTATTCCTGGCTCTGACACTGACCTGCTGCACAGAGGGCAGCTTGGTTGACATCTCTCTGCCTCTGCTTCACCTCCCAGTCCTTGTTTACCCTGGCTATTTAGGCAGCAAGCTCGTCAGGGCAGTGACTGCTCTTGCTGGGCCTGTACAACAGCTGGCAAAACAGACACAGGCTACCAGACACAACTGTAATATCACTATACTTACCAAAAACGCCAAAGGCTTTGTGCTACTGCTTAGCTACAGTTTAGCTGCAGAAAGTGTTGTTAAGCCTTAACTTTTCTGTGATATGCTGCCATGCATTTTTGAAGCAAAAACTGTTCCTTACACCTTGAAGTTAGGGTTCAACTCTTGCTTCAGCTGCTTCTATGATTGGGTGAATCAAAAATCTTCAGCATAGGACTATCTTTTTACCATCCTCATGACAAGGTCTTTTAGCAGTACAGGTCTATACATAAAATTAACATTACTATATAGAAAAACCGACAGCCTTGTATAGAGAGACTCATAGGACAGGTGCCAAGAGGCACACCCATCTAAAACCACTCTGTACTTCCATAACAGTGACATAATAGTCTATTGAGCATGTATTTACTGCTGACTCAAAGAAGAAACAGCACATTTTTAACACTGAGAATATTCTTTAAGAACCCTTGCAAGTCAGCCTGTCATTCCTAACGTACACTGACTCATGCTGATGCAAACCTAGTGATACTCCACACCCTGCCAAAGGAATGAAGTGTACAGATACACCTCTCATTGCAAACTTCTTTCTTCTCCTGCAAGTGCAAAATTGAATCAGTAAGTTAAATACTTAATTTTGCTTACAGCTATGTCTCCCAATTAGCTGAATCTACCAAAATGGGCAAATATGAGAGATGGTCAATGTTGTGAATATGCCTTTGAGCATAACAGCTAATGTCTGGCATTAAATCCACATCTTCCTTTGACATCATTAGCAACTCATTAAACATTGGTTAAGCCTTAACATGTGTCCGGACATAACCTCAGCTATCAATATTTAAAGGTATGGAGCCAGGATGACAAGTAGGTTAATTATATAAAAATTAAATAAAATCAATTTGTTTCACATATACTACTATTTTTATTTTCCATGCTTCTAACAGCTAGGGGTTTGCATCAAGTTTCTTATCAATCTTCTCCCCTATTTTGGCATAAGTTCTATAAGCAAGCTGATTGCACAAACAGTTGTTTCACATACAAGATAAAGCTCATTCCTTGTGATCTTCTTGTTACAATTATCTGAAGATATACCCAACAGAAACAACATTTTAAGAAAATAGTGTCATTTTCAAGTTAATCACCCTTTTAAAAATGGGTAAGTGGGGGCAGGGGATAAGTTCCACAGCTATCTCACTCTAGGCTCAAATTTATCGCTATTTACAAAGCATTAACAGATGGCTTATCAAAAGCCATTTAACAGAAGAAATGATCAAACTATTCTGAGATGTGTTTTTGTTTTAAACTGTAAATACTCCCTAGACTAGTTTTTAACTTATGCCAGCCTCCAAGGGACCATCAGTTTAAGATCTAATGTTAGAACCATGCATGTTATTTCATTAAGTACCTTAACCATAAACGGTTCCAGCCTTTGCTTTCTCAATTGCTCACAGTATTGCACAAAAACCTCTTAAAAGTAAAAACCAGTGTTCACCTCAGGCAATGTTAGCCAGAACATGCAACAGAAGCTTCAGCTCCTGAGTCAAAGCCAAGCTTGACAAACTCAAGAGTTACTCCATATCACTAAAAAAACACAGTTATCAAGAAGGTCCAGCTATCCGTCATCTTCATCACCATTGTATTTACACAGTGATATTTTAGCTTAAACTCCTCGTCAGCTCAAATTTAACCTATGAGCAATCTACCAGGTTACTACTTAGAATTACTATCAAGAAAGACCATGTGCTGAGAAACTTACCTCAACTCCCTTCCCAACTTATACTGGTTTGTTAAATAAAATACAGTATCTCTCTGCAAATCGTACTCCCTCAATTGCAAGAGCAGCAATCTCGAAGATTGTTCCTGATCTTGGAGACATGCATGAGGAGCAAGTGCTATGGAAGAGACGTGGCTACTTGAAACCCTCAAGCTGCCACAGAGATCACCAAACTCTTCTTCAGCTAACTAAGAATTCTACAGTTGTACAACTCAACACATGCTTCTGGAGATGTTCAGATATCCAGACCTGCTGGTACTGCGATACGCCCTTGTCTTTTATCTGTTGCCAGAACTGTCTACCCTACTGGAGCAAAATTCTCACAACTGCCCATAGATGCTGGATCTCCACACAGGGAAAACAAGTGTTTGGTTTTCAGGTGTTCTCCATAAGATCTGTCACACTATTTCAAAGAACTGGAGGCTGTCTGAGCCTTCCATGGAGCTAAAAGTAATTAAAGGATTCATCCTCCAGATATATCTCAAAGTTCCTTCATAACCACTTGTCACTCTGGTGTGTTACCCATGACTGAACTCCACAGGACCATGGCAGTGCTGACCAATGCTAAAAGCAGTTCTCAGTACTAGAGTTGTTTAAGGAAAACTTGAAAATAGGACTCAGCACAAAAGCACATCCTAGAATTACTAAAAAAAACCCTGTCCATAGCAAATCTAACAGCATTGAAATCCCTGGGAGTTCATGATACTCAAGCAGCTTTCCCTTCTCTGAAACCCTCTGACCTAGCAAACCTCTTCTGTAGCTGTTTATAGACCTGCATTCCTCTGCAGGCGGAAGTGGTGGTCCTTACCCACACCACACCTGCTCTGCTGTACACCTGATCCCTCCTGCAACTGAAGGAGCACAGTATCACCTTATTCTTAATGAAAAACACAGAACTTCATTTCCTCGGGAGACAAAATCATATATCACAGTAGACAAGAGTCCAATGCACAGCCATTCTGCAATGCTTATTTCTGCTGATTTCCAAGGGAACTGTGCTTAACTTTCAAGCTCTGAAGACTGAGTGGGTTGGAGTGCTGGCCTGAAAACCCAACACAAGGATTTTCAGCACCACCAAAATTCTGCTCCTGCCAGCAGGAGCCATAATGGCTTCTCTGAAGTCTGTGCTATTGGTGAGATATTAATATGAGACAGCAAAAAAGGATTCAAAACCTGACATCCCTTCTTTTGAGCCATGTCAAAACAGTGTTTATGGAAACAATACTGAGTCACTGGATGACAAACAAGATCCAGGCTGGCAGCTAAAGGGAAACCACAGAAAGGCATTTATAGATGTTAAGACTCTAAACTTCCTCTTGGCATCCTTTAAGTAGCAAGGAAAGCCCATATGGTGGTGCTGCCTCTGAGTGGCATTTGGTACACAGAGAGATTTGAGAGAGGAAAGGCAAACTCTGGGTCCTTACCAACCACTGCCAATGCCCAAGCCCCAAAGGTACTTCATCTAGAAAGATGCTGGTGTCACACACAGCAAAGCCAAGAGGGCTTGCACCTCTTCAACCTATGCTGTGCTGTGGAAATGAAGGAAAAATAAAAATAGACACCAGGAAAATAAAAATCCCTACTCAAAAAACTTTTAACTTCCAGAAGCCATGGATGTCGTAAGAGTCACTTTCTCTGTGACAGCCATCACCATTTATACCAGCAATTTGGTCTGTGAGGAGAGTCTAAGACACATGTTTCTGGGGGCCCATGCCATGAAGGCTCCTGTACCTAAGAATGCATTATGCCCACTCTCCAGCCTTTTCCCAGGACAGCATCCCAGGCCTTGCTCCCTTGCAGCTTCCTCTCTGAGGTGTCTTCAAGACCACGGCAGGGGCTGCTGCTCAGTTACCAAAAGGAGGTGTGGGCACACAGTGGCTCCCTCTGTCTCCTCGTGCTCCCAACTCCCTAGGCTGATGCCTCCAAACCTCTGTGTTTTGTTTGGAGAGATCTGGGGACTGAGCAGATCACAGAACCACAGAATTGTTGGGGCTGGAAGGGACCTCTGAATATCATCTATTCCAACTCTCCTGCCTAGGCAGGGTCACCTAGAGCAGGTGACACAGGAACGTGTCCAGGTGGGTTTGGAATGTCTCCAGAGAGGGAGACTCCACATCCTTCTTGGGCAGCCTGTTCCAGTGTTCTACCACCCTCAATGTTCTTCCTCATGTTGAGGTGAAACTTCTTGTGGTTTAATTTATGGCCATTGCTTCTCATCCTGTCACTGGGTACCACCGAAAGTGCCTGGCACCATCCTCTTGGCACCCACTTCTGAGATATTTACACGCATCAATGCCATCCCCTCAGTATTTTCTTCTCCACACTGAACAGGCCCAGCCCCCGCAGTCTCTCCCCATAAGAGAGATGTTCCAGACCCCTCGTGGTNCCCCCGCGGGGCCATCCCGGGAAGGCCCGGCCGTGCTCGGGGGGCGGGAGGCGCCTCCCCCGGCCCCGCCATCCCGGGCGCCGCTCGGGCCGTGCCCGCCTCCCCCCGCCAGGGCCGGCCCCGCAGCCCCGGCCTCGCCCGGCCTCTGCCGCCCCCCGCCCTTCCGCCGGGAAGGCCGCGCTTACAGGTCGGTGCCGAGCTGGGAGAAGCCGGAGTTGAGGCAGCCGCGGGCTATGCGCCTCCAGAGGAGATCGCGGCCGCTGAGGAAGCGCAGGCGGCGGCAGACCTGGGCCAGGCGGCCCAAGGCCTGCGCGTCCAGGT
>WBMV01003387.1:754863-827082 GCA_013396655.1 Campylorhamphus procurvoides | reverse complement strand
GCGATCCCCCCTCCGCCGGGGGGGACCGGGGGCTGCCCTTCCTCCCCATGGAGCAGCAGCTCCCGGCCCTCCTCCCCGGGAGCCGGAGCTGCTGCTGCCCGGGGGAGGCCAGGCCATGGACGGGGCAGCCGCTCCCCAGTCACATGGGGCAGGAGCCGCTGCCTGTCACTGCCCCCTCCGGGGGAGGAGGAGGCGGCTGCCGGCACCGGAGGGGGCACGGGCCGCAGAGCCCACCCTCGTTAGCCGATTAATTCATTANCAGACACACACACCCCTCCCATGGCCGGCCCAGGGAGCTGCATCTTCCGATCTGGGATTAGCGACGTCACCTGATCCGAGGATTCATTAATAACGTGAGCAATTAAAGGTGGGGACAGTGATCCCAGGTAACCAGAACATCTGCTTCGCCACCTGGAGCAACCCCCAGCTAGGCACTGCACCCCTGCGAAGGAAGGTGGACAGCAAGGTGATTAATGCACATTAATTATTCTTGACTAGGGTGAGGAGCCCCTGTCACCCACAAAGTGACAAGGGTCATCTGGTGCTGCACAGCAGTTTTCAACACTCCCAAATTCCTGGGACACGTAAGAGAAAGGTCTGCCCCACGTTAAGAGCAGGCCCTGCTATAGTGGATTTCACCAGCACCCTTCCATGCAGTGCATTCCCCTCCTCCAGGGCACCACAGAGTGCGAATGAAAAGTGCTCACAGTTCATGTGTGTATATACATACACCAGCACACTGCCACGAAGGAACAGTTCATAATAACTGAGTCATTGTTGCCATCCACAGGAGCCTGGAGTACTGACAGCGCAGAGGGATTCTGGTCCAAAATGGCAAAGTAGGACTCTGCAGACAGTGGAGCAGGAAAATATGAGTCTAGTGTTATTCTTTCTTATAGTACTTTCCACTCTACAGAAGCCTGAAATGCTGAGAAAATTTCTCCCTCAAAATTAAAAATAGATAAATTATCAGAAGTTCATCATCTGTCTAGAATGCTTTGAACAGCTATCACTTGGCCACCACAGTCTATATCTTCTTTTGCAGGGTGGAGTACGATAATAAATTTCAGCATATAATGAGGTTACCATAGCATACAGGCCTTGAGACAGTACTTGCATCCTGTTCCAGAAAGTCATCTTGTCTGTGTAATCTCAAGCATTCGAATATTCGTATGACTGAATTACCAACTCTGGAAGATTCGTATTTAAGAGGTTCAAAACTGCTGGATAAGGAACCATCTGGTTTGTTTATACTGAGTTTTGATACACCGTGAAGCCAGGGATGTTCCAAAAGACAGCAGATTTTTTTATCAGCATTTATAAGGAGTGATGTCCGAAGTAATTAGAAGTTTCTCAACCTGAGTTTGAACACAGGTGAAATAACAGCACATCTGATACAGGACTTAAGCAACCAACTGAAAGTGAAATAATACAACAGATTTTGCGTAACACAAGATTATGAAACTTTTTGTGAATGCAGTTTAATATTGCCTTCATATCTTTTTGATTATATGAAACTTAGTTCTTTTTGTAATATACTTCAGCTATGTCTAAAGCATTAAATGTATTAAAAGCTGAGTGGCTTCTCCATCTTAAATTGTTATTGTACAGACATACTTACTATCAAGTTGGTCTTTCTCCAGGAGGATCTCGCAGAGGCAGCTTATGCACCCTTCACTATTTAATATTTTTATTAGCAATCTAAAAAAAGTCTGCAATCATTCTTAGCAAAGTTTTGTAGTATGCACAAAGCATGGGCAAGAGGCAAAGGGTGCTTGTGGGTGCATAGTCCTATGCTAAGTTTAGGCATAATCACATCATATGTATTTCAATCAAGCCAAATGTAAAGTCTCACATCTAGGAACAAAGAATGTAGGTCACACTGAAAGGATGTAACTCTATCCTGCAAAGCTGCAATTCCGTAAAGACTTCATTAAGATGAATAATCAGCTGAACATGAGCTCCTTCTGCAGTGCTGTGACCAAAGGGCTAGTGCTGTCCTGGGAAAAAACAAAAGCTGGGAGTTCTTTTACCTCTGATTTTGACTCTGTTGTGACTGCTTTGGAAATAATTTGTCCAGTCAACATTTCAAGAAGGATATTTAAAAACTAGAGGGGTTTCAAAGAAGAGTAGTAAGAATGATTACAGGACTGTCAAACATGTTTTATAGTAAGACCCAAAGGGCTCAGTCTATTTAGCTTTCTAAAGAGAAGGCTAAGGTGTGAGGTGATCATACCTTATGAGCACTGAAACAGGAAGAAAAATCTGGTAATACAAGGATCTTGTGTTTAACAGAAAGAGAGATAATGTGTCTTGACAGAAGGTGATGGGAACCAAATTCATAAATAAAGCATCCTTTTGTAATGAATAAAATTGACTGTTGAAACCGCTTACCAAGATTTATAGATTCACCATTACTGGATTTTTAAAAAACAATACCAATTGGTTTTAGTTTTAGGGTTTTTTCCTTAGAGAGGGAGACTAACCAGACCAAAACTACTGAAACTTAACCAGGAATTGACCTGGTGAGTCCTAACTCATATCAGACTGAGACAGACCAAGGAGTCCCTTCTGGTCTTAGGCTCTATTACTCTACACAGGCAGTATCTGCAAACTGCAGTCTCCCTGAATTGTGGAGCAGCCCAGTTCCAGGGTACAGTAGTCTGCAGTCTTTGGCCATGCCACTTTGTCAAGGAAAACTGCTTGGTGCTCCCTGATTTGTGACCCAGGGTATAAACAACTGTGAAATATTGGGTTAAGATGAAACGTTTGCAAACAAGAGTCATGCAGAGGTCAGCTGTGCTCCAAATAGGGAACACAGAGAAATATGAAGAAAAAAATCATGATACATTGCTCTTAAAGGTAGCATTGTTTTCTAGTGTGGATAATTGCCTTACAACATAGTAACAATAGTTTATTCTTTGCCCAAAACATAGATATCATCTATGACTTTGGATTTTGTTTTCAGAGAAATGGACCTGCAATTGCATACACTTGTTCTCAGGCATCGTTTCAGCTACTGTGCCTGCTGTGGAGCTGTCAAAGCTGTGCATCACAGGGTAAGAACCCAATGGCACTGATCTTCCCAACAATGCCAAGGTAAGTGCTTATGTAGGTGTCTGCGGGAGCAAGAACCAAGGAAGGTTCTGAACCATTACTACAGCTATATGTGTAGCATGATTATTTCCATATCATTGTTCATACTCTAATAGAGGACTCAGCGCAGGTGCTCAATGCAGTATAGTCATAATAATGTATCCTTCTCAAATCTTGCAGTCCAAGATCCCAATCTTTTTATGGCTCATGACCACTCTGAACCTCTAGAAAAGAAGCAGGATTCTGTGCTCCTTTAGTAGCAGACCATTCCAACATCATGGCTTGCAGGGTTTGTAGAATAAGAGTCGGAGGGCTTGTATCTGTAAAGCTTTAACAGCGTAAGTCGATCAAACCCAGCTTGGAAGAAGCACCATTTGAATACCTGCCTGTCAATTTTTTTTTCTGTCTTCAAGGGATTTTATTATTTGCAGTGCCCTCAAATACACCTTTGCAGCTAAAGACACATTCATGTGGACAGCTCTTTGTTTTGTTTTTCCTTCCAACCAATGCTTTTGTGTATTTCTGAAACTTAAGACACCTCCTCTGCTACTACAGTACTTATCTGTAACACCATCACTTTGAGGGATTAAAGCAGGTTACTTGTTACACACTTAGATCAAGAGTTATCTGAGTAGAAAGTCTATCCCGTTAGGGTTGGCGGAATCTGTTTTTGATCTTGAGTTGTTTTGATTTTCTCTGAGAGCAAGTAACATGTTATTTTAACTTCTGAATAAGGTGTGCTACCTGACTGTGTCTCTTCTGTTTGGCAGAAAGGATTAGAAACCTCCACGGAACTTGCACTCTATTAAAGCAGAGTGCTCACCATTGAGAACCAAGGGGCTGAATTGTTTTCAGATTATACGTGTGTGTGTCTTTCCCACATCAAAGACTTTGATGGAAGCTGTTCACGCTATTGTCAGGAATGCAGGGATTGGCACAAAGGTGATTAGCAAAATTGCTTTTCTGCAGGACAAGCACAAAAATTATCAAAGGATTAAAGGGGATAAAATTAAAAGGTTATGCTGAATTTGTGGGTAAATTTTCTCCTTTTAAATTTTCTCCTAAATTACACATATTGATTTGGTTTTACCTATAAAAGCTCTGCCTGAAGAAACCAGGGTTAGAAGCTGTTTGGTATTGGTTCTGTTAAAGGGAGATGAAAAATCTTCCCATAAAAATATTCTCTATGGATCCTTTTTCAAACCCCATCCACAAGGAGCTTTTAATGAGTACTAGGGGCAGCCAGCTAGCAGCCGTCCCTACAGGGTTCTCAGCACTGACAGGATCAGGACCTTTAGTCATGATTATGGTGAAAATTACAAAACCAAACAATTCCATAAATCAGTTTGTCATCAGTGATGCTGTTTGTTTACTTTTCTCACTACACTCTGCTGACAGGGATACTAAACTGAGGGGATCGCTTTCATTATCCACTTGCTAGGCACATGCAATGCTTTTGTATTTTGATCAGCAGCTGAGCTGCTTGAATGGGGTTTGGAAAAAAAAGGCAATATAAAGGGATTCTCAAATATTTTAGTGTATCAAAATGAACAGCCAAGCCTTCCAGAAGCTTTCTTGCTTGGCAAAACTGCAGTGGAATAAAAAGAATGTGTCACCTCCCATAGCCAGCAGAATTGTCTCATCTTGCTGGTTCAGACTCTGTTTGTTGTGCATTTTATTTTGAACAGTCCACTATTATTTGCTAAGTACAAGCCATATACCTATTTCTTGTCTTTGCATTTTGAGGTTGGTTTGTTTGTTTTACTAATCTGTTCTTCCCTAGAAGTCACCTGGAATATTTTATTTGTTTTAAACCTCATTTATCAAAGTATTATCTAAAGCATCTGTTCAGAAAATGTTCATTTTAACTGTTTTCCCAACAATGACCTTCTTCCTCCCCCCCAGGCCACATCAAGTTGTCACTCACCAGACAGCTGTGGAATTTGGAATCATTCCTTTTAAATGCTTTACAATTCCAAATGGTAGATTTCTGATGGCACAATATGATCACCACAAAGATCTTTAAATTTCCCAATCCTCCCGGCTTCAAAGGCTGGACCGTCCTTGATCTCCTAAAGGAATGCTTTTGAATCTTGTTCTTTTATAGGGGCTACCTATGAAGATATTTTAGGGGCTTTTTCCTTTCGTACTTAGAGCCTGAGGAACTAAACATTCAAATACCCACTGGCTTCTTTGCAAGTAAGATCAAGACTTAAAAAATTGTTTCTAGAGATTCTCAGCTCAGTTTTCATTAATTCCACAGGCAGTTCCAAAACTTTCTGGAGTGTTTATAAAGCAATGTAAGAATTCTTGGTGTAGCAGTGACTGTGATACTCTTTCATCTTGCATTTTCCTTTCACCTACATGGCCACTTCATGCAGTTCCTCACCTGCCGTGAGCAAATCTGACAGTGCCCTGACTCATCCTTTGCTCACAGGTACAGAGGGGTCCCTCACTCCTGGAGCATTCTCCCCGTCATATCACTTACAAGGTAATAATTTGTTAAAGGAAAGTGAACAAACCTAATCCTACAAGCAGTTTTGGGTCTGCCTTGACCAGGCAACCAAGGCAGAGCCTAATTACCTACAACAACTAATTAGAGTCCTAGGCTTCCTTCTCTCTTTCCCTACAGTCACAGGAAACATTTCACTGTTAGTCCTTTCTTGCACAGGAACATTTCTCAACCAGGAAGCTGAAATTTTTTATTTCTTGCTGGTTAATTCTGCTACTCAAACACAGAATTCATCAATTTGAGGTGAAAAGATTTATAATTCAGCAACAGGAATCCAGCTGGTGCTAGAAACAACCTTTATTTCTATTTAGTTCAGCTTATGCCAACCCATAAGGCAAGTTTTACCCTCTGTCCTCCTATAAATGAAGCACACACATTTATTTGGAAAAAAAAAAAGGCAAAGTATACCCCTGTCCACACACTGTAAGTCCTAGTCCTGCAGCAGAGCACCACACTAGTGCAAGGCCCCACGTAGCAGATTCATCATGGGTTTGGGGCCTTCTGCTGTAACCCCCTTGGGGTAAGCACTGTCCTTCCTACACTGTTACAGTACCTCATGTGACATGACCTCTGTTATGACTGAGCCTCTCAAGTATTATTATAAGGAGCAATTAATTCTTTGTCACTGCAGTAAGTGTATGTTTAGATACCTCGTATTGCTAATGCACATGATTTTTAAATAATCCTCCACCTAACCTCGGGTTTTGTGATGACAATAACAAACTGCAGGGACAACTGATTACTAACCCAGTTTATGGGTCAGGGAACAGGCCTTAGATCCTCATTTACACAGTTTCTTATGATCATGTAAGCCCTCCCTCTCCAAGACTATTTTTATTTGTTTGTTTAGATCAGTTAAAAAAAGAAATCCCAGGTCCCAAAATAGAGAATGTTTTCCTTTGGAACTGGAAGCAAACACACTTGATGGCTTTAACATCTGCTGGACAATGCGTGGATGGGTGGTGGGCACCTCACACAGTTTTGTGACAAACACATGTGCGTACAGCGTGTCAGATTATAAATCCAAGAATAAAGAGTCATTAAAACCTCCCTTCTCTAGCCCACCTGCCATGAAAATAGGCCTTTCACTCTATCTATTTAAACTGAAAATGAGTATTGGGAAGAAAAATGCCGACATTCCAGGGATTCAAGTCAAAATCTCCCCCTCCAGTAAAGGGGGTCTGTCAATTGAACATAGATTGATCCATTGTCTGTCTCCCATCAGGACCCACAAGCCAGCCCATGCACATATGCTTCTATTCTGGCTAGAAACCGAGACCTCACAGTCTCAGACCATCACAGTAACATTTACATCTGTCATTGGCTTGATCTGAAACTCTGCAGAATTCTCAAATACCTTTTCTGCTTTTGCAGGCTGTTAATGCCTGGTTCAATTTTTGGGTGCAAATTCCAGTGAGATTAACTTGCCACCCAGCAGAGCATGAGCCCTCTCAGCTTCACCATGAGCACAAAGCTTTCTGCTCTTGGAAGGGAGAAAAGGAGAAAGAGACACTTGCACACTGGATCAACTCTTACTGGAATTCACTTGAGTGCCATGAGTGCTAAATTTTTTCCTGTCCTTTCTCTTTTCCTCCATCTTGCAGTGAACTTACCATTGTTAGTATGTCTGAATTATTAGTAACATTATATTGAAATGCATCTCAAGGACAAAACAGGCTGGGCAAGATGCAGGGGGCAGAAGAAAAAAAGTGTTCTGACTTAGAGGCATCAGTTGGGACTCTTGAAACTGAATTTACTAATATGTGATGACTGACAAATCACCATGCTTCGCATAGATTATTCTCACCTGTAAGTGTGCTTCTGCATCTGTTTAGACATTGTGAGCCTTGTAACACACTCTGAGCCTAATAACTGCATTAGTAATGCCAGGAGGAAAATAGCTTTTTAAAGCAGGTAAAGCCCACAGCACTTTTTCTCTATTGCTTATGTCTCTTTCCGTGCTCACACATACAAGTGTGAGTTTTTTCCAGCATGAGCCTCTATACAAGGAACCAGTGAAGCTATCGTGCTTATTTTCTGTTCCTGCTCTGAAGTGCAAGGCCCATTTGCTGCGTAGATGCCCCAGCAGGTGTTCAGATGTGCAGGTGTGTGCACAGGCAAAGTCCCAAGCGCAAGCACAAACAAAGATTCAAATACCAGGGCCTTTCAGCCTGAACCTGACACTGCCACTTTAAAACCAGAGATGTGGACATCAAAGTTTTCCACTCCCCAGAAGGAATGGACTATTTTACACCCTTCCAAATGATGTCTCTCATCTCTCTGCCTTTCCTACAACCTTCTCTCTCTCTCTGCCTCTCTCTCACACTCACACACTTTTTCTAATACCATCCCTCCCTCTCCACTTCAAACCATGGGAAAAACCTAGGAAAAGAAGCTTGCCGACTAAGGGACCGTTTCGCTGCATTGTGTTTTCCAGCTAGACCTGAACAGACTGAAATCAATTCAGCTCTCTCTCGCTCGCTCTTTCCCTCCCTCTCCCATGTCTTTTTTTGTTTCCCTTAGATCGTGCTCTCTGCCTTAAGAAAGCCCGGTTTAGTTATATCCATCCCCATAGCAATCAAGTGACCAGTGTTTTTTTATTGCTTGTAAAAACACAGTATCTTTTTCATGGGAGTCAGGTTCGCCCTTGGTTTGAAATGCCCAGTGAGCAGTGGCAACAATCTGCAGAATCTTTGATCAATTCTCACATATCCATTTGAAGTATCTTTAGTAGACCCATCAAAAGAAAGGGGCTTGGTAATTAATATTTTAATAGAGTGTACCAGCCTCTCATTGTGTTATTGGCAAGAGGCATGATTTAATAGGAGCACACAGAATTACCTCTGTCTGATCTGAATTGCTATGTGCTCTAAAAAAATATACATTATTAAAGCTGAAGTCCAGCTGTTGCTATATTAATATCCTCTGTTTTTTATTTGCTCCTACCTTTTGGAAGGTTTCAGTTTTCATTCTGAAATTTTCCAGGCTTGCTCCCAATACTGAGGTTATAACTGCAGGGCAAGAACTAGAGGAGAATGCAAGAAGGTTCACTGGAAACTTGAACAGGTGAGATTCAGCGCAGCAGAGCCAGGAGCCTAAAGAAGGCAGAAGTGTCACTTAAATTTTGATTGTACAACCTGTTGACAAAGGGACAGAATTAAGATGTGTGTGCAAGTTGACTCTTATTCCTTCCAAGCTTTGGAATAATTAGCTCCACAGTTAGTGTTCCCTTAAAATATTTTTTTCTTTCCCTGAGTTGTCCAGGGGCTCAGGACCAGATGTGATGCTGCTGTAAACAACAGTCTGACTGCTTTAACAGAATTATGCTGCTTTATATTGAACCAGGGTATCACCCAAAGACAACACAAAAATTATCCACCTGTCCAAAACTTCCATAGTAAAGAAAACCCAGCAACCAAGACCAACCACAAACAAGAAATGTCCAATGAAAGCCAAACAATACAATTTCAAAACAGGGTAAGTAAGAAAAATAAAGGTGGTGTGAAGTTTCAGGTTATCACCAACATCCAATGGACTTGAGCCTCAATTCCTTAGGACAAGCACGACACTTCTGCTCAAATTGGACTTGCAAGGTTCAGCCAGCAGGTAATGGCATTCCAAGAGCTCCTTCTCCTGTAGCCCCAGTTGACCACAGAATGGCGAGGTCTTGGTACGCTTTAATGAGAGCTAGATCAAAAGCTGCACTGCAGAAACCTGCTCACCACTTACCAGGCATTCAGTCCAGTTCAGGTCATCAGCTGGTCCCAGGGCAGGTTATATCCCCTTTAAGAACTGAACTGTCGCGTTCTTTGTTCTCTGTGGTTTCCAGCTGGAGGCTGGAGCAACCATAAATACAAGTCATTGCACTAAAACCTACCTTCCAGATTGACAAAGTCGTTTGTCCGTCTGTCACTGCCTGCTGAGTATCTCTGAAAATTAAGCAGAACTGTTGGGCACTCAACACTGCTGAGAATGTAATTTTATTTAGGTGCCTAAATACCTTTTTCAGCATCCAGTTTCTGAGTCTTAATACTTGCACGTGCTGTGACTCACCTCCTTTTTGCACTGCTTTGCTGTGGTAAAAACTTTAATACTACAATTCCAAAATACTTCCCAAACAGCACAGCATGGGCTGCATTTCCTCTACCACCTCAAATACGCTGATAGTATCAGCCTTGCAATGTAATCCACCCAAGATTTGTAGCCAGTATCTCCTAAGTGTCTTAGTTTTGCCAGCACCCAGAATGTGACCTAATTATTTTCAGCCAGCTGCACAGCTTTTCAGATCTGCATTTCAGGAGGAGAGCTGATTAATTATAACCCAAATTTTATGCAGTGCGCACTTTTAGATAAGGGACTTGAAGAGCTCAGTCTTTCAGTGTGGCATCAATTTCATTTGGTTTACACATGTCAGTGTTGTCTCTGTGTTTATAAATATTCTCTGTATTTAATAAACAGTATATTGTATAAATACAGCTTATGTAGTATTTTTCTTAAAAACAATCATGGAGTAACATGCAGTATAATGGATTCTATACAAAAATGCAGAAGAGGGCAAATAACATATTGTACTATGAAGAAATCCTAAATGATAACAGGTCTTTGTCTTGGAGCATAAAAAAAAGTGTATAGAGTTATCTTTACTGCAAGGTCCCTCTTGGTTAGTGTGCTTAATCATACAAACATAATAGTCTCCAGGAAGCTTTAGCCATGTTTTGGTGTTTTTTTCTTTTGTTTTTCCTTAGAGAAAATTCTGTGATGAAAAAAGTGAAAAAAAGAAAAAACACACAAAAGAACAAAAAAAAAAACCTACAAAAACACAGAGCAAAGCTTTGGTGTGTTGTTATTGTAAGTGTATTTTCAGGAGCGGATTTTCTCAAGAGCTCAGTCTTTTACATTCTCTGATTTCTTCTGACTGTTCTGACTTGTTATTTTATATAATACAACAACATTAAAATACGAATATAAGCTTTTCAAAGTACCTGTAGGTGCTGAAACTGCCTAGCAGCTCTAATTGCCACTTCCAGGACTGCAGAACTTTTCTGGCTTGCAAATAATTGTAATGATTGTGTGTAAATGCCATCTCTTGGGACTCCTGCGATAGATACTGTTAGAATGCAGCTCCCCTGGAAGTAGCCAAGAGGGATCCACTTCCCTGCACATCTTAAAACATTCTTTGGGGAAAAACTCTCCTCATCCAGAATCTCAATTATGTCCCCAAAAATCCTGGGAAGAGGGTTAAAAACAGGGTACACACTTCAAGAAACAAAAAATATTAAAGTTAACAAGGCAGTAAGGTAGAATAAAGACATTTTCCCCCTCACACGAACAGATGGACAAGAATAGCCTTCTGAGCAATCTGAACTTTGTACAGGAACATAAAGACAGCAGACAAACATTGTATTAGAAAAGCGGAGGAGAAAACTACAGTGAGAAAGGAGAGAGATGGTGTTGAGACATTTTTGGGGCGGGGTGGTGGGGGGGAATGATTCGTTGGGCCAAGTGACCTTTTCCCATCCAACAATTTCTTCTGTCCCAGTGCAGAATGACAATGGGAACCCAATGGCAGTGCAATCTGACATCCACGTCCATACTGAAAGAGATTCAACTCGACCGTGGTGCACTGCTGCAGCCATGGGATGCTGTGAAACAAGCCAGACCTAAGTTTCCAACTTGCCCTCTTTTCTGTTGTTGTTGTTATTGCTGTTTGTTTCCATTCACCCCCTTTTATTCTCCATTTTTTTTCTGTCTTGACTCTGATGGGGGCTCTTTTTGTGCAAAACAAGCCCTTCTGATCTCTTTGAAAGGCCAGCTCTTGTCATTCTTCCAGATCATCATTGTATGACATGTTTTTATATCAGACTGACAAAGGAGCTATTTGATCAGGGGGTATGGTGTGTGATTGTAAGAAATTCAGCTAGCCGGTGGCAACCATTGTTCCCCAAAGCGGCTCCCTGACCCCATTCTATTCAAGGAAAAACTCCCTTGGAGTGGCCTCTATTCATTGAGTAACACCAGTCCGCAGTCTCACTCCAGGAGTATGCTCAATTCAGAGGTGTGTCACCGATATTGCCCATCAACCGGCCTTTAACTCTTTCATCAGCATTAGGTTTCCAACACAACAGCTGTTATCATAGGATGGGGAGGGGGGGGGGGGTCGAGATGCATTCCAGCGAGCTGGAGCACTCCTTATCTTGGAGAAATTTAACCTTCCTTTCAAAAGTTGCCTCGGAAAATATCTGCCTGCTGCTTCCTGCAAAGTGCAGCCTGAGTCGTTTGCCTTCCCATCCCTATGTCCAAGACATCCCGGTTTGTTACTCTGCTTCTAAAACAAGTATCTCTGTACTTGCTCAGGCTAATGAGAGTCTTTGCATTGATATTAATGGTTTTTGGATTTGCCTCAAATTATCTGTGACCCTTCTGCACCCCAATCACAAAACCTTCCCTCTCCTAGATAATCTTGCACCCATGGGTGCATCCATGGCATCAGTGCAACTGCTGGTTGTGAAAAAAGAACACAAAGCCAGGAGTCACCTGACTCCCTAGGAACATTTCATCTTATGTTATCAGGAGAGAAAACGTAGGGCATTCCATGAGCTCCGAGAAGGCACTTCACTAAAACCGCCTCTTCCTTCTTCAACTAAACCCTCTGTGCACTAACACAGAGCCTCCAAAACCAAGGGAAACCAGTGCAGAAGCTCGTGTTAGGTGGCTCAGGGCCACTGTCCTGTGCTTGCTGTGGTTATAGAGCATTGCCATGCAGCCAGAACAGGATCAGACTCAGGCACAAGGTGCCAAGTAGCTATGGATTTGGCACTGCAGCAATCGATGGCTTTGAATGCTGTTGGGAGAGCTGTCCAGATGACAGGATTGAAACTGGCCAGCCCAGTACAAATGCAGGTACACAGGTCACTGACTGCCTTGGAGAAGTCTCTGAAGCAAATTAAACTCAGTTTATCCATCTTAGCATGGATCTGCTGCATCTATTGGCACAAAGTGTTTTCCCCATGCAGTTAGCATGTCTGCTGGCTGTTGCGGGCCCATCCACCTCTTGTCATGGTTGCAGTGTCCCAGGAGCAGAGCTCCTTGCAGGGCCTCCTGGCTAACTATTCCCTTGCTTCCCTGCTTGGAAACACAGCCCTGCTTTCAACATCACCGCTAGGCCCTCTCCTTGTTCTGCCGCCTTCCTCCAGCAGCCAGCATCCTGCCCAGGCTTTGGTACCACCTTGATAGCAGCTATCTCCGGGATCGGGATTTGTTAATAAACTCGGGCTCCCTCTGCTGGGACAGAGGGCAAAATACGGGGTGGGGTCTGTCTGTCTGTCTTGCAGGACAGGGTGACTTCACTGCTGGACTGTAGGCTTTTCTTTTCCCATGACATTTCAATAGATGTCATGGTGAACCCTGCATTTTTCTCCACTGGGTGATAATGGTGAAATAAACAGCAATGCTTTGCACTGAAACATCCTTCACTGCGTGCTCCAAAACCTCTGGAAAACTTGCATTAAACTTACAGTGACCTGTGGAGTGATTTGGCACTGGCTCTGTCTTCAACAGGGAGCAGAAAGTGCTCAGGGGTTTGGCCAGTTGTTCCATGTAACAAGTTGAAACGTGTGGCCCTCTCCGCTGTCCACTGAGACACAGGTGTTCCCACATTACAATACTGAATTTTACTCCTCTGAGAGCAGTCCTTTAAACCGCTTCTGTCACAGACCTGCTCTCTGCCACAGGAGACTTTGCATCCACCTCAAATGATCACAAAAGTTGCAAGCAGACTGGGAAAACCCACCCCTGCCCTCTCCCAGGAGCGTGCTCTGCAACAACACCCAACTGTGTGCACAGAAAGCTTCTTCCTGGGGCAATGGGTCTGTGCAACCATCTCTGCAACCCAACAGAAGGCACTTCCCTGCTTCACCTGCACCATACTAAGTGGCCACCCCATGATTTAAAGCATAGGGGAAAGTTTCAGGTGCAGCCCTGCTAGCTAAGCTCTTCCCAGTATGGAGAAGTGTAACATCCCCCAGCAAAAACAGTTAGCATGGCAAAGAACTGCATTAACTGGGGCTGCTAGGATAAATAAAAAAAAAAGGGGGGAGAACGTGGGTTAAATTTCAGCAAAAAGGTCCAGGCAAGAGTGAAACATACTAGGAAGGAGAAGTAAATACCGTTCTTTAGCAGAACAGACAAAGCTGCAGAGAAGACACTTCAGGGAGACTTTCCCAGTGGGTCTAGGACTCTTCCCATCTGCTGCCTGTGAATTCAGCACACTACATTATCTCTGTGACCTTTAATCCACTCCCAGTTACTGTGCAGAATGTTACTGCATCAACGTTTTTTCCAACAAGAACTGCAGCGTAGATCGAATTAAATGCATTTCCTCAGCAAAGCTGCTGCCTTCATCACTCACATCTGTGCTTCCTGCCCAGAGATCACTGCTGAGGGTAAGCAGCCTGCTCTACATGCTCTAGTTTCAGGGAAGGTCAGACATTTCCTAGCAGCTCAGTACAGGCAAATAACTCCAGAGACCTGTTACCTTCCATGACAGCTCTCACCAGTGACTGGTGGACCCAACTTACAGCTAAGTCCACATTACGGTCCTGCAGCATCCTGATGTTCACCTGCTGTCTCAGGTCTTGTCTAGGGCTAAACCTTCTCTATACAGGCTGTTGGCAGAGCTACAGATTCATTGCTTTGGTGGCAAAAGATTTCCTGCCCCACGGTATATGTCCCCAAAATAGTATACAAGCAAATAGCTCCAGAGTTCCTACCTCTGTGGGGACCAGCTATATATTTAAATCAGAGCAAGTAGCGACACGGGAAGGTTTCTGGAGTTCAGAGCTCTGTGATATGTTGACAATTCTCCTCTTCCCCATCCTGAGCTCTTCATGCCCCACCAGCACCCAACCTACCTTTTAGCTGGCTGACTGCTGTTTAGGCTGCTTGTGGCTTTTTGTATTGCAATCACTTACCACACAGCCAGCTTCAAATAACAGCTCCAAATCTGCTCCAGACAGCAGCAATGGCAGTATGTATCCATCCCATGCAGAAAACCCAGCAAGCTGGCACACCAGAGCTTTTCTGCATGGATAGCAATGGGGAAGGCCAGACCCATAAATACCAATCCTTTTGGTGTACAGTACCTGTGATGCTGCCCAGACAGTGGAGCAGAGTCTGATCTCAGTGTTCAACATCTTCCCCAAGAAGTCAGTAGAACTCCTCTAGACCATTCATCAGTTCAGGGTACAGCCAGGTCAGCCCAGCTCCCTGTGCCACAGGGTGCACCTGGCTCTGGGGTGGTGCAGACAGCAGAGGAGCAGCGAGCAGCAGGTGCTGCCCAGCAAACTAGCCATGAAATGGCTGTCTGTGCGACGGGGAGTTTGCCTTGCTGGCATTTCTCTAAGTGACAGTCCCCTGAAGCAGCCCATTAGGGGTTCACTTGGTCTCAATAGCAGAGGATGCACATTTGTCACCTCTGCGTGCCCTCGGGATGACAGAAGGACTAAAAGCCCATGTGCTTCACTGACTGGCTTCAGCTTCTTCCTCCTTCCCACAGATATGCAATCCTAAGAAATGTACTTTAGGGGACACAGAATGGGACCCACAGCCCCTTCTCCCCCCTCCACTGTCCAGCCTGGCAACCAAACAACCAGAGAGGGTTCCTCTGCCTTCCTCTGCTTTTCCAGATGAGACTTACCCAAATCTCCTGCCTGTTTTGTCCACTTTGCTGTTCATCCCTTTGCTCACAAAGAGTCTTCCACTCCACAGGCAGCAAATATACAAAAGAAATGCCCCATCCTCACCATGTGTAATGTGATGCCACATCACAGCACTGAGAGTTTTTCTGAAACCTCATCTCAAAGAACACTGCCATCAGGACAAAAATCTCAGCCGTGATCTCCTCTTCCATGTAGGGAAGTTTATAATCCTTACTGATACTGAAGACAGACTGGATCTCCCAGGGAGCCCTGGCTGGTGTCTGGAGTGTGTGGGACCATAGTGGTCTGGCTGCTGTCACGTCCCCGCTGCACCAGCTGGCAGCATGGCCCATGGGGACACCACCTTATAAGTCACACCACACTACCCTGGAGTTCAGCCTCTTGCTGGGAATGGTACAACTCCTTCTTGCAAGGCAGTTGGAGGGGAGTGCTGGTGTAGGACAGGCGGCTGCTGTGGTGGGGACAGTCGTCAGGCTCAAGTCATCCCCCTGCACGGTGTCAAGTGCACAGCGAACCCACGGCTCTGCAGGGGGAGGTGGTGAAACTCTCAGCTCCTCGCAGTGATCACTCTGAGAGGGAGTGAAGTGCGGACACTTCTCCAGGCTTCACAATGGAGGCTGCAAGGGCTCATCATGTGTCAGCAACTACTGCTCTCCCCTTGTGATCCCACCAGTCCTTTAGGGGCCAGGGATACCCCTTTACCAGACAGCAGCAATTAGTAAGAAAGATTTTCTTATAATTAACCAACTTGTGATGGTGGGATTTGGGTCAGTGCAGCAGGTGCTGCACATATTGTCACAAGCCACAGCCATAGCCTTAGGAATTTGTAGTTTCCACAGCACTTCTTTTCCCTGCCCTATTGTGGCCCCTCCATCTCAGTAACTCCTTGACAAGTGCTGTGGGACAGCATCTGGGGGCAGCAACCAGCTTCTGAGACAAAGATTCTGCCAAAACCTTTGGGTATATGAAAAATTCCACACTGACTGATGTTGCTGTGCTGGCTTAATGTACAAGAAAAGCAGATATGGGCATGGAGGATAAGTAGGTCAAACCACCTTCTGCTCGCATCTGAACTTATCCAGAGTGATTCTGGGGAACTCAGAGGAATGACTGTGGCTTTACCCACCAGAACTGAGAGCAAAAATAGCTCAGACTTCAATATTTAAATGGCAAGAGATGGAGTCCTCCCAGGGAAGCACAAGCATTTCAGATTTCATTATAAAATAAATGCTGCTTTTGTCTTAGAGATGTGCTGTGGCCATTGCAGCTGGAAATAAATGACAGGAGACTGTAACTGCCTTAGTTGCACCTCCTGTGATGACCATCCATGTCTCTCTTCAAAACAGACTGGAGTTACAGTGGTCCCAACCAAATGAGGGTTACAGCTCCATGGTTGGTTTCAATTGCTCTGCAAGCCTCTGCAAGAACCTTTTGGAAAACACCAGCCCTGAGCAGAGAGGCATCACTCCACTGGGTGGTCACTCTCATAATTTCTCTTCCCAAGGTCCTGCATGCAAGCAAGCCAACACCAGACTGTATCGCCAGATGCTGAGGCCAAAACACTTGGCTGCACTTCACAGGATATGTTGACAGATTGGAATCAGCTTAAAAAATCCCTACAAGAGCTTGGAGAGACCTGAAAAATCCACTTGCTGTGCCTGCAGAAGCTTGGTCAGGTGGGATGACCCTGTACTCTCAAGAGTGCAAAATCAAGTGCTGTGAGTTGAAGTTAGGCAATTTTAAAAATACCAACGAATATTGAAATACATGGTCCCTGCAGGATATCCTTTCTTCCTTTTCCTTAAACAAGAACTATGACTTGCAATCACAAGGTACTGAGCAGGATCCTCTCATGCAAGTATGACAGAAGACTGAGACTGACATTCAGAGTAATCCCCGTGACTTTGAAATATGCTGATGTACAAATGCAGGCTCCTTCCAGTCAGCATATGGGATAGAGTCCAATCTTCAGTCAAAGCTGGGGAATCGGACATGAGGTTTAGAAAAAAATCAGTTTTGTGGTTTTGTACCTCATTTATAGCTCAGATTATTGCATATATGCATTGCTTCTCCCATTGGACAACTGCCATACCTTTTCTTGGCCCCTTACATATTGATTCAGCTGATTTGTGGCTCTGCCAGAATTTCTTTCAGGTCTTAATCTTTTTGTGCACTGATTTCCCCCACACCTTCTCTAAAATGAGGCTGTGCCACTTTCTTTCAGCTCCAGCTGGGAGCTCCTCTGGGCTCACACTGTGTCAGTGCAGAGCCCAGAAACAGCATTGACTGCTGTGGCACAGAGCATATGGAGGAATGAGGATGCAATACTTTGGCAAAGGAGCTCTGGAAAGTCTGTGCCGCTTCTCTTGCTGAATTCTCTGCTGAGGGTTTGGCTCTGTTTGTGTTGGCTGCTGAAAGCTAAGCCAGCCTGGTGATGATGGAGCATTTTTGATGTCTAAAAAGAGCCCCCAACAAAACCAATAGTTTCTGTTTATAACTGACCTTCTCTGTTATACAAAAAGTCTGAGCAGACAGAGTGGACACCCAGAAGATGCACAGATTGGGACTGCTGTATTCAGCCCAGTTAAATGCACAAGCTGCAAATAAAACTTTTGCTTACAGATTCAGTGAGTGAGAAAACTGGGTTTTCTCCCAAACTCCTCATTTTTCCTTTTCTGAGAACTAGGTTCTCCTTGTAGTGACTGGAGGGAGACTCACTGACTCTCGGTTGCAGAGGCTCACTGCACATGCACTGCTGAACACGGGTGGAGTCACAGCTGCAACCCAGTCTCCTCAATATGGGTTGCAAGGTAATCCCAATGTGGGAGAGAGCAGAGCTTCTTCTAGCAGGTATTTGATGAAATAAGCAACTTTGTACTGTTTGCACAAGGAATATATAATACAGTAGATTGCAGAAAACATGCACCATACTGTGGTATATACTGGTGGGAATCTGGGATGACTATACTTGCCATGAAAGGACAGCAAAAGCATGGCACTGGAGAGAACCAGATCTGCACTTAGAGTAACCCTGAGGCTGAAACACCTACGTGGGTTCCAGGAGCACATGTCCTACTGAAAGGTACCAGGACCCAGCTTCAGAAATAGAGCTCAGGCTTCAGTGCCAGGTCTGCGGCAGGACCACAGGTCTCTGAGTACCCCAAAAAGCACTGTTCAAATCGTGCTGCTCATCAAGGTGCTTACTCTTCACCCTGCACTGCTCAGCTACTCAGCACCACCAGAGTTTACATTTCACAAGGTCAACCTCTGCAGCGCATCCTCTGCATTTTCAAAGTCTTTCCCTAACAGGTGGCTATCCTCCCTACTCCCCTTACATGCTGCAGCTTGAATCAGACACTTTGATCAGGGGGAAAATATCCCGGGGGAAAAAGCTCTTGATGTAGCACCAGCAATGTGTTTGAACCAACCTGCCAGCGCACAGCAGAGAGCTAGGACCTGAAATAGCAGAGGGAAATGGATGAAGACTTGACCAACAGTCTTAAACAAAACCCTGTCTGAGTCCTAGGACCTGAGTATTTTATAGTTTTCATGGAGATACTCACACCTGGAGAGGAGTCGATGTTACCTTCCAGGCTGCTATGGAGATATCCCTAGGTTTCCATATGCTGATAGAAACTGCTGTCCCTGTACAAGTTCCCAGCTGGTTGTGCAGATGGAAATGAGCCATATTGCTTGTGAAAACACCTGAACATCCAAACTAGATAAATTAATCTGCGCTGGTTTTCTGACTGAAACAGTAACTATGGAAGAGAGCGGGACAATGAGCAATTTCCATCCATGGAGACCTTGAATGCCATGATACTCCATGAATATCAGTAGTTACCCCACAAACAGTGGCGTCTGCATTCCTGGAGGGCAGTGCATGGGCAGCACTGTCCTGCTGGTTGCCAGTTCATCCTAACACACCACAACAACCCCTATTTTAATCAAAATGGATAGGAATTCTGGAAATCCCCTTGCCAGTGGGACAACTCAAATGTTTGTGTGAGCCAGATGCGTTCACAAAGTCTTGGCTTTAATGGCATTTTGTGACACAGGTTGGCTCCTCCACTACAGCCCCAACTGCTGAGAAATCAATCATTACCAGCAGTTAGCTATTTGATGGTTAACAGCCTGAACTGAAGCCAAACTGGTTGTTAATTGGGCTCACAACTGATTTCAAGGGGTTGTTTTGCAGGGCCCAACACTCCCAGCAATTGACTTGGAGTTGTAACTAGCAGCCAGGCGGCAATTAACAGAGCCAAGGGAAATTCACAGGCCATTACCAAAGGGCTGGCTCCCAGCTGGGCATCTGCTTCTCAGGGAGCATGGGGAGCACAGTCACATCCCAGGGCCTGAGCAGGCACAGCCAGCACCCAGGGTCCCATTTCACATCTTGACAGTAAAAATTCTCTTATCAATGTACAACCTGGGTTCATCATCCTGCACTTCAGCTACTCCAGCAGCCTCTTTTGGGGTTTTCTTGAATGTTGTAATGAGAGTTTTTCTAATGTTTGCTATGAACTTCCACAGGGAGACCTTCCAGCCCTCCTTCAAATCCCTTCCTAAGACTTTCTTTTGCTGGAGTAGCAACTAGACTTTTGGTTAGGTCTATCTTGCTAGCTGATGGCACCTGCTACAGCCGACCATAGGAAACATGCCTTTGGGACAAAGGCTGCTGCTTACTCTGTGAGCAGCTCATAAGAGAAGACTCCAGCCATCAAGATGTGCTACTACAGCAGAACCAGTTGGCAAAATAATCACAGCAAAAGCAAAACTGTTTTTCCTTCTCCTCTTGCTACAAATCTTCAAGAGGAAAAAAATTAGAAAACACTATTGGCCATCCTGGCAGGAGAGGCCAGCCCTGGAAGCAGTACCGTGATTATGATCAAAGGGGGTTGTCCAGGGCTGAAGAGAGGGCTTGAATGGGAGCAGGGGAACAGATCAGGGAAACTGAGCTGGGGAGGCTCTGGCAGCCTTCACCATTGCATTTCCAGTCCACAACAATCAACAGCACAAACTTAGCAAAGTGGTAATACCTGGGCATGGTTGGAGTGGGTCTTGTCAGCACAGCCAAACCTCCCCCAGCCTCTGATCTAGGACTTTGTAGCCACAGATTATGTCTTGGGCACCAAACAGCCTCGATGGATGTGCTGGTGCTACAGTTACTGTGAACACAGGAGAGATGCTGTAAGTCACACGAAGCCCAAGAGTATCCACTGTGGTCCCAGTACAGCAAATCCGAAGTGCACTTCATTGCAGAGTAGCCTGAGCCACTTGTCAAGCAGTCCAGAGTAACATCTGTAATCTTCAACAGATGCAAGCATCAGCCCTCTCTCAACCTCCAGCTGATGTGGCACAGGGCCAATGCATGGACAAGCAACTTTGCTGAACCCTGGCACCAGTTTCGTGCTGAGTTTGATCCAGAAAGGCTTCATGTTCCCATTAACTGAGTTCCAAATATCCCTCCGACATCTCCCAAGAGCTCCTCTGGTGCACCAAGCCACAAGTGCCATGTCTCTCCAGACCCTGGCTTGCCAACACCAGAGGTCAAAGTACATCCTTGTCTTGGAGGAAGGCAAGAAGCAAACTCAGCCATCAAAGGTCTTCTGCAGCAAAGCCAGAGTAGTTGAGGGGTGGTCCCATTTCTGGGGAAGAACTGATGGTGCTGTAGTCATACATGAGGAGGGGACAGAAATGCTGTAAATGGGAAGCAAGAGTGGTAATGAGGAGCATATGTGTAGGTGCTTGGAGCATCCCAGGCGCTACAGAAGTGCTAAGTGTTATTATGTGGCCAGGAAATTGACTGCAAAAACCCACGGTACTCCACATCCCCTTGCCCTGTGCCTTCTCCAGGATCTGGGCCTGACACTCCCCATTAGGCTCAGGAAAACAGGAACCAGCCTGGAGGTGCCTTTGGTTGCAGCCATGCTGGGAACAGTGTGGTCAGAGGGGCTGTGTGGAAAGGAGAGGAGGAGAGATAGACCAAGGTTCAAGAGGAGCATTGGAACTGGTCCACCTGTGGCCAAGAAGATATTGTGCCACAGTGCAATGCTGTCTCCCAACACATGCAGTTCTGTTGCAGTGTGGAAGAAGGTTTTCCTGTGTGACATCCATTTTGTGGTCACCCTCCCCAAAATAGTAGATCTCATGAGCTTCTGGAACTGAAGGGTCATTCCCTTGGGACGATGCTGCACTCATTTGTGCTCCATGTTTTGTGTCCCTCTAGGATGCTTCTGTGGCACTCGGGTCCACAGCCAGAGCTTGCTGGTACTGAGCAGGGCGTGGGGTAGCACTGAGCCATTCCCACTGGCAGGATGCAGCCCACCAACGAGCCAGTTTGATTTGGAATGGTCTTGTGAGAGCAGAAATATGAGATCTCCCACTGAGCCCTTCAGCATCCCTGTTTCTGGCTATAAACCCCCCTTTCAAGGAGGAGTCTTTAGAGAGTGGGGCTGAGATGATCCACAAACCACAGCCATCCCCCGCCCCCTCCCCCAGAAGAATTGCTCTCACACAAATGAAATGTGTGTAATTAATGGGCAGGGGGCTGGACAGGTCTGAGATGAAAGCGTTTCCTGGACTTGTCCTTCATTTGCATGGTATCAGAAGCTGTTCAGAAGGTGTGACTTTTCCCACAGGGAGCCCTCAGTTCGGTGGCACAATAAAGCCAGAACTTCTTACCCAGAATTAATTAAAGGAGGGGGAGGGGGATGGCAGGGAAATGTTTGAAAGCTGAGCCTGATGCAATAAACAAACACCCCAGTCGTCCTTCCCAAGCTACAGCATGCCCAAGGGAGCCTGGGCAAGCCCCAGCTCTGCCACAGTATCCCACAGCCCACCCTGCTCAGTGGGTATCCCCAAGCAGACCTCATGGAAAAGTTGTAAAGTAAGAGAAAGGATGGAATCCAAGGCGGCATGTGCAAAAGCTTTGGTGCTTGGTGGATCAAGCCCTGGTGCAGCCCCTGCTTGGACACCACAGGCCCATTTTCTTGCCACTTTAATTTGCTCCTGCCCATCAATCACAGAAAAGTTTGTGTTGGAAGGGACCTTAAGGATCATCTAGTTACAGCCCTTCTGCCCTGGGAACCTTCCACTAGATCAGGTTGCTCAAAGCCCCACCTAACCTGGCTTTGAACACTTCCAGGGATGGGGCATCCACAACTTCTCTAAGCAACCAAAGCAGCACTTAACCTGAAAACAGTTCTTTATCCTGCCTGGCATTGCCCTTGTGTATTCTGGCTGAACCAGACAGGCTTCTCAGAGATCTCATGAGGCACTCTCCCAAATGTTGCTCAGCTTCAGCCTTGTCACTGGGTCCAGATGGCACCATATGCTGAAGCCCTGTATGGTCAGGGACATGTGTGCACCTCCGCCTGGAGCAGTCATCCCTTCATGGACAGTCAGAACAGCAAGGCTCCTCTCCTGCTCATCTGCCACCTCCCTCCAGCTAGTGGCAGTGAGAGGACTGCAGGGTGACACTGAGATTCACAGCACTAGGAAGAGACACATGCCCACCACAAGGACTTTGCTAGCTTGGAGCAGGGGTTTCTGCCCCGAAACACCCACACTTAACAACATGAGTTAACAGAAGTAAACACCTACCTCCGAAGCCTCCCAATCCCAACACTCTCCTGCATTCAGCCCTCTCAGCCTCCTGCAGTCTCCAGGGCCTTTGAATGGCTGTGATTCTCAGGTTTGGTCCACACACCTGATGAAGGAGGAAGGAAAAGTCCCACATTCTTGGGCTGATGACTGACCCTATGCAATCAACCAGCAGACAGGGTTTTGCAAACATGGAGGAACAGCAGGTACCACCAGGGGCTGTCCCCACCTCCTTGGTGACGGGATGGTGGGAGCTACCATCCCTGGGGACTATGCACTCAGGACCCTGCAGAACCCCAGTCTCAAGGAAGGACATGAGTTCCTCCAGCCATACCAGGGACTAAGTGGTATCAGTGTAGAGGTAGGGTATGAAGAACCATTAATTTATTCACTTACTGATTAACTAACTAGCAGTGGTCTCTTTAATCTCCCAAGCAATGGTGAAACAATCTTCGCTGTCTGGAAGCTGAAGCTGGACAAATTTGAGCAATAAACCAAGTCACAAGCTGTAGTGCTCCTAGGCAGCATGGCTACCCAAAAGCCCATTAATGAAAAGTGGCTAATTAACCATGGACCAAGCAAGCTGGGAAAGCAGAGGGTCCCCTCCCAGGAGCCAGGCCTGAGTGTCTTTCACTGTGGCAGAGCAGATCACAGAAGCCGGGGATGGTGTGTGTGTTACAGAGCTGTGCAGGTACACAGGGGTGTCCATACCCAGCTCAAGCCCCAGGGTGCTGGGTACTGCCTGCACCAGCCCTTGGCTGCCTTGAAGGATGGCAGGGTTGGGGCTAAACAACCTTACTCGAGGTTGAGCACCCATGCCATACCCTTCCCCATCATCACTGCGACACTGATAACAAGGCAAGAGACAAGGAGCCAGTCCTACCCCTCTGTTACCCTTACCTGGAACAAGCACCTGGCACCAATTCACTCAGATTCATAAAGCCATTAGGAAAAGAAATTAAACAAACTAATGAGGGAAAAGCATCTATTAAGGACTATCAAATACCATCTCTGCCTGGGGAAAGGTCAGGAGCCATTCACGTTTAGTTCCTTTAGTCTGTAAACTACAACATGGGCTTGCCCCATGTCTGTCATCGTCAGGCTCCTACAGTCCTGGGACAAATGCTGTCCATGCTGTCCTGTGGCCCAGGCAACATCCATGACCTCTGTGAGTGACAATGCTCAGGTACAGAGCATGGCCAAGCACTCAGCCCTTAAGTTTCCCCCCCTTAAAATTACTGATATATGTTGCCAGCTCAGCTCAGGCTGCTGCATCAGCCAGGGGAAGGCTCATCCTCACAGCACAGACAAGGCTCAGTATAAGCACAAACAATGTCACAGGCAGACCACGAGAATGGCACCAGCAATGGTGAGACTCGCTTTATGGGATTTCTGCATTTATGCAGTTTAAACATTTTTTCACAATTTTATTCTTGCATGTTTCCACATCTGGGACCACCCCATATCTGAATCCTTGATCAGCCTCAGTAAGCAAAACCAGCACCACAGCAAGGTCACGTATTCACTGAAGGAGGGGACCCAACAGCCTGTTTTGCACAGACCCCCAGCTCCTCCAGACCAGAGAGGAGCAAGTACCAGCTCTCTCTCTTGGAAAGTTTCATCTTATGCCTGAAAACAGCGGTCAAGGCTCCTTTGCACTATGTCCTCATTCAGCCTGAAAGGCACCTTGTTCCCATGTGGCAAAGAGGTGACATCTGCACGTTAAACCTGGAATTTGTTGCAAGGAAAACCGTGATTTCCACAAGACTCATCTGGGTCTAAGATCTTGGGATAGCCTCCCATTTCCCATAGTTCTTCTCTTGGAGAGAAAATTGCACCAACTGGCAGCCTCAGCCCCATCCTGCACCTCGCTTCCATACTCCTTCGCCCCTTTCCAACTTGCCTCTCCAGCCCCAATCCCTCCCTGGAAAGCATCAGGCTCAGTTAGACTAATACAAACTTTTAATGCACATATTAAATAAATATTTCAATCATTTAATATTCAATTTGTACACAACTGAAACAAAACAAAAATCCTAAAGGAAACAGAAAAAACCCAAACAATCAAAGAAGATTGGATGAAAAGTCACCCCTGGTCCTGGCTCCTATCCAGTGTCTTTGTTTGCCCTCCCCAAGAAGAATAATTGCTTTAACCCTTTGGAGAGAGTCGCAGTCCCAGGGCAGCATGTGCAGAGCGGGGCTGGCTGGGGATGTTCACTCAAGAGATTTAATGTTTCCTTTGGGGTTGGTTTTCCTTTTCTTTCTAAGTAGAAAATTTGGCTTCTGTCAACACAGAAATTTTTAAAGAAATCCCCTCCTTTCATAGCGGGACAACGACATCAGTATTTCTTATCAAAGAGCAAACCTGGAAGAGACAGTTGGCAACAAAGCACCAACCATTACAACAAAATATTTAACATTATGACAAAACAGCCTGAAATGGCTCCATAATAATTTGTAAACTTTTTTTAATTTTATGGATGAAAACTTGCATTTGATAAAAAAATATAGCAGAAAAAAAATATCAATTTTTGGTGAGAAGTTCACATTTTCCACATGGGAAAAAAAGTAATATCAGTTACCAGCCTGCTCCATGGCAGTCATACCTTAGTACTTTAAAACAAACCAAATGCCAAAGATGCTCCTGTGTGTAAGAGGTACCAAGTCAGTTCAGGACTTTCTCTGGGGCATCCATCACCCCTGTCCCCTCCTGAGAAAAAAAACATTGGGAGTTGTGAAGCCAGCAGTGTACTCAGAAGGATGCAAGTGGCTCCCAGCAACCCCTTGCTCAGCTGGAGAAGTAGGCATATCCAAGGAAAGAAAGCATCCAGGGGTCCTCACCCTGGGTGTCACAGTCAGCCCCCGCAGGCAGTGCCCACACATCACCCAGGTTACAAAAACCACCCAGGAGATCTCCAACCACCTCTCAAATAAATCCCCTCCATCTTCTCCAGTAAGCATTAGTTCAGTTCATTTAAGTAGCACATCACTTCCAGATTTGGATTTCTGTGTTTTCTTGCTTGTTTGTTTTAAACATGATTTTTAAACTCCTTTCCCCCTAGAGCTACGAAAAAAATTACAAAATAAAGCGCAACCCCCAAACAGACTAGAACATTTCTAAGTGAAGGGCTCTTCCCCCTTCACCAGTCTTTGAATGTTTCATTACTTTTAAAGCTGGAGTACAAAAATAGAGCCTCTCTCATTTTTTTTCTTTTTTTTTTTTTTTTGTAAAAACCAAACACCCCCCCAAAAGTATCAATAACTAGAGCAAGTAATTTTTTTTATCCTTCCCCCTCCCCCTTTTTTTTTTTGTTTTCTTTTGTTTAATACCCAAATGGGAAAGTCTCTACATATAGTCCAATGAGCTCATAGGAGCATCCTCCAGGAGAGATGCAGGCAGAGGGGCAGGGGCAGGAACATCAAGGGCCTGCCCTGGAGCTGGAGTTTCTAGTCCTTTTACTTCTCCGGTTGAAGGGATAGTTGAGGAACTCAAAGCGTCTGTGGGGCTCAGTGGTCTGGTGGCCCTTGGGAAGCCTCTTCATGAAATGCACCTCCCGCTGGTGCTGCCGGGTCTTGGAGCCCTTGCGTGGGCGGCCCTTGCGGGTGAAGGCCATGTACCAGCCCTCGTACTTGGCGTTCTGCAGCGCCGTGTAGTTGTTCTCCAGGACAATCTCTGTGAAGACGCAGTCCTTGCCTTTGCCATTGCTCTGAGAAGGGAACAGGAGGGAAGGTTTAAGAAACAAGCACTCACTCAGAGTACTGCTTCCCACTACTCCACGCTGGCTTGGCTGGTCAGGGTTGTAGTGCTTGTGGGCAGCCAAGAGTTCACTTTTCCCACCTCTTCTCTCACAGTTCAAAATTCCCTCAAAATCTGCTTTTCCTTGAGAAACTGCAAGGAGCAGGCTCTGTGACACAGACAAACACTGCTCATTGCAGTTTGTGACCTTAGTGTGATGCCAGATGCAAGCCCCAGTGCAGCTGGTCCCAGCCTTCACTTTCACCACACCCATAAAGGAATTTTTGCCTCCATCTGTGCCATGGGCTGGACATGACCACAAGCAGACTCTCCATCTCCATTCACCCACCCAGCCTATCCTCCTTGGGATCTTTAATATAGAAGGGACATTGAGAGGCACCGAGTGGCAGGAGAAATGATGTGGGGTCAGTGGTGACAGTGCCCACAGATGCAGGTGGTGGAGGGAGCATGGGGTAGCCAGGGACTGAGCTTACCCCATTACAGGCAGTAGAGGTACTAGGGAGGGACCTACATCAGGCAGCCCCAGAAAGGAGCTCCCATGAAAAATTCTTGCAGACAATCACTGTCCTGGTGGGATTTTGCACACCCAGTCCCCCACGCCCAAAAAGAGGCATCAAGGCACAGAAGGAGCATGACAAACCAGCAGGTGGTGGGGCCTTGCCTTGGGGCCAGCCCCATGGAGCATCTTAACATTCCTGGCACTTGTACCATGTAATTGTGGAGAATAGACCAGCAATCCGCCTATTTGTTCGGGGAGATAGAAGGAATGCGCCCCACGCGGCACCCGGCCCGCCTCCCTTGCTCCCCTCCTTCCCTCCAGGCTGCGGGACAGCTTGTCCCTCTGCCCCCAGAAAGGGAGTGCTGGCTGAGCCTCAGGACTCCCATCTCACCTCCCCACCTACACAGGGGAGCCCTGTGTCAGGTCAGCTGCTCTCCTCGCAGCCCCCACTCCATGTTCCTGGCAGTTCCCTGCCTTGCTCATGCCCTTGCACCCTACCTTGCCGATCAGCTTCCCCTTCTTGTTCATGCAGATGTAGAAACCTGTGGCTGCGCCCTTGATGCGCACACGGCTCCCAAAGGTGTCTGTCTCCACGATGAGCTTAGCTGGGGAGAGCAGCAGAGGAAGAGAGAGAGAGAGGGATGTCAGAGGGGCTCTGGGATAGGGCAGGCACAGGTATGGAGACCCCAGCAATGCACCCCGATGCTGGGCACTGCAACTACATGCTCTCTGGAAACTGGACAGAGAGAGCCCTAAAATCAGGAAACAAGGTTAAGATACAGCCTCAACTCCCCCTTACCCTGCCACGTGTCCCTTTGCCAACCTGAGCTATGCTGGATGGGGAGTAGCTCTGCATTACCCAGGTCCACGGGGCTCAGTGATTCAGATGGCACAGAGGTGTCCTCAACAGGGACAGGGCAGCATGCAGGGCATGCACTGGTTGGCAGAGAACAAGCCAGCTACCCTGCACACCAAGGCAGGTCTGGGTAGACCTGTGGGCAGGCACCAGGCAGGCACCTTCTGGAAGTGCACATGCTGCCAGCTGTCCCTAGCCCAGGGGACACTGCTACATGTCTCTCTGCCAGGCCAGAACTGAGGGAGAAGCAGTGACTTTGCAGCTGGCAGGGGAGGCGTGAAGGGTACGGCCATCCTTTTAATGCCTTTCACCTTTGCATGAGTCGAGAGGGCGTATTGATTTGGTCTCAGTTTTTTAATGGAGGCATCGATCGACTTCCGAAGGAGCTATGCAAATCGCCGGGTCGATGGGCCGCCTATAAATAGACCTGTCACCTTCCCTCCCTGCCTTCACCCTGGGAACCCAAGCCTCGAAGCCCATCCACCTCCAGGGAGGTGGGGGCAGGACATCCTTTTTCCCGGTCCTGCAGCTGCTATCCCCAGAGTAAATCCCAGTGGAGATGGTGGTTACCTGTTTGCACCTCAAATAGTCTGCTCTGTGCCAAGCACCAAAGAATTCCCCACGGTGCTAAAAAGCCAGTTGAGACTGTCCAGTCTCACCACGATCACCTCTCATCCAGCATCAGCTCCTAGTGCCATAAGCGCTGTTCAACAAGGTAGTTAGAGCACAGGCCACCAAGCTTCCAAGTCTGCAGTCTTATTACAGGTTTAAGCCCACTGATGCCTTATTTATCCTCTCCAATCTCTGCACAAGAGCCGCTCGGTTCCTCAGGACTGTAGTCCACTGCAGCTTGCACACCTTTACCCCAGGATGCTCAGCCTCCAGCAAGCCCCAGTGAGGGCAATGATGTGGTTCTGGAGTGGGAGGCTCTGCAGGAGGATGCTTTGAATGGCAGAAAGAGGCTGTGGGTACACACACAAGCTTAAGCAAACCTAAATCACATTCTGGGCTAGGAGCAAATTGCCTCTCTGTCTCTGCAACACCTTAATCCTGCATCCCTCACATTGTGGACACTGTTGGGGTCAATGGTACTGAGGATGGGGACAGCAAACAGGCAGTGTTGGGAGCAGCTGAGTTGACCAATGAAAAGATCATCTCCGAATTTGCTGGGGCCAATTGATTTGGTGCTGTCAGGCAGGCCAGGCTTCAAGAGCATGCAGGTACCCACTCCATGCACTCCCTCCTGTTAACACCACCCTACAGCACCTCTTGTCCCCAAACTACCCTGTGCCTATGCCCCCCTGCTCCCAGGCTGACACAGATTGAACTCAGAGCTGAGAAATTTGAGAAGAGACAGCTCCCAGAATGTGCCACCACCAATGCCCAGAGCCTGGCAAGCACCTAGCATCCCCAAAATCAGCCACAGGAGCAATGGTACTCTGCAAACAAAGCACGGAGACAGTGATCCCCTATTTATCTATATTGGGGAAAGGGGGTGAATTGATCTCAGAGGCAGTAAAAGGTTTGAGAATTGATTTTTCTCTCTCAGAGATAGGCAGAGCTGCGAGGGAGGAAGGGATGAAGAAAGGAGGGAGGGAATGGGGAGGCCTTGGCCCCAGTGAGCACAAAACCCTGCTTTAAAGATGCATATTGCTTCTCTTTTGGACTTTTTCCTTTTCTTCCTTTTTTTTTTTTTTCCCAAAGGGCAGCTGTGATTTACAGCCACCAGACGGGTTTGCCGCCCTGCCAGTGTGCTGCTCTGGCCCTGTCATCCACAGAGGATGAAGACAACCTGGCCCTGGGGCCATGCACTTCTGGACCCTTACAGGCAACTCGTGAACCCTGCAAACTGTGGCCCTGACCAGCAGAAAACCCTGTGCACAAACGAAAATCAGCAAGTGGGCAGTGAGCTATGTCACATCTGCAGCTGCTAGTGGGGTCGAGTCCAGGCTGCAGCTGGCAGTGGTTTTCTTGGTGGCAGGCATGGCCCGGGAGGGACAAGCTGGGCTGCACCGGCTGCCTGCCTTCCCTTAGAATTAAAAAAAGTCAATCAAATATTGACAATTAAGACAAATAACTGAAAACGCTGGACTCGATGTTAAGTCGGCTGTAAAAATGTCAGTGTGGGGAAAGGGGTCATCTGCAAAAATAAATCAACCCCCTTTACACGCCCACCCCCAAAAATGAGACAAAAAAAAGCAGAAGGAGGGGCTTGAGGAAGGGGGATCTTTGCTGCAAAAGTGGATTTCTAAATAACATTTGGGGGGAGTCCTTCCCCCGCCCCCCCCTTTTTTTTGAGGGAGGGGAAGCTTAACGTTTTCAACTCTATTCTTTCATTTAAGTGACAGATTTATCCCAGTAAAATTATGTTTCATGCTCAAACTTTGAAGGGAAAGTGGCTACGTAAATGCTGAAAAAATGCAGCGAGACACACTTGATCCCCCAACTGGACTGCGAAGAGGAGAAAGTATTCAGGAAATGTTAAAAAAGGTGAAAGTAAGAAGCGTTTTAATAGTTCTTCCAGACATGGGGGCCTCCCTAGAGATTCATACAGAACAATCCTGAACCTCTATTTTAACATTTACAGACTTGCAACTCTTTTAAAACTTTACATCTGAAAAACTGCTTGTTCTCTTTCTGGTTTAGATCAGTCTTCATTTTCCTCCTTAGCTCTTCAAATGCTTAACCTTTTTTTATTACATTTTAATAGAGTTTTTCAAGCCACCACAAGTCCCCTCCTTCTGGCCTTATTTAAACCTCGTCGTTATTTAAATATGCACTAACTGTTTTTTAAAATCCAGGCATTAGAGGACTAAAACAAGACGAGATTTTTTTTTTCCTTGGGAAATTAACTACTGCCCTTTCAAGCTAGGTCTGCTCTGGGCTGGGAATAATTCATTTGGAAGATTAATGCTGGATGTATGGAATATCACATAGATGGAANGGGGGGAAAGAACAAAAACCCCAGAAGGGTAAAGAAGTAAATTGTTTCTACTAATCTCCCGAAACAAGAAAGGGAAATTGCAGCTAATACCAAAGAAAAACACTTGCGATCCCTACGTACAACACACAGGAACACAGGCTCTTCCCTGACCCAGGCACAGGATCAGGCCTCCTACAGCCAGCCCTGTGGAGTCCCGGGGCTTGCTGGCCCCACTGACCCCTGCATTTGATTGTCCCAATGTGTCATTAGTGCACACGATCAAAGTATTTGGGCTTTGAGTGTCCTTAGCAGAGGGATTGGTCCCACCACCCTGGAGAAGGTGGAGGTTTTGGGGAGGGGGTGCCAGAGAGGCAATGGCAGAGTGATGGCTCTCGTGCTTGCAGGGTCTCTGCTTTGTCTCTGGAGACACTGCAACATCTTCACCCGCTGCTGACTGCCTCCCTGACCCTCTGCTTGCGATTTGTTTTGAGAAGAGAGAGATGGGGCTACATCGAGAAAACGCCACTTCAGACAGTCCTAATTTAGGGAAGGCTTCCAGGCAGCCATTCCCCCTTTCTACTCCCTGCCTCTTCTTTTTCAACTTCACCTTTCACTTCTGTTTCAGAAGGAGGTCTCAGGGATTCCTATCCCTGCAAAGAGCTGGGATGAAACAACTGATGATGGTCAGGATGCCGCAGCACCGAGCCATCTGAGTCAGGTGCAAACCAAGAATATAAAGGAAAAGAGCAGAGCCCACTCTGCCAGCACCAATCCCCTCCCTCGGCACAGGGAACCTGCCCTCACCTTGAATCACACAGCTGCTGATCGCTGACCCCTATGTTCTCCCTTTACAAGCCCCCACAAGCCGAACGATTTTAATGATTTCTGGCTAACAAACAGGACGGAAATCATCAATCGCCACGCTGGGCTGCGAACACCTCCCCAGCTCCCCCCTCTCCTGCTCACATCGTGTGTCCTTACCGTGCACATCCCCATCCTCTGCCATCGCATTGATTTTCTTGTTGTCCAAGATCTGCACATGTTTCCCACTGGTCCGGCTGTACAACTGGTAGGTACGGACGAGCCGCCGGCTGAGCTGATCCGTCACCAGGCTCTGCTCCCTCACATGCTGTGTAAAATTAGGTGGGGACTGAACAGTTACCTTTAGGAAATTAAAAAATATACAACACACCATTATAATCTCTACTCCTCAGCGGGGCAAATGGGCTGAGCTGAGATCACCAGCCTCGAGCTCGGTTTTATGTGGAGGCATGGAGCCGGGACCACAGTGGTGCCCCCTGTGCCATCTACGCCTCTCCAGGAGAAGGAGCATTAAGCTCTGGGACACAACAACCAGAGCCCTTTTACAGAGCTGTGTTCACTGAAGACATGCCCTAAGGTGATTCAGGCGTACAACAGAGCTTGGTGACCACAGAGACACCCCCCAGGTCTCAGTGGGTCCCGACTGGCACTGGAGTACCTAAGATGAACATCAAGGCTGAGAGCTAGAGGGGGTTAGGGGGGCATGCAGGATGGCACAAGCCCAAGGGGCTGATGCTTTCATCCCACACCTCTGCCGAAGCATACTGCTGCTCCAGCTGCCCCAGGCACATACCCCAGCCACTGCCACATCAGTTTCAACAGCTACCTTTCCTCTGGGTCCCAGGCTCTTTATTTGCTTCCAAACACCCCACTTACTAACCTCTTCAAATACAAAGTCCACAGAGAAGGCAGAGGTTTGAGGTATAAGAATTACAAGAAAACCATACCCCAGCCCAAGTATTCAGTGATATAACAACCCAAGGATACAAACATGCTACCCATGCAAACATCCCTCATCCACAGTCAGCTGTTTGGTGCCAGCAGCACGGTCAGCCCCAGCCTCAGTACGCCAAACCAGTTAGCCCCAGAGCCGCAGCTAAGCCCATCCCCTCCAGACCCGACACTGCTGCTCCTGGGCTTTAAATGATTTTCATGAGCGGCCAAACCTGCTCCCCCCTCAGTCCTGGCTCGCGAGCTGGCACAGAAGTCTTTTTCCCCCCTCGTCTCAAATCCCTCTTTTAAGTCTGGAAAGTTTCGCTGCTCCCTGACATTTATAAAGATGTATTCTGAGCAAATGTTAGGAGATAGCTCCTTTCAACATCAGAAGGCTGGGACTACCCCCCACCACCCCCACGTCAAATGGGAAGATTTCCCCGTCTTAAACAACAACAGAAAACCACAATAAAAGCAGAAGCCGCTGCTCTCCCAGAGCTGGCTTTATAGAGATATCTCCCCTTGACAATGTCATCTCTCTCCCTCTGCTTCTGCCTGTGCATGTGTGTTTCCTATAGACTGGTTTTGGATAATGCAGCAGGATTCTCTCCCCAGCTCTGATGAGGGTACCATGTGGAGGAGAGGTCATTAGCCATGCTGCTATTTGGTCTCCATCTCATACTTCAAAATATTACAGCTATGTTTTTATACAACTGCACACTCCCAGTGCTTCATTCCCTTCACTTTTCAGCTGGAAACTCAATTTTTTTCCCCCTACTCCAAGCTTCCAGAAAAATAATAATAATAAAAAAGTAGCTCAAAGGGCATTTTAAACAAAGCTTCTGCACCTGTGATCTCAGGGGGAAGGGGGGCTTCACCCCGGTTTGGAGGTGCACCGCTCCCAGCGACGCGTGCCTGCTGCTATGCGGGCGTTGCACAAGCTCTGCCCGGGATGTTTAATCTATTTCGTGTCACTTCTGTCTCTGGCGATGCAAACCAGCGGAGCTAAAGTCGGACAATTTTAAGCCGAAACAAAACCTGCGCTTTTAACTAAGGTTTTGGTGGGGTTTCTTCTCTCCCTTTTAATTCTGCTTTACTTTCAGATGAAGCAGATTAGAGAAGGAAAAAAAATAAAAACGGACAAGAGGAATGGGAGTATCCACAGTGTAATTTTAGAGGTCGGGGGGACAGGACTTAAAGCTACTTAAAGATAACCCTGTGTATTTCTTTGAAATCCCGGTACTCCCTGCCTCGCAGCCCGAGTTCCCAGCACCTTATTTTGCGGTCCGGGCAAAGGGGGTTCGCCCTCGACCCCGGTTTCTTACAGCCCGGCAGCTTTTGTCTCTTGGGTTTTAAACTGTTCCTCTTCCCTGTCTCCCTCCCTGCCGAGCCGCTCGGCGGCGGCGGGGCACCCCCCATCCCCGCGGGGCGAACAAAGCCGAGCAGCCCAGCGGGCACTTACCTGGGCTTGCAGGCAGAGGACGAACAAGTGCATTAACCTGGAGGGAGGAAAACCAGGAGAGAGGTGTGAGCCGCGGAGACTGCGGGCGCGGGGCGGGAGGGCTGGTGCTGCCGGTACTCACACGTAGCTGAAGAGCGAGGAGCAGGGGTCCATCGCGGCGCCGATGCGGAGCCGGGNCTGTCTCGGGGTTGCCACTAAGGGCCGGGTTCCGCGAGCAGTCACCGGCGGGACTCCCTCCCCACCCCGTGCCTCAGTTTCCCCATCCGTAAAACGGAGTTTAAGGGCTGGGAGGGTAGGTCGGGGACTTGGTTCCCCCCGCTGGGGGTTCGCTGCTTTGCGAGCGCATTGTGGATTGGGAGCGGGCGGGCGAGCCCTCCCGGGACGTGCCAGACATTAAAAGGATTACCGGGGGAGGGGGATGGAGGGGGCCGGAGTTTCGAGAAGGAGTGAGGTTGAGCAAATACCGCAGCCGGGGTAGGGAGAGACGAGCGGGACACCCCCCTCTTCCTCCCGAGCATCCCCGCCGGGCGCTTACCTTGGGGAGCGGGCGGGCGCCCTCAGGACCGGCGGTGNCCCTGAGTGACAGCGCGGCGGCTGCCCCGCCGCACAGGCACACACACCGTGCACGGCACACGCACACAGTCCTGCACATGCCTGTGCAGCCCTCCTGCACCCACACATACATGCACACAACACTCACAGACACACACAGACCCCCTCCACGCAGTCCTTTTCATGCACTCACGGCTCGCACATGCATGCAGCCTTTCCCATGAGGTTCTCTCCTTACACCCCTCATACACTGCATACCCCCCAGCACAGACACACATGCTCCTCTTTGCTTACCCGTACCCCCAAAATACACAACTCCACCTCGTACACAGGCACGCCAGAACATTTCTTTCACTCACGTGCAGACTGACACAATTCGTGCAGTTTCCCTCTTGCTCGTGTACCCAGACAAAAGTGCATCCCCAGCCTCAAAACACTGCCTACTGTGAGCTCTGGGAATGGATCTCACCTGAACGGGGGTTTCACCTGATCTTGTCCAGCATCCCCACTGCTGAGGGGTGCAACAAGCAGGCAGGGGAGCCAGGGCACTGCCCCATCCCTGGGCTGACCCCACAGGGCTCAAGGAGAAAAACGGTCCCTACATCAGTATCATCAGACCCAGCACAGCACAGGGCAAGCAACTGCCTAGTGCTGTTGAAAATTTCCCACGAATCAGCCTCTTGTTCATTTTCCTTCCCTTTTTTTTTTTCCTTGGTGCAAAAAGTCATAAGGATGTTTCTGAGGGGTTCTCCTATGTGTAGAAAGAAGTCTAGGACCAAGTGGAAGCATTTAGAAGCACCTCAGGAACAGGCAGGATGGGCACTGAAGGTTGAAGCAGGAGCTGGTTTTCACAGGCAACACACTCAGCTCGTCAGTCCGGCACATGGTCAGAAGAAAAACCCTCCATGCTGAGCCGAGTGAATAGCTGATGTACCACAGCACAAGTGGTACATACCCACCTCTCCAGGCTGCCTAAGGCAAACCAGACAAAACCAGAGCAGGAAGCACCAGATATTCCTGATGCTCTAAATTCAGACAATCCTGATTTTTTCATATATAAAGAATTCAAGGGATTTAGGCACTATTTTGTAGATGCTTCTCTTCCTCACCAGTGTCCACCTCTGCTTTACCCCTGATGGGCACAAGTTCAAGCCACACACTACCCTGCACAATGTACTCTGCTCAATAGCACCATGTTCAGACAGCCTGGGATGCCTTAGATCGGGAGATTTATGGTGTCCTGTATGGGGTCAGAGGCAGCCACAAGCTGACTGTCCCACATGCCCCCTGCCCTCGGCAAACAGGCTCAAGTGCCAGTCATGGCTGTAAAATCAAGCTGGTGTGGGATCACCCACTTCACCTGATAGCAGATGACAGACGACACTCCTGCCAGCCGTACTTGGGCCCACAGTCTAAGCCTCCACAGCCCCCATCCTACCCTGCCTTTGGGAAAGGAAAAGACAGAAGCAGGTTGGTGACAGCAGCCATGGACAGGCAGCATTACAGCTGCTGGACTCATCCCAGCTCTGCTGGTGCCTCAGCTCATGGCCACAACCTGGACCTTGCAGGGAAGTTGGGTGCCTTCACAAAGATATTTTCCTTTTTCCCTTGGTGCTTCACAGCCCACCCATGTTTGCATCAAGAGTGACACACACCCCTGCTTTTGTTTTTTAAGTAGAAAACAAGCCTTTTTAGATAGGCTCTCTCCTGTGCCAGGCAGCACAAGGGAAATCGGTCTGCCTGTCAGCTCCTTCACAGGCCATCTGAGATAAGCCCCCTGGCCCACAGGGTGAGGGTCCCCTTCATTCCCAGGCACTGAGGCTAAATCGCTTGTCTGGCTCTCCTGTGGAGAAGGGAAACTACTGCCCTATGTCCCTGAGACCAGCTGGGCCTCAGGCCAAACTGCTATGGAGCTGGTGAAAGAAAGTCCTTCCTGGCAGAAACACTTGGGGACCTGCTGTTCCCCCAAGTGTTCAGGCAGCCAGTGGGCTGTGATTCCTGTAGAAGGCTACTAGCATGGTCCCATCAGATTCAGTTCTGCTGACCCACTGCTCCATTGCCTTGATCTGCAGAACTGGGATCATGTTTAGGCTGGTCAGGCACAGGAGCGATTTCCTTCAGAGTAGCTCATGCACTTTGTGTTCTTCAGGGATGTCAAATGCTGTGGATAGCAGAGACATAAGCTGCAGCCCTCCCATCCCTTTTTCCACAAAGCTGAAGGTACTGAGGTGCAGCCACAGGGCTATGACACCAAGAAGGATCTGAGAGGGGAACCAGGACACAGACAGGTCCCAGCCTGTCTGGGGTCCAGGCTTGCTCTCAAACTTTCCCCACCTCCCACTCCCCTTTGCACCCCACATAGAGCCTCCTGGCAGATGACAAGTGTGGAAGCAGCTCCTGAACAGCCTGTACTGCAGTAAGGCAGTAAGCAGACCAGCAGAGGATTTGGGATGGAAGGAGCAGCAAGTGAGGGATGATGAGACTCTGGGAGTAGCCTGTGCCACTGTAGAGCAGAGACTGAAGAGAGCACATGAGTGTTGTGGGAGGCTCTTTCCATTCCCTGTGATGCTCAGCACTGAACCTCCTCACTCAGGGCCACCCCAGCACCATCGCTGCTCTCTCCCAGGATGTCTCTTTGCACATCTGCAGGCTATAATGATGTTCCAGCTCCAGTTTCCAGACTGCTTCTTCATCATGCTCATCTGGCCCAGTCCAGTTCAGAAGTAGTTCATAGACACCCATCTCCTCGTGCAGAATGGGGGACGGCAGCATAAGATCCCATTTCCCACAAGATATCAAGGTCAGCAAAGTGTACCTGTTACAACCTCCTTCCTGAGCATCACCTGGAAACCTCCCCACAAGCATCCCTTATTTCAGAAAGGCAGTCAAGAAAAACACCACCAACCAAAGCTTTAGGGGCAACAAGTCCAAACTGGGCTGAGGGTAGAAAAGGGCTTCTAGCAAACTGTGAGTTCACATCATAAGAGGGGGCTGCAAGAATTTGGGGTAAGGGAAAGCCAACCCACAGGAGTTTTGCCTTGAACATCTCTTTCAGGGGGAACTATCAGCAGAGAGTTTCAGGGGAAACTATCTGGCAGAGAAGCAACCAGAACATTGTTGTCACTCACAGAGAAGGGCCAACAGACACATTTCCCTGCTCCTGCCAGGCCATGGACATAGACAGGACCACAGTGCTAATCCCAACTGATGTAGGAGAGCAGCACCTACAGCAGCCTGTTGCAACACTGAGTTGGCCAGAGGGTGAGGAGAGCTCCTCTCTGCAGGTGCAGACAGCTCAGACAGTCTGCACAGAAATTGCCTTTGAAAGCGGACAGACAGTGTAGGCAGTGGGGTGGCTTTCATGGGGCTGAGGGTTAGCCAAAGGCTGGGACGCACAAAGATGAGGACATTGGAATGTGGGCAGCACTGCCCTGCACTCGAACATCTCTCTCTGCTCTAACACCATATGAAGGAGAGCCAAAATGCACAAAACCCAGGATCCTGTGATGCTTTACAGCCATACCTAGAGGATGCTTACCCATAAATGAGATTTGCCACCCCAAAATAAACACATGAAGGCTTCCCAGCAAAGCCATAGGGATGCTTGCCCACTCCACCCTCACTCTTCCCAGACACATGGCCCAGTGCCCCCAGCCCTGCCTGCTGATCCTTCACTGCAGCTTTAATGGGGCGTTTCAGAGGCAACAGCAGCTCCTCCATGGCTGAGCAGCATGGAGCAGCCTGGGGCAATCCCACTGCTCACCATTAACCTGCTCCCACCCCCCAAAGGAAAGGAACTTGGCCAAATCCCACTGGGATGTGTTACATGGGAATGACTTTGTCTTCACTACCCACAGCACCAAGGCAGCCCCAGGGCAAATGAGGAGAGGGAAGGGGAGACACAGCCCACTCACAATTAATTCTCTCTATTCAATTACTAGCAGCAGGGCTGAGGCATGTTTCGTAGGTGGTGGGAACACCAGGCCAGGAGACCATCCCTGTGTCCTGGTCACAGTCCCCTGGAGCTGTGCCCACAGCTGTGCAGAACCAAGCTGGGTGACATGGCCCTGTCAGGACTCTTTTCAGCAGTCTGCTCTCACAGCTTTGTTTCAGGGAACTGGGCTGACTCCTCTGCCTTTTGTCACTTCCTATCCCTCCTGCCCAGCAGCTTTCTAGAAATGCCACCTTTCCAAACCTTCCATAATTTGAGGCTGTGCTCCTGGAAGTGCTGGTGTCAATACTGGCTTCATCATCCTCCTGTGGCATGATGCTCCTGCAGGTCAGAGGAGACAAAGCTAGGCTCTGCTTTCCATCCAGGCTGGGTGATATGGAGGAGAGCTCACCACTCACAACAGAAGGGCTGCCAGCATGGCAGGGGCAGCCTCAGGTGGCTCAGCATGTGGCAGCTTCATTCCTGGTCTCCAGGCAGAGCAGAAGCTTAGCCAGGACAGTCCATGGATGCACAGATGGATTTTCCAATGGTGTTAAGCATCCCCTACATGGCTACATCTGACTCTGACAAGACCAGTGCTATTCTCATCTCTGGCATTCCCAGCCAGGACATGGCAGGGGCTCAGAGGTGAGCCAGGCACACAGGTAATGGTCTTGCAGAGCTGAGTGAGGCCAAGAGCCTTGTGGAGGGCACTGGAGGGGAGATGCACACCCAGGCCACATCCATCTGCAGGGAGAGAGAACTGGGATGTTTCTGTGGCTACCCAGCTCAGGAAGGGTTCCACACAGGGTCCCACAGCTTGAGCTAGGCAAGCCACAAAAAAAGACTAAAGGCTCCCAGCAAGGGCAGTTGACATGGGATCAGCTCAGGGAGAAAGTGACATCTCCAGCCCTACATGATTTAAACTCAAGGTTGTGCATTTTTTGGTGCAATTCTGCTCTGCATCGAACAGGGGTCAGCAAAAGAGGAGCATGACCAGGAATGGCCACGATGCATGTGTGTGGGGAAAGGGTAACACACACAGACATGTGGATGAGGATGTGTGTGCTCAGGACATGTAGGCAGCTCTGCTCCATTCCTGACCCTGTTGCACAGACTAAACAACATCTCCAGGACATGGTCTCAAGACATTCCTGGCTGGCACAACTTCCCCAGCATCATAGCCCGAGCCCAAGCAGCAGCATCCTACTTCGGGTGCCACGTACCATCAGGCAGGCCTGGAAGGGGAGGGGGACAAGGACAGGCTGGGTGGGAAGGGGCTCTGCTGGCCACCCAGGAAGGTGGGAGCCATCACTCAATGCCGGGAATGACTGTCCTCTCTATGGGACAGGCTCAGAGGCTCCTTCAGGACCACAAGGAGCTGAGGCAGAGACACAAAATATTGTTCCTTTCCTGCCTTGCTTCCCAGCCAGCCAGGCCAAGCAATTTGGCTTTGGTTTGGGTCCCCTTAGGAAGAGGATTTCTGCACCCAGCCTGCGGGGGAGTTAAACCTAAAACTAACAGCAGTGGCTGGTGGGGGGGATGTACGTCAGCTGTAACTCTACCTTCATTTGTTTGCTTACAGCATCCACCCAAAATGCCCGTGTGTGTCTCTGGGCTCCTGTGTTAGTGGCAGCTGAACTGCTGACCCCAGGAGTTTGCAAAACACCAGGGTTATGGCCCCTTTGACATCCCAGCCCAGCAGAGCCACAGCTCAACCTGACCCTGGCCCCAGAGAGCCAGGCCCCAGGGCACCCTGCATGGCCCTGCAAGAGCTGGGGCTATGGGGGGAGTCAATGGGGCCAGCAAGACTGAACCCCAAAGTGTCATGGTGGACACACTTCCCATGGCACCTGCTTCTCCCCAGTCTTGGCTGCAGCTCCCCACCTTGCTGTGGACAATCAGCCCCATGGAATTACCCCAAACCCCCTGCTAGTCTTTATCCAAGCTCAACCCCTCATCTTCTGTCAGCCCTATAGCCCCCACCCTATGCTGACATGGGGACTGGCACAAGCACTGTGCTCCTCTCCAGATCCTGTGCCCAGAGCCACGTGTGGTCTCTGTGCCACGCTGCAGACCTCTATGTTTTGGGAAGGTGGGAAACATATGGTCACAGGCAGAGCGACAGTCAGTGCCTGAAAACAGACTGTAACGGGTTTCTCCTCAGCACTAGCTGTGGTAGGTGATTTCATGCCATCCTGGAGTGTGGTCATGGCATGCACCAGATACCCAAGCTCCCATCATGATGTAGACACCATCTTCAAACTGTGCAGGGATGGGTCAGGGCTACAGGGATCCAGCCTAGGCAAAGGTGCAAAAACCCAGGGAGTTCAGATGGACTTTGAGAGCTCTCCAAATATTCTCTTTCCAGTTTTTTCCCCAGGAGCCAAAATCCTACCTTCCAAGGGCCAAGCTCCTCTGCTAGACCATGCTGCCTTCCCCTGTGAGCTGAGCAGCAGGAGGCTGAGCAGGACAGACGTGCCACAATCAAGATCCCTGTCCACTCTGCTCTCCTCATCCTTTGCTCTGCCCATCAGCAGCAACCGTTCCTGTCTAACCCCAAAAACCTCATGCAGTGCAGCTTGGGGGGCTCCACCTGCCCAGGAGCTCATTAGGGGAGCAAGGATTGGAGGTACGGAGGGATATGGGGTGTCCCACAGGCCTGATGTGTAGCCATCACCAGCAAGGATACCACAGAAACCAAATCCTGCCCATCCAACCTCAGGCTCAGCCACTGAGGGGTTTGGAGCATGGGATCCCAAGGTCCCTGCACTCCCTGCAGTGAAGTACGTCCCTGGAAGGATACCTCTGAAAGATGCTAAATCCTCTTGGGACATGGCCCATATGCTCTGGGCAGGCCCTGATCCCCTGGATGCCACCAGCCCTGGCAGGGACATGTGGCCAGTAGTGACAGTTCTGCCAGCATCAGGGACAGCCCAGCCCAGAGTGATTAGATTTGCACCTCATAGAGGTCGAAGGGCAGGACACCTGTGACCTCTGGGTATCTGGGCTGCGGGTGCTGAGCACAGAGCTGCCAACACTGTTGTGAGGTGATTGCACTGGGGGCACAGGAGAGGACAGTGTAGAGCAGCTGTGCTGGAGCCTCAATCCATGTTGTCTTGCAAGTGACTACCATAACCCAACAATGTTCACTTTCAGCACCTGCTTTATCTGACTGTGATTCTCTGCTCCTGCTCCAGTGATACCCAGTGCTCCTCCAGCTGTGCCCCCACTGCAGAACATAAAGCCACAGCTGTTGCAGCAGCACCTTCATGGAAACAGCCCCTCCTTGTATTCTGGGCAGCACTATGGGGCTGGGAACATGAATCCACATTGCAAGCATGCGCACTGGGCAGCTATCACAGCCTGTGAATTTTCAGAGCGGGGCCTGGCCATGAGTAAACTCCTGTGCCAGGATATGCAGCCAGGCATCTCTTGTGGAACTGGAGGAGCCTCTTCTCCTACCACAGAGTAGTCAGTAGGGTGAACATTCACATGTCCAGGCTCTCAACAAACCTGAAGCTCCCTGGGGATGATCCAACACATGACTGAGCACCAGTGAGCAGGAGATAACCTCAGACCTGAGTTTCAGCTTCTCCAGCACACAGGGCCATTCACACACAGTGCATCAGAACCATTTCCCCTTACAAGGCATATTGATGGGAAAAGAATGGGAATTACTGGCAGCCCGGCCCTTCCAGCTCCTGCTGCTGCCTCTCTTGGTTGTAATCTGTCTGCCCTGCACCAGTGGCTCCCTGGAGCTATAGCAAAGTGCCCACTGCCGAGCAGGATGGAATAGGGATAGTACAGTCAGCTAACACTGCAGAGAACAGGACATTCATGGCACCTACCATCAGGGTTATCCCAGTTAAGGATGGCTCTGCTGGTGCTTTTTCTGGCATGTGCTGTCACCAAGGTGCCATGTACCACATGGCTCTCTGTCCCACCTTGCAGAGCTGCTGAACCCTGGGATAACAGGGGATGCGGCATCTCCTCTGGTGTCTTCTCTCTTCCCTCAAAGTCCAGGAAGCCAAGACTCGGAGAAAAGCAGCTTTACCCAGCTCAGCGTGGGAACCAGCAACAGAGAGCTCATGGAGCAGGAGACCAGCCCCACCTACAGCACAGTCACAGCTGTGCCTCTCAGCTGCCCTGGGAACAAGGTCTAAGCCAAAAAGAGTTGAAATCCAGCCAGAACTGGGGCAGGACCAGCTGGGGCATCACAAGGAACAGCACTGCCTGGCCACACTCAGCAGAGCAGCTCGCTATCCTGCTCCTCCATTCCTGAAAAAGCAGCTCAAAAGTGACTTCTGAAACCAGAGCATTCTCTATGAGCCACCAGCCCTGCCCAGGCACCGGGCTGAAGGAGGCACCCAAGCTCCATCCCAGAGTTTGCACCTGAGCCAGACCTTGCAGTGAGCAGCCCAAGTCTTTCCTCAGGTGCAGCAGGCTTTGGGAGTGCTATGGAGTGTGCAGCAGCTGAGGTCCATGGGCATGGTGCTCATGCATGCTGACCCCCACAATAAGCCCCTCTACAGCCATGTTTCTCTGATGCATGGCTCAACCAGAGTCAGAGCTCCCTGCTGCTGCCAAAGCAGGGGGGGATTCTTTGCCAGCCACATCAACACAGAGAGCTCTAAAGCAACAGTAGGAAGGGATGCTCACAGCAAATCAACTCCCAGAGCAACTGCAGAGTCATCACCTGGGCTAGGAAATCATCTGGCTCCCTAGGTATTGGCACATCCACCACCTCTTGAAGGGTGATGGGCTCCATACCCTTACAGGCATCTCCAGCAAGGGGAGCACACATATATGTACCTAGAAACACAACAACTCCATTATCCCCTCACCCTATGCCAAATAAAAAAGCCCTCACACTAGGAGCGCCACATTTCACTCCCTATGCATAGACAGCCTCCTGCTCCCCCCCACCACCACTGAATACCCCACAGCTTGGCCATGCCCGAGCTCACCTGCTCTTAGACAGCCCTGTTTGTTTGCCCAAGGTATTTGCAGCCGGGGGCACCTGCTTTGATACCATCAGCTCCACGAAGGAAGCTGCTCACCTAGCGTGACCTCTGTAATCCCATCCTTCCCCATTAAGTGCTGTGTGTGAGCGCATTTCCCGCCCCCCCAGCCTCCTGCCATCTCAGCATTTATCACTCCCTCCCGAAGCTGAACATATCAAGGCTGTGACATTGCTGGGGACTAGGGAGCAAACATCCCTGAGTCACTCAGAAAGGGGTTTGGCCGTGCCAATACCCCCTAACCTTTCTATTGCCCCCTTTTGGTTTGGGACATGCTCTGTCCCATTGCATTGCCCTGCAGCAGCACTGGGGGCCAGGCAGCACTCATTACAAGGTCTTGGGCTGGGCTGGTCCTACAGTGGAGGGGACAAGCTTGGTCGCCTCAAGTCTCCTCCCACTGTCACCATGTTCTCCATGGTGTCACTTTAGTCCCCTGGCAAGACTGTCCTGCCTGCCCCAGCCCCTTTGTCCAGCTGCCTAGACACCCCTAAGGAAATCAGCACCCTGAAGCTGCAATTCCGTGGAGCACAAGCAGGATCAGGGTCTGGCAGACAGATTATCCCTGACCCCTTCCAGATGCACACAGCCAGGGAGATCTGTGAGGTGCTGGGGGTTGCCAGCCCTGGCAGGGGCCGGACACCGTCCCATACCGGCACACCTACGGCTCCATCCACAGCTCTGGACTCCTCTCCCGCACCATCAGCACAGGGCATTGGTGCGCTATGCCCATCAACACCGCTCAAGCACCTCCAGCCCCAGGGAGGATGCTCCTGCATCCCTCCACCCAGCTCAGCTGCGGGAATGTCCCGCTTCCCACGAACTTCTCCGAGCAACGGGATTTGCCGGGGAACCCGAGAGCGCCTGTGGGCATGGACACACGGGACAGCGGGAGGAGCCGCACCTTCCCGGGGACAGGACCTCCCGCAGGGGCGGGAGGAGGAGAGGAACGGGATGCTCTGTGCATTGCGGGGTCTGCCCGGCCCGGGGACCTGGCGGGTCCCGGTGCCCCGGGCGGGCCGGGAGCGGGGCCGCAGAGCCCGCCTGCCCCCTGGCGGTGCCGGGGCAGTGCCGTGGCCTCTCCAGCCCCCTCGGCATCCTCTCCCCTCGCTGTGGTGGGGCCGTGCATGAAAGAGGGGGTCCCATCTTCCCCAGACCGGCTTTGTCCGCTGGTGCCCCACAGGCAGGCACAGTCCTGTGCCCTGGGGTTGGGATGCCAGCAGTCTTGGAGACATGGAGTTGTTTCAGTTGGAAGGGACTTTTAAAGGCCATCTAGTCCAACCCCTCTGCCATGGGTAGGGACATCTTCAACTACATCAGGTTGCTCAGAGCCCGGTCTAACCAGATCTTGAATGTTTTCAGAGGCAGGGCATGTGTCACCATTCTGGGCAACTTGTGCCAGTGTTTCAACAACCTCATTTTAAAAAAATCCCACAAAGCAAAACAAAACAAAACACCTTGTTCCTTATAGTCAATCTAAACTGACCCTCTTTTAGTTTATAATGATTACCCCTGGTCCTGTTGCAACAGATACTACTAAAAAGTGTGTCCCCATCTGTCTAAGCCCCCTTTAGGCACTGAAAGTCCACAGAAAGGTCTCCCCAGAACCTTCTCTTCTCCACTCCTTTATCCTTTGCTCCAAGGGGCATTGAAGACTTGCTCTGGGAGCCAAGCAAGGGACTTTTGGGGCCAGAAGGAAACAGAGGGTAGGTGGAGTTGCACAGATCCAAGAGGAGAGAAACATAATCTAGACTGGAGTCTGAGCTGAGGATACATCCTTGATTTCCTACATGAGTCCAGGCAACTGAGAAACTTGCTGTTCCACAGTAGCAACAGAGCAGAAAAGTCCATGGTGCTTCTCAGAGACAACAGCCAGTGTCTCAAATAAGGTCTGGGACAGGCATCGACATAGGGGCCAAGGATGCAAGATTGATTGCAGGGAAACCACCAGAGAAACATTTATAGGCAGAACCAGCATCTGTGGGTGAGAAGTGCCACCTGACTGAAGCACAGAAAGGATCAAACCCTCTCCAGGTACCCAGGTGTGAGGGGACAAGACTCCTCAGCAAAAGTCAGAGCTCAAACTTGACCCATCGCAGTGTGCATGGGCAAAACCTGCCAGCCAGCAGTGACTGCTCTCCAGACCTGATGTCTGAGAGACCTTTATTGAGAGTGTAAGAACAATTCTTTACAAAGCAGATTGACCCAGAACTTCCCCCCAAATCACAGACAGGTTGTGATCTCCCACCCCATCATAATTGCAGTCAAGAACTGAGCCTGGGCCCCAGTTTCACATTTTCAAGCATATAAAAACCACTGAATTGTTAGTAAATAAAAGCAAACACACTAGAATCAGTGAAAGTGCTTGTCCCACTGCTGACTTTACATCCATCTGCTGTGGAAGGGACCAGGAGTGGGTGTTTCACAGCTAGGGAAAGGGGGTGCACAGAACAGAGGTCCAGGACAGCAAAAGGCACAGGACAAGGATCACCTCCTCCATCCCCAACTCAGAACAGAGGTGGGGGAGAGGGGGGTATACCTGCAGCATCCATTCAGTTTCAGGATCAACCTCCCAGGGCTGTGTGAAAGGAAATACCCCAGTGCTGGGAGCAGTCCCTGCTTCCCAAAAAGTTACAACAGAATAAAAATAAAAATAAAGCAGCAAACATTGAGGTCCTGGCAAGGTGTCAAGGTAAAAGCCATCCAGGGAGAGAAGTCCCAGTGAGTACCTAGGGAAAGAACCAGATTGAGATCAGCCACCTCCAGTAGTACATTCCACCCACACTTGCCACATCAGTATCACAGCCAAGTGGATCCTTCTTCTGAGGCTGCCTGGATCCTCACCTTGCCAGCAGACAATTTACTGCTCCCTCCTCTACTTCTTGGCTGGCATAATAGAAGGAAGCTCTTCCTCATCCTCCTCAGACAAGTCCTCATCGTCCTCAAAGGAATCATCTTCCCTGTGCACTGGGACACACAAAGAACTGTTACTCACCAAATGACATCTGTGCAAATACAACTGGCCTCCAAGACACCCCAAGAGCAGAGCAGCCCAAGGAGCACTGGAGCAGTTTTAACAGCAGCTTGTGGGCAATAAGCTGTATCCCAGCTGGAGGGATGTCTCAGAGGGAAATTATGACAGATAGCCACTGGAAAAGGGGACAGTGTGGGACATCCAGACTCCTTTTCCCATGCAAGTCTTTATGGCAGGGAAGGAATCCATGCATAGAGACAGCCCCTTGGGAACCAGCACAAAGGAGGTACCAAGCACGCGTCAGCACTCAGTGTATCTCCCAGCTCCCCAGTCGGTGTTCACACTCGTGGGAGCACTCCATACCCCTTGCTTCTCTCAAGCCTTTCCCCATCCTCAAATGCTTACTGATCCTGTGCCATCCAGCGAGGTGTACTGGTCCAGAGCCTGCTGCCAGACGGAAAGTCACTGGAGGCTGCAGCTTGAAGTTGTCCAGACTCAGCTGCAAAGAGCAGAGATGGAGCTGAGTTAGGGACAGAGGCAAAAAACAGAATATCCTGCATAGCACCTTCCTGGTTAAACACGTCCCTCTGAGGGCACCTGCAGACAGGCCAAGGCTACCCAGGGCACTCCCTTGTGAGCTGCAGATCCTAGGTCAGGATCCACAAACATCCAATATTGTCCAATTCCCCACAGCCATCCACCCCAGCATCTTCAAAACAGCCTCTTACCAAGGGTTGGCATGACAACTTCAGATTCGCCACAGGCACAGCGATCTCCTGGTTCTCATGGTTTCGCCCAACGACTTCCACCACATTGCACTCGTCCTTGGCACCATCTGAGAGGCAGACCTGGGTGGGAGAGGAGACTGTGAACTGCTGCTCTCCCAGGGGACCTGTCAGGGACAGCTGGGGCTCTCCATGGCAATGAATAAAAAAGCTCTCCCACAGCAATGCTACCAGCCCAGATGTCATGCAAGGTGTGAGAACACTGCTTCACAAAGCAGGAGAGCATGGAGACCCCCAGAGCAGTTGTCCCCTGAGTGCCTTGGGAGGGGCTTTGTGCCTTTCCCAGCTGGGACAGCTGTTACTGCAACCATCTCAAGGGATGGCACATGGGCCATGTTTTCTGCTGATCTGATCCATGCTGGCAGGTCCTATGCTCTCAGGACAGAAAACATCCCCAGGGAGAGACAGGAATGAAGCCCTACATCTACCCAGCCTTGGAGAGCAACAAGCCAGAGACCCAGCTGGTGTGGATCTAGTGTGAGGCTCCAGCAAGGTCAAATACAAGGAACAAATACCTTCCTTCACCCCATGCCTGGAGTATTTCCCCACTGAGCAGTCTTCTGCCACCACTGGATTTATACAAGCACCTCCATAAGATGGATAAACACGACAGCCTCAGGACACCCTGCCCTGAGAGCACCCAGTGTTGGGACCTCAGCCAAGGGAGTTCCCTTCTCCAGCCCAGTCAAGAAACAGGGGGGAGCCTGGAAATGGGGGGTGAGGGCATGGGTGAGCACAGGAAAGGACAAGCACAGATAATGCACATTGCTCTTACCACAGACAGTGCCAAAATGTGGTCAGAATCGTCTTCCTCGTCCACTTGAAATGTGTAGGATTTGGTATTGGCAGTCAGCTCACAGCCTGGAAGGAAGAAATCCAAAAAGCTGTAGCAGGCATTACACAGCACCAGGCACCACAGGCAAAGGGTTCCCAGGGCAAGCCCTGGCCAGGCACATACATGGAATCCCTAAAAGTTTATTTTCTCCTGTTCAGGAGCCTCACTCAGCCTCAGGACAGGGCTGCATGTCCCCGAGAGCTGTGCACTCGCCTCAGCACCATGCAAGGACAAAACCTGGCGTCCCCAAAGCAGGCTGCCCTGAAGCAGTGCCCAGGGACACCAAAGGTCCCCAAGAACTGGCAGGGCAAGGTTATTCCCCTGCAGAGAACAGAAGAGCCACAGCATGCCACCGTGGAAAATGGGAGGGAGCAAACAGAAGGGCAAATCTGTTCTTATCATCACCAGTAAAACTTGGGTGAGAGTCTGAATGCAGGCACAGCATGAAAGACTTGAGAGAAGAGGCACAACTCAAGGGGAGAGTGTTGGACCAGGCTGCAGGGAGCTGGAGTCCCTCAAGAGAAGTTTTGAGATGTATTTTATTACATACTTCTTCAACAGTCACCAAAACAAGTGAGATGCATGATTATGCCCTAGCTCTTATGATCAGGATTCAACCAACCAAAGGGAGGAAAAAAGTGCCCTGGGTACATTTGCTTAGTGCAGGATGATTCACCAATATGAGGCAGATCGGAAAAACACAGAGCTGAGCCCTGCATACCAGAGCCGGCACTTGCAAAGGAGCGGAGCCGGCAGGACCTCTTCCTGCCCGTGCTTATATAAGAACCAAACCCCAGGTGCACAAAAAGCCGGAGGGGCTGCTCTGCTTCCCCCGCGGGCGCAGGCGGGCCCCACCACGGGCCGGGCACAGCCCGCACACACGTTTGCGGGCAGCGCAGGGCCACGTGTGCGGGGGGATCCACGGCCCGGCCGAAACCCCTCCCAGGGAGGAGGGACACGGCCCCGCGGCCCTGCGACAGAGGCCCACGAAACGCTGACGTCGGAGAGCGGGGGATCAACCGGGGGAGCGGGAGAGGCCGGCGAGACCCGGCGCTGCCAACCCCCCGCCCCATTATTCCCAGCCCTCCACACTCGCTAGGACACCGAGACCCCACACGGCTCCCCCCAGACCGCCCCGGGACCCCCAACACGTGCCCGTTCGGTCCCTCCAGAGCCCCATCACTCACGCGTCTCTCCCCACCGTCCATCCCTCCCCCCGCCCCCGGCACCTTNCCCCGTGTCTCATCTCCTTTTCCATCCATGATCCCCCACGTGTCACTCTGCCCCCCTCCCCGTGTCCCCCTCGCCCTCCCGCCCCCCGGTGCCGCTCACCGAAGAGGACACTGCTGGGGCAGGCGGGCCCGTGAGGCTCCATGAGGCGGCGGCGCGGTGCTGGGAGCGGGACTGGGGCGGGACTGGGAGCGGGGATGGGAGCGGAGCGGGGCGGTCCGTGCAGGGCCGGGCCGAGCCGAGCCGCCCCGCCCCGCGCCCGCCCCCAGGGACCAAACCAGAGGGTCCTGCAGCACCGCCCCGCAGCCTTCCACTCAGCGCGGGGATCTCCTGCCCATCCTGGCCCTTCAACATTTGCTGACCCCGCTGCCAGCCATGGAAACACCACAGAGGGAAAATGTCCCTTCCTACCGGTTGCCCACCTACCGCCCTCCTCCCGGGCATCATTCCAGCCCACAGCACCAACCCTCCCCGTACTCGGGAGAATATACAGGGCACATACAGAGCCAGGAGGCTGAGGGCATAGAGGGGGGTACCGGGAGACAGGAGAGTGACAAGGACCCAGGCAGGGGCACAGAGAGGGACCTGCTCATCTCTATCCCTTTAAGTACGGACAAGAGCCGCATGAGCTGACACTGGGGACTGCAGCACTGGAGCCTTTGAGCGAGGAAAGCAAAATTCTACTTCCAAATCTATGGCAGGGAGCAGAGGGCCAGAATGGCCTTTCAAAGCAGAAAGGGAAGCAGCCTGGTTGGCGCTGCAGGGGAACTGCTGAATTAAAACAAATCCCACTAATGATGAGCTCACACCATGTTCTGCGACAGAACCTGGCTCTACTCCCTCCACAAGAGACCTCTGCCAGCCCACCACTTGCTGTGCTCCAGCTGGACTGGGTTCAAGAAAAACATGACTGAAGAGGTCTGAAAAGCGGAACCTGGGCCCAGAAAGAGGCAAGCACTTGCTCGGTGATGGTTACACAAGCACACCCATGTGCTTCCCAGCAGCCGCTCTCCACAGTCACCTGACCCTACATGACCTGTGTAGCACCACCACCCTAGAGCGATGGGAGGCAGGAGCATCCACTTCTGCATTATGCGCTCTTAAAGGAAGAGTCTGGTGCAACATCAGAGCCCAAGCCCATCTCCCTGGCCAAGACGTGTTGTAGAGAAGCAGGTCTGTCACAGCTTCATGGAACAGGCTTCAAGAAAACAAAGTTGCCTATATGTAACACTTCACAATTTGGTAAAGAAAAACTATCCTTTTAACACAGAACATTTATTGGGCCGGGGAAAAGTTTTTAACTGCTAACTTCCCTGTGTAGTTTGTCTGTTATTATCCTGTTCTCCACAGTAAACAGCTTCTGAATTGCACCACCAGTAGACTTGTATAGCAGGTGGACAAACTTGTTGAGAGACTTTAGGAAAAAGCTGCTTTTCATACCCCTGGCAGATCCCTTTGCTTCACTGTCAGTCCAAGCAGGAAGCTACTTGCTTTAGCTATCTCAGTGTTTGGCTTCCCAAGTTAAACTTCGTGAATGTACAACTCTAGACAGACTGTTGGGTTATGATATTTGCCCACTGCACACAGTGTGACCCTAAGTCACACCATCTCACACCTTGTCTGTGCTGGAAGGCTCAGTGGGGTTTCACCAACCCCTACACTAAGCAGCCAGCAAGGAAAAAAGTAGTCCAAAAGGGTAAAGGAACCCTCCTGCAACACAGCTCATCCTGGCTTTGCCAGACATTGTAGACCACCTCTGAAAGAACTGGTTTTTACAGAACACAGAGTTCAACTGGTGCAACTCATAGACAGGCCAACAATAAAGGCATTGCCACTCCAAAAGTCTGCAGGGTGAGACCCCACAAAGGGTCACCAAATACCTGCTTCTGACAAGCAACAGCACACTGTCTACCAGGCAACACACTGCCACCACCAAAACCAGAGGTAAGACTCTTGATGGCTGATCCCAAGGGTATCCAACACTTACGGCGTGATGTAACATGCTGCTGAACCACTTCTGGTTCTGGAACTGAGTACACAAAATACACATTTATTTACATTCACTTCTCAATTTTTATTCTATTTCTCGCATGGTCTTCAAATACAGTTTTACAGGTCTTCTGCTACAGATACGGTTGATCTAAAACAGATTAATGAAAGTGGCATTCCAACCTTAATGAAAATTCATAACCATGAAAGATATGTCAACATATCACTTTACAATTCTAGAATGATGGTATTGGCCTGACATTCCATAGGCTTAGACAATTAACTTCTATAATAATAACAAATTCATAGGAAGAGAAAATGTGGCAACTCCTTAAAAGCCAAGAAATAAGGCCACAAGCATCCTATGCTGTAATGTTATGCATCCAGATAAAGTAAGTTGACTCTGGTATCCATGAAGAAACAAAACTCTCCCACCTGATAAATCAAGGTATCAGCTACTCAACATGCACTCAAAGCTGTATAAAAACTAGTGGCATTCAGCTCTGATTTACATGAAATCCCACAGCACAACCCCGTACCTCTCTCTAAAAAATGAAATGACTTTGTTTCAACTTAAATACTTCACTACCGCATTAAAAATCATTCACATTCTGCAAAGGAGGGGGGAAAAAAAAAGGAAAAAGAAACATCCTGCATGCGACTGCACCAGAAGGCCAAACGCTATGTCTCCTTACAGATTGCAGACAGCATTGCTGCAGTCTTAATGTCGTTCATTACAGGTTGCATAACAACTTCTATGCAGCTGGAGGCTTTTAAGAGGAACTGAATTTCCTTTGTGCACCACTCAGAAAACCCCAGGAAAATTTAAACAGAAGATATAGATGGCTGATGGCTGCAGGTGAAAGAAACAAGGTACTGCAAGGTGCATACCATTGGCCAATCACCTGTTTGGAACACTGGGACTTCTGTGAAATACCATTTTCATAAATGATGCAACTACCTGACTACCATGTCCCATACTACACGGGTTCCATCCCATAACCAAGCACGTCCATCCTGGGTAAAAACATTAAACTTTTGGAACATCTAAAAGTAGGTAACCATTTAAATAATGTGTAAAAATGTGCTTATTGTGGCATTTCTTGTAGAAAAGTTATTTGATACAAATGTGCAGGACTTGAAGACCCTGATTCAATCAAACTAGTATGAACAGGCTTTGAAACACGGTGAGCGTCTCAAGGAAAAATCCCAGCTGTGGGCCAGCTCTCTCCCTCTCACCATCTTTCATCTACAATCCCTTGTGAACATTACCCAAATTAACAGGTTCAGCAGAGCACCCTGTGAATTGCTGTTTCAGTCCCAGGAGAATGATACAGTCAAGCAGCGACAAACTGCTATCTGAAGGAAGGGTCAGTTGGGATCTGCTCCACTTTCCCAAGATGGTCAGTTCCTAGCCCTGGATATGAGGCACAATAAGAAAGGTCGGTGCTGAGGACAGACTCGTTCACGATTGTGGTTTTAGGTTATTCAAAAGTGCCATCTTGGACCTATACCATTTTGCTTTTCAAAAGAAAAAGTTACAAAAACTGGTAAACAAAAAGTTAGTCAGCATACAGCTAAGTTTATATACACTGAAATTTACAAGTTCGTCATTAAGTGACTTCTGCCACAGACCACTGCACATTTGTCCCTAACAAAACACAAAGCTTGAACCAATGGTCATTAGAAGTGACAACGGGTCATTGCTTTATCAACAAGCGCAAAGGTAGTAAAAAATAGAACTGTAACTACTTATCTTTAAAATTGCTGATTGACACAAGCAATCCCTCTCATTTCTGCAACTTCCAGTTGCGCATCCTGTTCTATGACAGACAAAAAAACCCTGCATCTTTATAGGTACTTCTGCCAGAGACCACTTTTCTGTTGACACATGAATGCAGAGAACTGTCATCAGCCACAGCACCGATTGAGAGGGATTCTTCCAAGAAGCTATAGCCCATGCAAGATTCCTTGGCACTTCACACAGGACCAGGAGAGGACACGATTTCTCTTTGTTAAATCAGTGTTTTCAGCAGCATTATCCCCTTCCAACAAATTACAGTCTGAATGTGTGATGGGTGATTTTCGCACAGCCCCTTCTACCAAGCTGGTTTATTGCTGGCTTTGTGCAGCTAGACCATATGAAGATCCCCACCACTACCTGCCCAGCTGTTAAGGGTCTACAGTTGTGGAACAGTTTGCTGTCAAGCATGTCACAGGCTTCTTCCAAGGATAACAACATCCTTTGGAAATCCTTCCATTTTAGCAATTTCAAAACAACCCAGCTTGCTGTAAAATTCCAGGATTCTTTTATCATCTGGTCTCACTTCACAGAAAGCCCCACGGGAGCCTGAAGAAGGAAGAAAGAAACAAAACACTGTAGGAGAAGAGTTACTGTAAAAAGCACAGACACCAAATATTACGAGAGTGCCCACCCGTTTTAACACTTAAATCAGTGATCCAATTCTCCATGGAGCATAGTGGCTAAAAGAGTCCAGACTTATGTCAACATAGCTGACCATTCCCTAAAAGGATGGTGCACTGCAGACGTCAGTCTGAACAAACCCTCTGCACACCTTTCATTGCATCTACAACCATCCTGAAACTCCAGTACTGGCTCTGAAAATAGCATTACAAGAGGGCACCAAGGAACTGTGAACGCTGGGTGTGCAGTAAGGCAGGCAGCCAAGCATTTCCCCATACTGAAGGGTTTGGTAATTACCCACCAGTGCATGCTGCCATGTGTGGGGAAAAAAAAAAGGCATTATTACCAATACCAGCAGGGAAAATAGAAACCTTTGTGCATTGTTCAAGACATAAAAATGCATGCTTTCATTGCCAAATTGCTCCCTCAGTTCTGTCTATGCAGGATAATGGCTGAAGTCAAAAGCTACCTTTTACCAAGACAGCAGCAAAAGCCAGCTATCTGAAAGCTTTGGTAATTATTTACCCAAATCTAGAGTGTCAGCTATGGCAGGAATCAAATATCTCAGGCTGACATGCAAATACAGTACGTTCCTAGAACCATCCCAACTTTGCCTTGCATCTTAGAATTGACAAATAGTTAGGAAACAAGGAATTCTGAGTGCAAGAAACTTACCATTAGCCTTTAGAGAAGAGAGCAGGCAGGCCATCATACTTTTGGCCACACTTGGATCTGTCACTTTTTTGTGGATATCAATCTTTATCAATGATGGGAAGTTGGCAAGGAACGATTCTGGCAATACCTCCTGTTCTTCATGGAAGCTTAGCATTATTTTCTGGAAAGAACACAAGAAACAGCTATTTAATCATTATTCAGCTTTTATCAGGGAAGACTGCTTTGCTCATGGAGCATACCTCCAAACTAGCAGGCTTTTCTGCTACATCTCTGATGGCCACTTAGTTCTTTACCTGTTGAATTGCTGCCTAGGCAGGCTAGAAAAGCTTCTCAGGCTGCCAAAGGAGACATAAAAAGCTCCTTCTTAGTGACCCACACTTCAAGTGAAAAAACATAAGCCAACCCAAAACTAACAGTTTGTGCACAGATATTCTTTTTTGTTTCTCTGCACTTTCCACGGGCAGTTTTAGGGTTTTTTGCACTATTTCCAGCTGTCACTCTCCACAAACAGCTCACAAATTTTCACACCGAAGCCAAGTGTTCCTGAATTTGTTTTCCAAACTTAAACGGATGTGACTACCTGTAACTAATATTGCTTTTTGTAGTAGAACAGAACAGAAGCAATCCTTTATTTTCAAAATATAATTTTCTATAGATTAAGTTGCCTTGCTTTACTGAACTGATTACTACTAAAGCACACCTCATAGGTGTATTACAGAACTCAGCTATATCTGACTGGCAATGAAGAATTTTACTGTCACCTTCTAATACACTGGATACCATGCTCAAAGTCTTCAGAAAGGGACAAAAATTGAACTTCATGTGAGCTCAAAATGCAAGACAAAAAGATCTGCTTTGGAAAGAAAAGACTTCAACATACAGTTCTAATCTCACAGGTTATACCCACCTCTGCCTCAGAGAGCTCCTTGTCACTATTTGGTTTTGTATATTTTTCTTGCATGAAGGGGATCCAAGACATTTTGCATTTTTTAATGAAGGGAGTCACATCAACCGTTCCCAAAGCATAGCCACATATGCCATCCTCATCTTCTAAGACAAAGCAGTAATCCAGGCTCAGGGTGAGCAGACCTCCTACTAACCTTCAGGAAAAAAAACGTCCAAGTTCAGTCAAAAGAAGGTCCCTTTGCCAAAAGTATGCCCTTCAGGTACCCAGAAAAGACTCTAGAGTCAAGCAAAGAAGTGAGAGAGTCCTCCAATCATGGAATTAGTTCCCACAAAGCATTAATTAACTGACTGCTCAGCTGTCAAAACTCTACTACAAGCAACATCAGCACCTCAGGATTCCACAATTTAATTCCATACACACTGCTCTTAACCTTTTGCCCTCAGTTGCCCTGCTGCCATTATTTTCTTGTTCTTCCATCCTCTCCTTTGGGTACTTTTTCATACCAGTTACACATCCTTTCTTAACTGCCTTCCTGTCACTCAGAGCAGACTCTCTATAAAATTCTATCTAAATTAAACCCTTGAGACAACCCCCCCCTCTCAAAGTAGCTCATCTTGCAGCTTAGATTTAATGTCTTTTTTTTAAAGCTTCATCTGTCATAGCCTATCGGTTTTAGAAGTTTGTACATGTACTTTAGAAAAAACTCAAGGCACTTGGCTGGCAGACTGATCCTCAAAAACTACTCAATTATCTTAACTGCAATAGGTTGGGGAAAAAACTGCAAACTACTGACACTTCCATGATATATTTTCACAAAATCTGAAATAAGATACTGTGATGCACAGTTTCATAATACAGAGGTTTCAGCTAAGTCTGTTTTCTAACAGCTCACAACAGGTGACCAGCCCATGAACCAAGACATAACTATCAATGTTACTTTTAAGAAACAAAACCTGCAATTTCCTGAGGGTGAATTTTATTTTTTTAATATATATCAAATGTCCTTATCATTCTTCCCACACACACTTTTAAGAATTCAAATTAAATACAGTGTCAGAACGTCATCCTTCAGAATCAGTTCTGTAGGTCATTCGTTCCTAATACATACTTGTCTCCAATTAAATCTGGTAAACTATGGAAGGGTTGATCAGCTCCATCAGCATACATTTCTCTGCAGATCTTATACACAGATGCCTAAGAGGAGAAAAGAGATCATTTCAACTAATCAGTCACATTCCAAAGCTAACAACTTTGTTTTAGAGTATTGTCATTAACAGCTACACTGTAACCTAGTGTTCAGAGTATTTAGGTCACCATAGGATCAAGAGTATCCATCTATGAGAAAGTATCTGTCTTCCCCCCACCTCCTCCCCGAAAGTAACTCAAAGTTGCCTTCAAAAACATTGTGGTTAAGTTGAATGGCTGGGAAAGAAAGGCTGGGGGTCAACCTTCTGCAGTTGTAACCGCACAAGACAAACAGGGAGGGTAAAGATCAACACCCTTGCTACAAAGTCCCTTTACAAAATCTGCAGTATTCAAGTACAGCAACTTAACCTCTTGGAAAGAACAACACACCCTCCACCTTTCAGCTTGAAAGTCTTTCAGCTGAATCTCAGAGTAAACTTGTATCAGTCACACTTTAAATAAGAAATTTTACACTTTTTTTTTCTTTTTTAGGGAAAAGGCTTTGCATTTGACACTTCTCAGTTCTTCCATTAAAACTCCTCAGAAGAAATATTGCTTATGACTGCATGCTTAGCTGCATCTCCAGCTGCTAAGGTGGCTTAGAAATATCAATTTCACTGCCTGCAAAGGAACAGATCAGTTTAAGTACAGTCCTGTACTAAGGTATGGAAAAGGCTGCTTTACTGCTTGTGAGACCAGCACAGGGCTGAGCTACCCTAAAAGTGGCTCATGTGCAACCCCTGTCTGTCTGACTGGCTGGCTTCAAAGTCGAGACTCATCTGAGCTACTGCAAACAACCTAGATACTCATGTTTCAACTCAGTGTACCTACAAATGCAGAAGTTCAAGCTGCATTAATCCTTACATTCTTTATGGTTGCGGTTTAAACAGTGTTAGCTAATTACTGTTTGATACATCAGTTTCAAGTACTCTCCTTGCTAAGTCAATGGGAACGAAACAACACTACAGATCCGTAAAAAATAGACAAAAAGAGCACTAATGAATAACAAGTAATAAAAAATCCCTGATTCTACAGTATCAAACACTCCAAAGCAGATTTGAAAATACTTCTTTCAAAATCAGACCAAAAATTTAATAACTCTACCTAAAATTGTAAGAATAGCTGAACCATGCTCACATTTTGCAGCTTCATTTCGAGATGCCATATCAACGTTCTGCCTACATAGCTCTGCAAGTACCAGCAAGTGCCACAATAATAACTGAGTGAACAGGTATACACATCCACCCTCTGAGTTAATTCACTGCATGTCTCCCTGCTGCAAGAATTCCTCTACCAGCCATGAAAAAAATTTGCTTGCCTTTCATAAAGAGGGAAGGCATAAAGGGGTGGGGAGCTGGGGGAGAGGTGAGAAGCTGGGACACAGGATGTGGCTGAACATGTTCTGTCACACAGCATGCTGCTGAACCACAGGCAAATCACTTAACCTCAGTTTTCCTGTGAGCCTGCATTTGTGCCTTGTGCAAAACATCAGGACATCTGCTTCATTAGGAAAGGAAGTAGCCTCTGTTGCCACAAAAGGAAGCACATCACTAACAACAGCAGTGACAGTGTCAAAAGCAGTTACCTCATCTTTAGGAAAGTAGGGTCGTATGGTGTACACTTTGGAAGTGGGTGTTAATGGAGGTGGTTGAAAAAAGAGGTCATTTGCCCCATCAATAGGCAGCAAACGCTGTGAAAACAAAATACTTAATATGACTGTATGAACAACAAAACCCATCATTCTTGGGTGTGCACTGCAGACTCCCAAATTAACAATTGCTACTTGCAGGCACCCCAGAAGAAGGTGGGGTTGGTATGCTTTACAAATGCAAACACCTTATTTGAATAGAAAATATCCAATTGATGTTCTAAAATATGCAATTGAAACAGCACATTAAGAGTCTGTTAATCTTAACTGCTTTAAAATACTTTTTACCAATCATATCTACACTGTCTCTGTATAAGAACATAGAATGTCAGGAGGAAAGGTTTGGTCTGAAGAGGGTTAACTGGCCAGAGGAGACGCTTTATCCCAAAAGCAATGCGCTGATTCAATTTGCTGCGCGCAGAGCACCTGTGAGGGGGGAAAAGTATAGCGCCTGAAAAATCCATGAACAAATCTGAACATGGTATAAACAGCGATTTAAGAATATTTGCCAATCAAATTCCTCGCAACAAAGCACGTTACAGCATCATTTAGAGAGGAACCAGAATTTGGATGACCATCCCTTTTGCTCATGGAATTCCCATCGGCAGACAAGCATGCGCGCATTGTGCAATTGCGGGCGCAGATAAAAATGCTGTGCGACCTGCAAAGAAACAATGTGAAATGTACAACTAAAGCCGCTGCGCTTCGCATGCGCGTGGGACAGGCAGCATCTCCTTGAGAAATTACTGTAGAAAGGGGAGGAAAATTATTTTAAACCAAGCTGTAAGGCTAATGGGCTTTGGACCAGAAAGCCTTCGGCAGACCAATCCTTCCAGACCTCTGATGTGCAACAAAAGGTTTCTCATAAAACAAAGAAAATGTCATTCAGTTGTGAAGTCATATTGATACCTGGAACTCTCCTGCTAGACCACCTCTAAAGGCCCAGGGTTCTTGGTCTCCACTTAAGAACTGTGCTGAAGATTGACTACGACACCCTGTTGAGATCAGATCCAAGCGGAGAATGTTACGAGAAGGGGGATTTCCTGGGTGTCTTACATGTCCAAAAAGCTAACATACACTTTTGGAAAAAGCTCTCTAACTGAGCTAGAAACCAGGGCTTGGGGAAGGGCTGTAATAATGTATGATTTATAAAGATTTTTTGCTTGTGCACTAGTTGCAGTATTTTTAGTTTTTTGATTATATGTAACAGACAAGTCTAAGAACAGGTGAAGCAATTCAGCTACACACTTGATTCTAGACCAGGAGGCACAAGAATGGTGCCATGCACAACTGTGCAAACCTTCCAGACATTTTGCACATTTTTTTTTCCATATTTGTGCATTCCATTTCAGCTATGGAAAGATGACAACTTGGAAGCCATGTGGTTCAATAGCTACTATAATAAATTTTAAATCAAACAAATGCCATTATCACAGCCCCTTGAAAAAAAAAAGGGACCTTTCTGAAGTCACATTTTTGTACTGATTGTTCCTAATCTTGTCAGAAAACTAGGACTGGCAATATATGCAAACAGTCTGGAACAGTTCAGGCAGCCAGGACAATTGTATGAAACAGCATTCTTGCAAGAGACTATGCAGATTTACATAATTCAGGCCGTATCATCACAGTGCTGCTGGCACGTTAGAAATCTAAGTAGTGTTAACCAGAATTAACTCACAATTTAACTAGAACATTCTGTTGGTCATTACTAGCTTTGCTTGTTTAGCGTCTTGATTTTTTTTCCTCCACAAGCATATCAGATGCACCAGGGATCCTGCTGCACAACCAGCCACAGCAGGCCCACTGCAGTGCTCAGCTTTACTTTGCACTTGCTTTAGAAAAGAAGTTTCCATTGGCTGTTCGACTTCTAACACTGTTCCACTAGCAAGGCACTGCAGCCTTCACCAACTAATACAAATAACAACTCTGGAAAGAGAAAAAAAAGTGGTATAGTGGTATCTGGAGTGGAGATTTCAATTACCCGCCTAGTTTTCTGACAAGATGAGCAGCGCAAATACTCCTTTCCTTTTGTGGACAGCAATCTACCTCCTGTTCAAGTAACAGTCTCAGATCAGTACAGACAAGTATGTTGTGCTAGTCAGAGAGTCCCAAAGTGTGCCAAGTTTGACATTTATGAGAGTTTAGGAATATAGGTTAAATACAAACTACCCTAAGTATGGTAAATTTCAGAAACAATCCAAGCACCAGAATTCAAATTTGGTTTACTCTCATATTTTAGAATTCTCACATAAGAAAATATCATTCACAAGAAGACTTAGTCAGTAACTTGGAAGACAGTATCTGTCTGTCCTTTGAGACTACAACTTAACTAGCACTTCCAATTATTACAGTAAAGAGCTGCGTGAATGAAGAGCTGTATAAATGAAAAACATAGTTAATGCCTTAGTCGCTGCGCAAATGTGACTTCAGTTCATGCCTGTTGCACATCTAATCTATCTGAGCTGCCTCACAGACAAAACCTTTCCATTTTAATTAATTAATGACGACGCGCTGTGAACATCTGGCGCTGTCCATCCAATAGGAGTAGAAACTTGTGCTGAGGATTCTCCCATCTGTACACAATGGGGAAGAAGACAATAGAAGTCATTAGTAATCCATAGTACTGTACAGCCACACTAATTTAAGGGACTGAATGCTAGCTGGACTTGGGAGGAGTGGTGAAAAAAGTGAACATCCAGTGGACCATTGAGCACACCATTGTGAAAACTAACTTGTTTGGATTTGTAATGTACTTGACTTTATATAAATGACATATTTTATCAAAGACCTTTGCTCTGTATGTATTTACACTAGTGATAAAACACAAGCTGAAGACAAAAACGGCCCCTCTCACAGAAGCACTGTTAGCATAAAGAGTATTAAACTGTACATGAAAAACCCTGACTTTTTCAGCTATCTAATACTAGTGTGAGTACTGGAACAGAACAGTGTCAAAATTAACAGACCTCATATTTAGAGTTGGCTTCTACTGTGAACTATTCCAAATATTTGATGCAACTAGAGACTTGAACCCAACTTTATAGGGACATTGAAACCTGAAGACAACTTCAGATGAAATCAGCAGGTAGTCTCATAAATCTGAAATGATCAGAATTAAGTCTTAAATTGGGCCCTCAACATTTAGAGATTAGAAGGATCACTGTTCTCTTTACAGAGCTTTGACCTGGAGTTTTAAGCAGATTAAACTATCAAGAAGAGAGCATTCTCTCTAGCTAAAGATCAACATACAGCAAGAATAGTGAAAGGGGGGGGGGAGTTGTGTTACACTTAAAAATACATAAACTAAAGCTCCTAAACAGCATGAGATTGTTAGAGAAATGTTAACATACTACAATGCTGCCGAGTTCACATCCCATGCTAGTTTTCTTCTCTGTACTTTGCAGAAGGCAGTCTTTAAAGCTCTCTTCTTTTCCCAACTTCTTCTTTTTCAACTATACATAAAGGGATCAGATATTTAACAAGCCCAAAACAGAGGAAGTTGTTGGGTATAGACCAACTTGATGATTCAGCAGGTCTTCTCTGTCCCTGCTTAAACCTGCCAGTGTTTAAGAATATAATTTAAAGACAATCCAAACACTAGGACTAGACCAAGGTTGTGTAATGGTTAACCACTGTGAGGTTTGTGACAGCTACAGAAAGTGTGACTTGAGACCATCAGCTTTGCTGTCTGCTGTGTATGTCAAGCAACTCTACAGCATATTCCTTACAGTTGGATTGAAACCTGAAAGTGAAATGAGGTCACCAGAATTACCCAGGCCATGCTGGTGCTATCTGCCAACTTAGGATCCCCCAAAAATCTTTCAGGAAAACAGCAAAACAAAACAAAAGAAACAAACAAGAAAGCGCCACACGTGGGGAAAAAAAACCAAAACAAAAAAAGGAAAAAAAAACTGTTTCAAGATCATTTTAAGTCTCAGACTAAATCTGTCTAGAGAGCTCTACAATTTCCACCCATTACCAAAAAAGAAAAAAAAAAGTCAGTAATTTGGAAAATGTTTAAAGGAAATTACTTTGCACCAGAATAGCCTTATGCTAAAGCTCGCATGCGCACAGGGCTGGGAGGATCAGCTTCCTCATGGCCAGGCCCACAAAGGTCTGTTGAAGACAGCAATAATGTTATCAAGACAGAGCAAACAGCAGAGGGCTGATGTGGTCACATTTCGTAGTGTCATTTCCAATCATACAGCAGTGTACCCAAGTAGTTACATGGCATAGTCCAGTGTGCATTCAGTCAAGAGTAAGTTAAAGTTAACACTTACGTGTCAGATGAGATTCAAGTTTCATTAGCCCAAGAAGAAAATCAAGGTCTCCAATCTTAACCATCCAGCAGACTTCAATTATAATAGCAAAGCAAACTCACTGCAAGCATTGCTTCAAATAGCGAGACAGGAAAACCTTTAAAGCAGGGTCAAAACAGACCCCCATCCAAGAAGGCACATTTGCCTGATACTTAGGTTTTCCCCGTGGGCTAATTAAAAACACACAAAAATACGCTATCTGGGATTATAATGGCTCCCAATGCACCTACCTAACCACTGCACAAAAGATTTCACCATTGACATAATACTCTTGATATCCCAGACGTAGGAGTACATATCATAAAGGATTGTCCTGTTGGCACAATTGGAGAGGCGAGTGAACATCCCCATCACCAAGCTGCACATCTCTTCAAACTTGGCTGCTCGGTTACGCCATTCTTCTATCTATGAGAAAGACCCACAAGATCAAACACAGGCTTCTACAGAGGAGAGGTATTCTAAATATGAAGGAAGACTATATAATTCATTACTTCATTTTACCAGCACAGACCACCACACCACACGTGACTCACAGATACCCTCTATGGCTGTCAGAAGTGAGGCCAGTACAGGAAACATTGGTCAAATGCAGACACCATGCTGCCTTCACAGCTACATGGTGCTACAGGCTTAAAACAGTAGATTACACTAGATGAATTTATTTTACTGTGTATGAAAATTATGTGACCTGAATGAAAATTACTCTGGCCTGCGGTTGGTTATACACTACCTTCCAGGTCCTAGGAAGTAGAATACCAGTCTCTATTACAGACAACAAATAAAACTGCTTAGGATTTTGATTTAAAAGGACAGAAACAATATTCAAACTCACTTTTTCAGCATCCTTTCCTTTGCAATTAACGCTGACGACACTGCTATTTGCTCTGAGCCACTGGAATTCCCTCAGCATCTGTGCACCTTTGGGCCCATGTTCATAAGGAAGGTAAAACAAGTCAGCAAGAAGCTGCAAGTCCTCTAAAGTCACTGGTTCTACTGTGTAAAGAGGCTTTTCATTCGGCCCAGGCACAAAATGTTCTTTGTTAATCTGCTCATCAGTCTGCATAGGTGCAATGTCACTACCAGAGTCCTCCTGCATAGACATCTCTGGAGACTTTGACTCAACTATACTCTCCTTATCTGTATCCATTGGCTTCAGCTCCTCTGCCATCTTGGCTTCAGCAATATCTGTCAGTATCTGGTTAGGATTCTTGTCTGTGTCATCTTGTTTTTCCACCACCATGTCCATTGGTTCCTCATCAGATTGCTTCTTCTCCTCCTCCTTGACCAAGGCCGGTGACTCACTGCTCAGCGCTGCACCTTGACTCATGATAGGTTCCTGGTACACTGTGGTAACCACAGTTGCTGCATTTAAAGAGGACGGTGCCACCAGTGGCCCTACATCTCCTACAGAGGTTTTAGCACCACTGTGGGCCACTTGCCTACCTGAGAATGAGAAGAAATAAGTTTAGAGTTCTCAGTATTTGCCAACTAATATTCGAACCAATCCCATAAAGATACCGAACCATACTCACTGCTGTATTGCTGAGGCACCCCAAATTCCTGCAACCATTCAGTTAAGGCCAACTTCAGGGCCATTTGTGGGCTGTAGAGAACATCTGTTTCAATATCTTCATCGCTCCCCTCATTTTCCAACTTAATCTGGATTGAAACTGTACTGTCTTCAGTATCAGCTAGAGACAAATTTTAAAAAGTTATCATGCAAGTTTAATTTAAAATAATAAAAATAAAATGTTATGTCAGACAAGGTATTCAATAACTCCCTTGACAGGCTCTCTTCACAAAGAAGCACAAATTATTAGACAAAATGGAAAATTACAGTGACCATCAATGTCAACACAGAAACAGTGTGCAGAAACCAGACACTCCGGCATTCAGACTTTCTTTTTATCTGAACTGCTTCTATTCCAATGGTATCATATCCATGGACACATGTCAAATTTGGGCATTGAAATGCCTTGCTGAGAATGTTAATTTACAACCACAGATACCTCTCAAGTCTACGAAATTCTCTGATAGCATGTGCTACAAATATGTTTCAGGAAGTCAATAAGGCAAGCTCATTACTCTTCAGGCAACTGACATTTACTTATGGCTAGATGATCATAAGAAGAAGTTGGTGAGAAAAGGATAGAATCATTAAAACACAGTATGATTCATACGGTTAAGCACAGATCCAGCAAACTCTTATGCATACTTACTCATCACCACATCTTTTCTTACTCCATTCATGTTAGATTTGTACCAGGTTGCAAGTGTGTGAATGGCAACATAATTGGCTTCAAATTCACAGTTTGGATTGGTCAGAACTCCCTTAAGCCGAGGGATGAGCTCAGTTGACCGACCCTTGTAAGGCCCAAGAAAAAGCCTCTTTTGATCATAATCATTAGCATGAATGTTATCCCAGATAACTGGTGCTCTCCTGATGATCTTAGAAACTTCTTCAATGGACTCTACCGGAATGTCTTTGGATACAACTTTCGGACCTAAGAGGGGAAACAGGATAATCAGAGGGCTTTGCATATACTTGAAGATCCAACCCCCAAGTAGCTGGACAGTTTATTTTATTAAATTTGTATGAGAAATTTTTAAACACCAACAGCAAATTAAAAGAAACACGTCACCAAACCAAACAATGCTTACCTGTCCATAACACCTCAATGCCAGGGAGCAGCTTTTCTCCTACAGTCCGTAAATATGGTGATTGGGCAACATTTGGGTAACAGAAAGTTCCACAGTACTCTGCACAAGGAAAGAGAATGTCAGTGTTGTTAGAAAGATGCACATGTGTTACAACATATTCAACTGTCCCACAAACACACTGAGAGGATGCCATTTGAAATGAGAAACAGCTATAAAATTAACCAGGTGAGGCCCAACAATTAAAGTATAAATAAAAGGGACATTGCAAATGATAATTAGCATAAAGACCAGAAACAAAAGGTAGAGAATTTATTTGAGATTGCTCAAATGTCAAAATTAGGAAAAAACTAATGAAGTCCATAAATAGAAGGCCAGGTTACAGCAGCCAATATGCAAGAGAACTAGAAAACCCCAAGACTGATTATGAAGTGCAAATACCTAAAAATGTTAACACTGGAACATACGTCTCTTTAAAGTGGAGGTCTGCAACAGGACCAAACTACTACAGTGTAAGGGGATAAACTAATTACAATAACAACATTGCTACTGAATCAAATCTTGCTTGCAACCATCCACACCTCTGATTTTCTCCCCAGTACCTCACAGGTATTAGAGGAAGTCTGCAATTCAAAATGCAATGAATGACTGGACCCAAGTGCAAGTCATCTTATTTTTTAATAAATAAAGCAATTCAGTGACTAGTGAAGTGGGTAATCTTATTAAAAACAGGAACCAGTGACAGCAGACTGTAGCTCTACCTTAAGAAAATTCTATGAAACTAACAGCTAGCCAATTCAAGAGGCAGAAAGATTTTGGTTTAAGTAAAAAGATCACCAAAAACTTCCTTTAACCTAATTTTCAGTTCAAACCTCTTGAACCATTCTATCAATCTGCATTTTCTGCTTGGGATGAAGCCTTTCAGAGGTGTGTAGATATGGCATATATTTGAATAATCTAACCTTTCTTTGTAAGTCAATTTCTTCAATCAACCCAAAATACTCCTTAAGGCAGTTATTAAATACTAAATAAGCACTTCAGTCAGTAACATAAGTCCCCCTTCTTTAAGACTGAATTAAATGATTCCTCTCATTTTACCTGTAGGACAGAAAAGGAATGTATCTGGTTCTCCAAGATATTGATAAATTTCATTTGTGATAGAGACTTGTGCATGAGCAAAAGAACTGAAAACTTCTTTGTCTGCTGCACACATGTTGTGATCAATATCATCAAAGAGCAGTGCAAAAGATCGGCAGCCAAACTGGGAAACCTGAGACAAGAGCAAAAGGTTTAATTTTTCACATTATTTTCATTTTTTTTAAAATCAAACTGTAAAATTTTTAAAACTATCTTAAAGAGAACATTGGTAAGAAGGTAGCAGAGGCAAGAAAGACTTTGGTTTCTGTATGCAACAAATGCCTATCTCTGACCCATATCTCTGCTTCCCTCAAAGATTAGACCTCTAAAGACCTGCAATCTGTTCCAATTTTAACAACCCAAAGCTGATCTCGCAGAACACACAGCTGGGAAAAAAGCTAATTCTGTAATAGCTCTTGGACAAAGGAAAGGAATCAATTAAGAGAACAAAGCAGATGTGCATGTCAGGTCTGTCTGTGAAGGTGTTTATTGTGGGCAAGAGTTCTTGCTTTAGCAGTGCATCTTGGCTTCAAGATTCCAAAGTACTCTGAAGACAAGCTTCCAAATCCAATACTAGAGACTTTTTTAAAACTCTGGGTGATTACTGACTATTTCTGCAATGCAACCCAAACACATCCATTGGAAATGATCAGAGGCACCAAAATTAACATTAGTGCTGAAAAGGTTCAAGAAGCTGGTGAAAAGCTGCAAGAGAGAGCAGGGTATTAAGAGTTTCCAAATCAAGTAGCACTGCAACTGTGCTGCCTGTGCCGTGCTTACCTGGTCCAGCTTACGTTTCAATGTGGATACCTCTTTAGGATTGGAGAAAGTGATGTCAAGTCCAGGTGAGATTGCATAGATGAACTCTATTTCGTGTTCTCGTGCAGCTGATATTAGAGTCATTAGCTGCTCTGGAAAGCAAATTGAAATATTTCAGAGGGATTCAACAATTTAAAAAACTCTCAGGCATCATTTTAAGTAAGCTATAAAGTTCAGACATCTATCATAATTTAAAAAAAAAAACCTGCTGGAAATTCTTGAAACTAACACAGCAAGGAGAACCAAAGTATTTAGTTATTATTTGATTATTATCAACAGTTCTAGAATTATTACTCACCTTTCCCACACATACTAACAGACAATTCAATGCAGTAACATCACCTTGTGTGACAGTGGTTTACATACCACTCATGAGTGAAGTCTGGGACACATAAAAAACATAGGTGTGCATCACTGTGCAGAAGTAGCTGCTTTAAGAAACAAACTTGAATTTTCATCTTCAGTACAAGAAATATTAGAATATTTAGTAATCTTTGCTGTTATTGGCAATTACATTGCAGTATCCTTTAGATTATACTTCTGCATTGATACAAAGTGGCTTCTGAGAAGGATTATTCAATTTCAAGAGAGTATACTTTTTCCCTTCACCCAAAGAAAACTACAATCCCCTCAGTCTAATAAAACACCATAGATTCCATAAATGCCAGAGATGGATAAAAAGCCTCACGTCTGAATGAACAGTCTTTTATGTTCTGACTAACTAGTCAAGAGCTGTTTTTCTAACAGGCACTTTCTTCGTTGAGACAAAGACTTTATGAATCACAAAAAAGGACATGCTATTTGCTCAATCTTTTTTCTCCTTTCTGAAACAAATAATTTCTACTTCAAATATGGTGCAGACGTTCAAGAGCCAGAGGAATAATTTCCCTTGAAAAAAAGTAAATCTTTTAGGACAAAGCCTTAAAACAGTTTCAGAAATCATCTGCAGTTATCATTAAAAGAAGTAAAATCATGATTGTTCCAAAGCTCCAATAAACACACCTGCAGGGTATTAAGAAGAGATCTCCAGTCACCTTTGGGAATGGCTACTGTGATTATACACACACAAGTATACATAGCAATAACCAATTAATTCTAAAGTCTCTTTACAGAAAACACAGAGGAGAAATAAAGGCAATTACCTGCTTCCTCCACAGAGTACATTTCTCGCCAAAACATCCTGTGCTTGTAGTCATCCTTTGGAGCATACAAGTAGGTATTCAGTCCCCACTTCTGAAGCCTACAAACATAGGAAAAAAGCCTTCAAATAGCCCATAAATTCAAGAATTCTGTGTTTTACTTCATCTTATTCTTTTACTTGATCTAATTTCTTTTTTTCTTCATTAAAGATTGTGTTATGCTGTTAAGTCACAATAACTTTAAGCACAGATTACATTGGATAAATTCAGTTTATGCAAGATTAAAAGGTGAATATGAGTCCCAAAGAACACAGATGTTAGCCAAAAAGTTTCTCTAGGTTAGAACAATAATTCTTTCCAGGCTTAAGTGGAAGATTATGATTACATTGCAATGGAATGTGCTGCAGTAAGAGGAAGCATGACTTGCCTTCTAAAAAGTTCTTTCCTTTGCTCCATCACCCAAGGTCTTCCATAAAAACCTATGGGAAACAAAATTATCCAGTTAGATTACGCCTGCTCTATGAAACTCTTCTGCTACATTCATCAAAGAGCTTCTCGAAGCAGAAAGGAAAAAAAATAGTTAGCATTAGGGAAGTGTAATAACCCAAACTGATCTAAATTTAAAATGCAATTATAACGTGTTTCATTTCTTATAGTCTAAGGTCTTAGTTTAGGCCACTGAAGCAATTAATTTTCAGAATACAAACTGTGTTCCTGAGCATATGCCCTTGACAAGTCAAGTCAGCATTATTACAGAAGCAGACTGAACAGTCATAACCCAATTAAACTATCATTCCAGACACCTACAAAACAGATTGAATTGTAAGGTGAACATTGAAGACACTTGAAAATATTTACCAGCTAAAAAATGCTTAACTGGTTGTACAGATTAGAATTTATATACACAGAGTACATAAATACATACTGGGGGAAATGATGTGTAATTAAAAAAATATGTGCAAGTGACTCAACAAAATGCTTAGGATTTCATTCCTTTTATTCAGTTTAATAGGCTCCTTGTCAAAACTAACTTGCAAGCTGATATCTTACTTTATAGTTCCCACATTTTACAAGCTAATCCTATGTTTGTGAATAATCATCTATAAAAGCACCTACACAACTGATTTTAGAATAGATTGTACTGAAAGTCTTGGAATTCCATGGAAATTTTAACTCTTTCTGGTTTTAAATCTAATCCTCCCATTCCAAAAACAATTAAATGCACTCTTAGTCAAGCCAACTCACTTAGACCTATGTACAAACAGTTCAACCATAAGTAGGCATTTCAAAACAAAGATTCAGCTTGGCAGTCCTTGTGAAGACCAGAGATTAAAATAACATGACATTTAATAAGCTCTTATTTTCAAACAGCATAGCCACTCAGTGGTGAATGATGCTCCTAATACACAAAGCTCAGAAGTTCCCCCAGAACACCAGTTCAAAAGGTAGACAGTATCTTCATTTCCAGAGCTATTCCTATTCACTGCTGTAAATATTTGGTCTCAGGTAAAAAGAACCTTCCTGCCACATTTCAAAACTCCAAACTGCTGCAACTGAAGCATTTTCAACACATTAACAAGTATTTCAGTTATTTGTTAGGTGTACAATGCTCTTTTAAGCAGCTTAAAGCAGGCTCAAGTTTTAAGAATTAGTCTCTCATAGAGCAAACTCAGACTGCCTGGCACCACAACGTGGCAAAGCTGAGCAACTACTGCTCCTCACAACCACCCAGTGGCAAACAGAGGAGTTAAACAGGGGAACAAAAGAGCAGTTGTGAGGCATGAAAATCTCCAGATTTATTTAACCCAGAATGAATTTCTCACTTTCACCAGTTTCCTAACTCTGACTGATGCTGCCCTGGAGAAGCTCAAGAACCCACAACAGGAATAAAAACTTTTGAGGCCTAACGAATACCACCTTCATTTCATAACTAGTTCAGCATGATTTTGGTTTATATATATTTCTGTTTCAGACCCACAAACCTGTAGTACAGCAAGGCCTATGGTAACAAAAGGAAAATCAGCTAACAAAAACTAATTAAATAAGGCTGAAAAGAACAGGCTAATCTGAAGTGATACTTTTCCATCTGTCACATTTCTTAGGTTACTACTGTCACCGGCTGATGAGGACTCTTGGATCTTTCTGTCCAACTGGAAATTGACCTGGTTTAGTATTACTCCCTCAGGACTGTGTGTCAGGTTAATACAAAGTCAGCAGATCATGCCAAACACCTCATTCCCGTTACCAGGCTCTCCATCACTAAAAGCCAGGACATCCTAGAGGCAGAGCACCAAAGCTTTGCATTCAGCAATCTCTTAGATCGTTTTACTCTGCAAAACAGTGAATTTGATATCTCATAAGCTCTTTACATTCTCAGAGTGCACACCCACTATTTGGCCAATTCCCCTCTGCCTTTTCTACAGAAGATCCAAGTTCTCCATCTCAGTGCTTTAATTTTGTCAAACCTCTAGTCTCTGTTAACCACTGACCTATGTTTTAACTATTTACCTACTTCTGAAGTTAATTTCCATTTTTCTCTTAACCCTATAATTCCCTTGAGTCACTAATGACACATGTTTTCACTTACTACCATTTACCTCATTCACCACAAGTTTGTTTTTCTGTTGCTGGTGAGCTTTTCTTGTTTTTTTTTAAAACACTCCCCTATTACTTTTTTTCTTGTGCACTTATTATCGTTAGACTGGTAACTCTTAACCAGTGTTTGATGGCTTCATCGGGCAGAGGTAATTTTCTGGCTTTATTTTATGTACAGTACACTCAAGAACACCTGCAACAAAATACACTGCATAGGCTACCAACAATGTAACTAACAGGAAGAGAAAAATTACTATGGTATATTCAGCAGTTTCAGTATAAACCTGGATGAACGGGTGATCCATGGTCCAGGAGTATCAGCAGGAACATGAGAAAACATGCTGTTACAATCTGTGTTTATCTTCACTGTTATCTGTCTCCAAAGCTTTCAATTTAGCATCTATCTCCACAAAATTTTAAGTTATTAACAAAAAGTAAAGACATCTTTCTCCACGCTGACTGTATTTAAGCCCTAGTAAGTGCAAAAAAATAAAGGCTTAATTGGGCTTAGTGCACCTCACACAGTGACATCTGCGGAAGCCAAATAGTCTTTGCTTTTTAAGATCCAAACAACAGACAGACTGCAAAGCTATACAGATACCGACTGTAATAAACTGCCAGTTTCCCTCTCCATTTCATCTCTTAATCATTTTGCTCTTATACTGGAAAATCATTATGGGTACAGAAGTAATAACAGATCACAGGAATTAGAAGAATTTCAAACCAACCATTACGCTGGGTATAAACCATTTTTCTTGCTGGTTTTCAATCACCTACCTTAACTGACCTCTCAGAAATGCAGACAAATTCTGTCGTTACTGAGAATGCAAAGAGAGTCACTTTATTCTGCAGCTTCAGCAACAATTTAAACCATTTAGTGATGCAACTATGTCAAAAGATAGAGGACTCTTCGACAGCGCAATCAAGATGATAAGGTACAACACTTTAGAGAGCAAGTGGCGTTTAATATTAATTACAGAACAGATGCCTATGGAATCACCTATTACCTGCTCAGGAAACTGAATCCGAGCCTCCGGCGCGCAGAAGGCGCAGGCACAGCGGGGATAATCGCGTGGAAGCTCTGCTCTCTCTCCTACCGCCTTTGGACACGAACCGGCAAGCGAGACACGGCAGGCAGTGCCGCAGCCCCTGCGCGGCACCCTGGGCGCTCCGTGGCCGCGGGCCTGCGCTCGGCCCGCCGCGCAGCTGCCACC